>OX940804.1:14065593-14252011 GCA_954870605.1 Acer campestre
GTGTAGAGCGGTCAGGCCAAAATTCTGGGAAGTTGCCTCGGTTCTTGTGCCCTAATTCCACACACTATATATACTTCCCTTCAGCTCATTTCTAAACACCTCTACCACGACCCTTGAAGTTCCAAACACACCCATTTCACTCAAAACCTCCATAGAACTCATTTTTAACCCAAATCCTTCACCAAATCACTCAACACTTCCATCAATTCACCATCTAAACACAAATCCCTCTTCATCACTTCATTCCTTCACATCCATCTACCATAAAAATCCCATCTTGGAGCTAAAGGAGTCAAGGAGAGAAGAAGCCAAGCACATCCAAGCAAGAGAGGAGGAGATCTTCACAATAGTTTCTTCTAATCCTTTCTCTCTTTGTTTTTACTTGTTCTTACTCATGACTTGTACTCATTTCATATATTTTGTAGTCTTTACTTGTAATATGAACTAAATCCATCTTGGCTAAGGCCAAGATGAGACATTTTCCATGAATTAATAGTAAAGGCCACCTTTTTATCTTCATTGCTTGTGTTATGTATGTGTATTTCAATTGCTTAATGCTTCTAGGTGCCTAGCTAACACTTAGTTGATATTTGGTTGTTGTGTGAAGTACCGAGAGGAGAAGCACACAACGTACTCGACGAAATGCCCGATACAAGTCTAGTAAGATAGAAATATGCGATGCTAGCTTGTAGGATTCCATTTGTGTGCCATTGTGCTTAATGAATTTGTGTGTAGTTCGGATAACCATTGAGAAATAGGTTATTGGTGCATATGAATGTTGTCTTTATCACTTGAGAGAGGTTAGAGACTAATTAAGGGCATACGAATCTACATAATCACTTGCATATTTTACTTCAATGGTGTGCCTAAAATTGTTAAGGATTGGATAGGTGGAATCTTGGTCTTAGTCTAATTTCTCATACATATTACAATCACTTGCTTGTGTTTGGTTTAGCGTTGTTTGCTTACATTGTCTTGTTTTATTATTTGCATTAGTGGTAGTCTAATCTAGTTAATTTGAGTAGTGTAATTTCATTATCAAAAATTGGCTTGTCTAAATAGTAACCAAATCAATCAATTGTGGTAATCGATTTCATCAATCCTTGTGGGACGAATTCTATTCACCATTGTACTACTCTTTCGGCTCCGTACTATTGCGGGTGCTCGTTTAAGAGTGGTCAGGTTGATATACCCACCACTAATCTATCCTATTCAATGGGTTCTTAATCACACAAGGAGTGTCAATCCAAATATGAATATATAACATATTACTCTAATCAAGATTGCAATTAACAAGTGGATATACAAGTCAATTACATAATGAATAGAATCTAATGATTTGAATGAATAGAACACATAAGAGATTCATTACAAAGCTAAGGCTAATACCCACAACCAAATGATCCTCAAATCTATCCCCTAGGGTTTAGTTACACATATTAGCAATAAATGAAAGGAATTAAATTGTAAGGAAATCACCCTTGGGCCTCCTTCTTTAAGCTTGATCCTTCTTTTCCTTTATGCTCCTAAATAGAAAGAATGGAGTAAAGGATGTGTCTTGAAGTATGGATGTTTAGTGGAAAGTGACAAAGGAATTTGGGTGGAGAAATGGTAGGAGCGGAATGATTTAGGGAAGTAGTCAAGGTTTGGTATTGAGGTTTGGATGGAATTAGATGAGTACAAGTAGAGAAATGGAGGATGAGGAATGATGAGCCATGGATGAGAAATCTAGATCTCAATATGATGAATTTTGTGCTCTCTAAGGTGGGATGTGTTTGCTGAAGATGAAAGGCCACTATATATATACTCACTCTTAGACATGTACTAATAACTGCTTGATTCGCTGATGTGGCGCAAAGTTCGCCATTTTGTTGCTATGGCGACCCTGGTGAGAAAAACGGTTAGATGCAAAGGTCACCGTGAACATCATCTTTTTCGCCATATAGCAAGTGGCGACCATGAGCAATTCGTGATGAGGTCGCCATTTGCATGAGAAGGTCACTATGGCGACCACATGTGGCGACCCTGACTAAAGTTGTGAGGTCGCCATTTGCAAGGGTGGGTCGCTATGGCGACCCCCAAATGGCGACCCACCTGATACATTTTTGCAACCCTCTGTCGCCATGGCGACCAAGTGGTGACCTTCTGAAGCTCTGAATAATCCTCTGTCGCGATGGCGACCATATGGCGACCTCCTCTTGCCTAAGTAGCGAAAATACCCTGTTTCTTCCCATTTGTAAGCCTTTTTGCACACAAGTCCTCAACTTTATCCCAATTGCTCTTGAAACCTGATAAAACCTGAAACACTCAATTTAACACCATTAAACACGGGGAAATGCCCAAGAATCAAGCAAAAAGAGTCGGAAATGAGGGCCAAAATCATACCAATTTTGGCTTGATCACCTTCCTATGATAAAAATAACAAGATAGAGAAAAGAAAGGAATTCTCCCTTTTTGCATTGGAGCTTGAGGCTTGGAGTGACCATCCTTGGTGAATGTCTTGATGGCTTATTCCATCCGATCTATCTCTACCAAATAATCTCACTCATTTACTTTGGCAATCTTCAATGCCACCTCTTTCATGCTCTTCTCCTCTTTAACTTTCTCTATTGCCTTGTTCTTGGCTTCAACACTCATGAGGGTCTTTCTCATCTTCCTTGAGGATTCCTCCTTAAATTCTTTAGTGAGCTTGGCTAAATCCTCAAGCTCTTGTACCGTTGACTCATTCTCCATTGTAAGAGACTTGTTGATTTTCTTTAGCTTGTGATTCTTCTTGGATATGTCTTCAACCTTCTTCTCAAGAGCACACATTTCCGCCTTGAGCACCTCTACTTCAAGCATGAGCTCTTGATTGGTATTTTTGAGCCCTTCAATCTAAGAATCACTTATACCCTCTTCATCTTCTTGGCTACTCTTTTCATACATTTGAACCAAGTTGCTCACTTTTCCACCCTTATTCTTTGGTGGTTGCACATCCACCATATAGCAACTCCCAATGCTTTTTAGATCATCATTGCATGTGATAGTGTCAATCTCAAGCTCTCTATCAAATGAGTGTATCACAACTCTCCTTTTGCACACATCAATCCTCATTTGAGCGGTTGCCATGAAAGGCCTACCAAGTAGAACTTGCCACTTCCTATTGTCATTTGATTTTTCTTCAATGTCTAACACCACGAAATAGATCGGGATCACTATTCCATTCACTAGAATAGGTATATCTTTTATCTCTCCATGTGGTGCTCAAGAAGTTTGATCCGCCAACATATGCTTCTTCCTGGTTGGTTTCAATCCTACCAAACCTAACTTCTCATGCAATGCTAAGGGCATCATGTTGATGCTTGCACCCAAGTCAAGCACTCCCCTTAACATTTCACTATCTCCGACTGATATGGGGATCACAAAACTCCCCAAATCATCAACCTTGGTTAGGAAAGCTTTTTCAAACATCATTGCTTCTTCTCTAGCTCCATCCATATTGACAAAATTCAACTTCTTTGCTTGCTTGGTGTGGCTTGGAAACTTTCCATTTTCTTGATTTTGGAGGGCTTTGGCAATTTGCCCCATTTGAGTTTCCAATTTTCCAAATGAAACCTCTAAGTTGCCAAACCTTTGGCCACTAGCTTGCATGAAGTTTGTCAATGTGTGTTCGGCTCTTTAGAAGCCTTGCGTCATCCCCCTCATTTCTTCATCCACGTTACGGTGAGGTTGATTGGTACTAGATTGAGCATTGTTGTTGTTGTTATACCATTGGTTTCCTCCCCATTGGTTTCCTCCTTATGGGTATCCACCTTGTTGATATCCACCTTGAGTGTTTCCTTGACGATATCTGCCTTGTTGGTTTCCACCTTGAATGTTTCCTCCTTGTTAGTATCCTCATTGTTGGTTTCTAGGTTGTGGGTTCAATGTGTTGTTGTTGTTGGACCAAGAGAAGTTGGGACGGTTTCTCCATGTTGGGTTGTAGGCGTTTGAGTAGAGGTTGTTCCCTTGCCCTTGGAAACCCATAGCTTGGACCTCCTCTTGCTCTTGCACTTCATTCATGTCATTAAATCGTCTACCATCATTAAGTTGATCACTATAGCTTCCCTCTTGCCTTCATAGCATCTTCACCCCGACCTTGGGAAATCTCATGCTCTCAATGTAGGATGTCAAGGATTCCACCTTCTTATTCATCCTAGAGATCTCAATAGCGGTTTCTGTGTTGGCATTCATATCGAACCTTCCACCTCAAACACTATTAGCATTCCTTTATTGAGAGTTTTGTGCTAACATCTCATAGATCTCATAAATCTCGGTTGCAGTCTTTGTGTCAAAAAAGCCTCCGCAAGTATTATCCACCAAAACTTGAGAAAAACATGTGAGGCCACCTTGGAAGCAAAAAATCTTGTATTCTTCCGTAAACATGTGAGACAATTTATTTCCTATTGTTGGCAATGAGTACTCCCCCATGGTCATCCTTTAGCCATGGTTAGTAGGAGTCTTATGAGTCATTTCTTCCTAGAAGGAGCTTCATCCTCCCTCATTGGTACCTGTTCCTCTATATTTAGAGTTTGCCTTGGAACTTCTTCAAATTCCCTCACAACAATCCTTCCTACACGGCTAGATTCTTCCAGTCGTGGGTGTAATCCTCTTCCTAAGGATCTCCTACCATGCATGCACCTAAACTCCTGAAAATGGAAAAGATAAAGAAAACACAAGAAAAAGGTAAAAAGAACTACAAAAATCTACAATCAATTAATATTAACAATAATTATGAAAGAGTAAAGTTAGTACGCTATCTAATGAGATTGTAAACTACAAAGAAAAGTCAATCAATTTAACAATCGCTACCAAATCCCCGGCAGTGGCGCCAATTTTGATGAAGTCGTTTTTGTACTCTTCAAAACAATATTTATGTGATCATTTGAAAACCATGTTTTACCCACTTAAGAATCCTCTTAGGATGTAAATTCTTAGTTAATGGTAAGAAAAGATTCATTCCACAATGAATCGGAGTAATTCGTTAGATTGATTGACTAATCTATAGTGCAATAAAATAAATCGTTATAAATGGATAGTTGTGTGGTTTGGTAACCACCAAAAATGCAAATAAAATAAACATATAAAAATGTGATAGGACAAATAGAATACTCAACAATCTTGATAAAAGTAATGGATGTAAACAATTAAGATAGATGCTAGGGAATGGTTGGAGTTGCAAGTGGGTATGGGCAATGCTTTTTTAGCCACTTTAATGGACCAATCTCTTATATGTTAACCATTTGTTTTCTTAAATGTGTTTAGGTCATCACTATGAACCCTAAACATCTTCCCACCGAAATGCCTAACCGATTAAGGAAAGGGGGTCAAGGTGGGATTGGTTGGTTACAAATCAAGGTTTAGATCATTGTGGTTGATATACCCTCCAATAATCTATCATATTCACTATGTTCCTAATCAATCAAGGGTGTCAATTCATGATTGATTTCACAACAATTTATCCCACACAAGAGTATGATTTACTAGTGATATACAATGCATATCATATAATGAATAGGATCTAGATATCAAGTGAATATAACACAAATAGAGATTCAAATACAATAGCTTAAGCAAATACCCACAACTAAATGTTCCTCACATTTATCCCCTAGATTAGGGGTTTAGTTACATATAGTTACAATCAAATAGAAAGAAAGTAATAGATAAGGAAATCACCCTTGGACCTCTTTCTTTAATGCTTGCTCATTCCTTTCCTTAGATGCTCCTAGTGCAAAGAGTGGTAAAAGAGGATGTGTCTAGATAGGTAGGTGTCTAATGGTGAGTGACAAAGGTATTGAGATGTAGAGAATGGGAAGAGAGGAATGGTTGGGTGAAGTAATCAAGATTTAGTGTTGAGTTTTGGGTGGAAAAGGTGGTACAATATTAGAAATGGAGGAAGTTGAAAGTGGGAAAAATGGAAGAATGGAAGAGAATGCTAGGTCTAAAACTTAGTAATTTCGTGCTTCTAAATATGCTTCGATCCCTATTCAACTTGGAAGAGAAGAATATATATATTGGCTCTTGGAATTGTACTGATAACCGCCATAAATGCTTATGTGGCAGGGTGACGCGGTGCATTGTCGTTGGGGCGACATCACTACAGTAAACGATTACAGATTCTTCAATTCAATTGTCGTGGCGATTTTGATATTTTTGGCAGTGGCCCTCATAGCAACACTAGAAATACGACAAGAATATCTAGGAATTTGAGAGTGGTCACCTTATGGTCTCATAGCAACACTTCACAGAGACACTACACCTAATGGATTTCCTTGATTTAATCCTCTCTATCGCGGTGTGGTCAAAAGGCGACATCTCACCATGGTGCCATACCTGATTGATTTTCAAGATTTAAATGTCTCTGTCGCCACTGCGATAATACCGCAGCAACATATCTTCATGCAATTTTCCACAACAATGCTCTGTTTCACCACTTTGTGCACATTTTGCACCAAACTTCTCTTCTTCTTCACAAATGCCCTTGAGACCTAAATAAACCTGAAACACTCGATTAACGACATTAAATACGGGGAAATGTCTGAGAATCAAGCATAAAGAGTCGAGAATGAGGGCCAAAATCATACTAATTTTGGTTCGATCAAGGTTTAGCGCAGTTGCGAATGTCATAGTGTGCAATGCACGACACCTGTTTTTAGCAAAACGTCGTAGTTTTGACTAGGGTTTTTATAAATACTCCTTCCACTTCTTCCAACCATCAAGGAACCCAAAAATCACGAAAATACACCTCCAAGTGAGAGAAGTTAGGGTTTCTAAAGAGAGAAGCTTCAAGCTTTGTTCTTTGACTCTCCATCCCTCTCCCAAGTACATTAATTGTTCTAATCATGAATGGGTCTTCATTAAACATCTCCATTGTAAGGTAAGAACAAACTTTCCCTTCATTAATTGTTCTTTACTTGTTTAACTTTACTTTTATTGCATATATTTTAAAGTTCAGAGATTATTTGTGGGATTAGTTAATAACTACGTTGTTGGGTAAATTTCTCTACACCTAATTGAGAGATAAAGCTTTTCAAGCTTCATTCATTGACTCTCCAACCCTCTCTCGTGTGTATTTATTGTTCAAATCGCTCATGGGTCTTCATTAATCATCTCCATTGTTAGGAAAGAACAAATCCATTTCTCATTTATTGTTCTTTACTTACTACTTCACATTAATTGCATATCTTCGAAGTTGTGGAGATTGTTTGAGGGTTAGTTGATAACTAGGTTGTTGGGTAGTTAATTTCAACATCTAGTTATGCATTATATGTTTTTCTAGCATATTTTGCATTTGAGCACTCATTAATTATTCACTTAGGCATTTAACTCTCATCATTGAGTTTAAGTCTTGTTGCCACAAGTGGTGGTTGACAAGCAAAGGGAAAGTCTTGCAACCAAAGGTGTTGGTTGGCAAACAAGTGTCAAGACCCTCTATAAAAGGCCCGAGGGGTAAATTAGTAGATGCTCACGCCAAAACTAGTGGATCGGAAGATATCACTAGGATTGAATCAAGAGTGATGAGTGGGAAGTGACCATAACCTAAGGTTGTCGAGAGTGAGAGTCAATATATCACTTGAGGGTGTAACCATCTTATCATATTGGATTTCTTTGGCTTAAGTAGCTAATGAGGCTAATTCCGTGAGATTTTCCAATTGGAGGTTTTTTACGTAAAAATCAAGTGTCTTTTAAAATTCTATAATTTTATACTTGATTTTATTATAGTGTTGTTTGTTATTAAAATTGACTAATCAAATATTAGGAATTTTTCATTTAAGTTACAACATCCATGAATTTCCCTAAAGCCATGCATGATGATTGTAGAGTGTTAAAGTTTTGATTAAACCTGGAAATTGGATATTGATAAGACATGTATATTACAGAGTACAATGTTGTTGAGGACTTGGATCATTCAAGAATCCAACTGCCAAATTTACAGATAAGATTGATGCCTAATTGCCAAGTAAATGAAGCTAACCTCCTAGGCTCCTAGGCCCAAGCCCTTGGTTGATTCTGCCAGCAAGAAGCAAATATTTAAATCATCTCATGCACAGTTCCTAAGATTTTTTTTATTAAATATAGAATTCGTGGACATTATTATTATTTTATGCTAAATATCTTCTTCTTTAACCTTAAAAAATAAAAATAAATAAAAAATAAATAAAATTTCATTTTCAATCATAGTCATATATTTATTCAAATCGAGGATTCTTTTTTTTCTTTTTTTCTTCTTTAAGGAGATCATAATAGGATTTTTGTCTGTCTAAAATCAAAGAAGACAGTTTTTTTTTTTTGACACATCAGTATTTATAATGATACATGTTTATCGTGAAGACAGATTTCTTAATATATTCTTGAAAATATCAACCCAAAATGTATATTTATTCAAATAAGAGTAAAGATAGATAATCGCTTCTCATCTCAATATGAGAATCGCTTTCATTTAATAGAAGAAGAAGAAGAAGAAGAAGAAGAAGAAAGTTGGAGAAAGGTTAATAGATGAACAGCTTTTGACAGCTTCCTATGGAAAGTTGGTGCATTTCATTAGAGTCGGAATTGTGGATCACCAATTTTCCCTTTCAAAAATCCACTTCTCTGTAAACCTAAACACATCACCAACCAAAAATATTAATAGAAAGTGCTTTCTTAAAAAAAAAATTCCTTAGCTTTTATCTACCCTATCTTGGGAAAAATCTTGGTGGGCTCATTCGTCATTAGTCAATTGTCAATGACACCTTTCTATAGTTAGATTAGATGTTATCCATATAAAATTTCATTACTTGACAATAATGATCAGTACAACCAATTCAATTGCGTGGCCACAACTTATCCAAAAGTTTGTGTAAATGTGTGTTTGTGTCGAATCAACCAAAAGTTGTCATTATTTCTTTAAATATAACCTCATATTAACTTAATAATATTTTGAGAGCTTTTTTGACAATCCATTTTTTTCTTTTTACACTTCTTTTTTAAAAATGTTTCATTCTCAAAATTTAAATTTAAATTTAAATTTAAAAAAATTCTAAAGACACTTCATTTTGTTACAATATTATCTTTTTTTATCTTTTTTAAATTAAATTATTAAAAAAAAAATTATATCTCCTAAATCATTAGATTAATTATTGCATATTAAATACTCTCTCCTAAATTTTTAATTACTATATTAAACTTTCTCTCCTCCAATACATATCTCTAATTTTTATCTTCATTCTTTCTCAAGCAAAACTAACAGTAAAAAATAAAAAAAATTTAAAAAAATTTAAAAAAATAACTTACTATTATGCTTGATTTTTATGAACCATATGTATATATAAAAAAAATTGAAATATAAAAATGATTTGTGTTACTCTTGTAGGTATGTGATTGCCTAGAGAACTTTAATTATTTCATTAGTCTTAGAAATTCTGAGTTTAATCAAATTTAGTTGAATTGATATATATATATATATATATGTTATTGTTAATAAAAAACTAAAATATTCATAAGTTTTTTTTCTTTAACTATTAATAAGAGATTGATCGAGAAAATATGGAAATATGATTTTTTTTTTATTTTTTATTTTTTTGAAAAATTGAGAGTATTTAATATGTTAATAACAAATTTAGGAGTTTAATATGTAATATTTAATCTAATGATTTATGAGAGAGAATTATATTTTTTTAATAATTAATTAGTTTGGAGTGTCTTTAAATTTTTTTTGTCTTGTTTAGTAATTTTAATTTAAGTTAAAATTGTCATTAATAAAAAAAAAATATTGGAATCTGAATAGATAATTTGTGGATTATAAGGAGAAGATATATAATATTTTTATAAATAGTGTTAACATATACTATAAGGACATATGTTAACACTTAACAAACACTTATTTCTATAAAGAAAAATAAAAACACATATCAATAATTACATTTATTGTCTCATCATAATAAATGCAGTAACTATTTTCCACAATAAAGTGGTTATTAACATGTGCCTTTAGATTATCACTACCCTATTTTTATATTTGAAATATAACAGCCGTTTTTCATGAATTGACTTTTCATTATACAAATTAGAGTTGTGTTTGAGAAGTATTGCCTATTATGTGTTTTTTTATTTACAATTGTGTTTTAGAAAATCACTTCTCTTATGTGTTTTTTAAAAGAAAAAAAAAATAAAACTTTTAATTCTCTCTTTTTTTCTATATTAAATTTTATTTTTATAAGTTCAAAATTCGAAAACCCAACATGATCTATTTATTTTTCGTGCCTCTTAATAATGGTTAAGGTCTCAATTTCGAATCCTCCTTCCACAAGTAAAAAAAAAAAAAAAAGACTCAATTATTAAACGAATGGCACGACACAACCTATATAACCGGTTTATTACATAGGTTGTGTTACATGTTTGATACGTTTAATAAAACTCAAAATTTTCTAGTTAATTAATCAAAAATTATAATTATACCCTCATTTAATTTAAAATTATAAAAATACCCCTAATAATCGTGTCACCTCAATTTATTAAGGTCAACCTAAACACGATTCGTTTATTAAACAGGTTCAATAGGTTAACACGATCCTAACCTAGTATAATTCAGTTCAACCAACCTGATAATTTGATCCATGCTAACGATGGGGTGCAGTGTCATGGTCCAAATTGCTAGCATGCGTTCTTTTGTTCTTCTTTTTTCAATCAAGCAAAATAAAATGTCCACCAAAAAGAAAAACTATTCTTTGGACTTATTACTAAAATGGCTCTCAAGCACATCACAAAAGTACTTTTAAATTAATTTATTTTTAAAAATTATGTATTGAAAAATCAAATACAATTATAAAAAGCACTTTTGATACGTGAAGGCAAAAGGAAACATTGGATTGGAACTTGATAGGTTTCTATGCCTTTGCGTGTGCTTTGTATTCAAAGAAAAGAACATTGAAAAGTTCAAAAACGGGGCTTTTAAATTTTATTTTATTTAAAATAAGCCCACCATTGAATGTTTGAACTTTGAAGAAGCCAAGAAGTCCTTCAATTTGGGAAATTCTCTCCTCTTCAAGAAGGCAGCTTGGACAGAGCTGTATTGTTAGGGCTCCATCTTTTGTTTTATCTTTAACCATCCAATAGACATCCTCCACGTGGCTACAATGGTCTTCGGCTGACATTAAGGACTCATTTGATGTGCGGGATAGGATAAAATTATTTTCATAAAATTGAATTGAATTGGATTGGATGAGATATGATTGAGCTAAATTAGTGCTGTGATATATTTGGTATTATATGAGATTAGATTAAAATAGTCATATCTCTTGTTTGATGTGTATGGAATTGGATAAAAAATAATTTTATTATATATTTATTGCAGTGTGAAATTTATTAATATAAAATTAAATTAAATTATTTTAAAAAAATAAATTTTGAAATTTTTAAAAAATATTTAAAATTAATATTAAAGAAAATAACAATTTTTAATAATATTTTTAAATTATAATAAGATATTTTAAATAAATATAAAAATTTATAATTAAATAAAAAAATCAATGAAGAATAATTTTTTAAAAAACATAGGACTAAATAGCCCCACCTCAACTGGATAAAATGGTTGCATAGAATTGGACTACTTAAAATAATTATTTAAATTAAATTTTGGAAAAAAAATATATATTTAAATTTGTTATCGGAAAATCGTCACTGGGAGTGAAATTCCAAATAACGACTTTACAGGGACCAATATCAAGATTGACCCTGGTCGGAGGGGTATCAAGTGGTTTGATACCGACTGTCCTAGGCAATGCAAGTACGACGTGGAACACCAGAAAATAGATAAGAATAAGTTTTTTATTGATCGTCACTTTGCATTACAAATATATGAACTATGTATTTCAGGATTAACAGTAAGGTATGAAGATTCAGTGGGTAATGGAGATGGTAGTGATGGTGAACTCATGCATGTCGATAAGTAGAACTTGATCGTAGGGTTTCTGGCGATGATTTTTCCTCTCCCCTTCTCGGTGAATCAGTCGTTGTATATATAGGTCCTGTTACTTGCCATGCACTCCTACAATTTCAGTCTAGGGTTTGGTCATTGTAGGATCCTCTTCCTTTTTTTAGGATATAATCTCAGAGCTTTACGTGTTGAATCCAATCTTTCCTTCCTAGGAGGAGTCAATCTCGTGATCAAATTGTTACCTTCTTAGTAGGATTCTTATGTGTTGACCTGCTCAAAATAGGACTCTCTGGCGGGAAGGAGTATATTTCCTCTGTACGGCAGCGTTTTAATGGGTCTTTTATGGAGCTTTTAGTTTCTGATACAAGAATCTTGCTACCTGGTATCTTCCTGCTTGGCGGGTTGGCTATATGATGAGGTCGTTTTTGTACTCAACAAAATAGTAATATGGTTTTTGGTTGATTCTTGAAAACTCTTTTAAACCACTTAATCCTTTTTAAAATGTGATTTGATAGCAAAATAGTGAGCAAGTTCGTTCCACAGAGAATGGAGTGTTAATTAGATAAATTGACTAATCTTTGAACAATAAAATAAATCATAGAGTTTATAGATGTGTGGTTTCTAAAACCACCAATGCTAACTACTAAAATGAAAATACACAAAAATGTTATAAAAAATAGAATACTCAACACCTTGATAAGAAAAGTGATAAAATCAATTAAAGAGATAGCTAAGGAATAGATCGATTAACAATTGAATATGGGTAAGCTAACTAGCTACTTTAATGTGTCAATCTCATTATGTTAACCACTTAGAGGCTTAGATTAGTGGGGTTGATATACCCACCACTAATCTATCCTATCCAATGGGTTCTCAATCACACAAGGAGTGTCAAACCTCATATGAATATATAACAAATTACTCCACTCAAGATTGTAATTAACAAGTGATATACAAGTCAATTATAATGAATGGAATCTAATTAATTTGTATGAATAGAACACATAAGAGATTCATTACAAGCTAAACTAAACCCACAACCAATTGATCCTCAAATCTATCCCCTAGATTAGGGGTTTAGTTACACATATTTGCAATAAATGAAAAGAAGTAAATAGTAAGGAAATAACCCTTGGGTCACCTTCTTTAAGCTTGATCCTTCTTCTCCTCTATGCTCCTACATGCAAAGAATGGAAGTAGAGGATATGTCTTGGAATGTGGGTGTTTTGGTGGAAAGTGACTAAGGATTTTGGTGGAGAAATGGTGGGATGAGGAATGATGTAGGGAAGGAATCAAGGCTTTGTGTTGAGGTTTGGATGGATTAGATGATTTCAAGGAGAGAAATGGAGGATGATGAATGATGTGCCATGGATGAAGAGCTAGATCTCAAGATGTATTCTCTGGTCTTTTTTTCTCAGATGCTCGATCCTTTGAAGATGAAGGGACGTTCTATTTATACACACTCTTGGACATGTACTGATAACTGCTTGATTCGCTGATGTAGCGCCTTGTTCGCTATTTCATCGCTATGGCGACCCTAGTGCGTAAAACGGTTACAAGCAAGGGTCACCATGAGAACCATCTTTTTCGCCATCTAGCAAGTGGTGACCATGGGCAATTTGTGTAGAGGTCACCACTTGCACCTTTATGTCGCCATGGCAACCCTAAGTGGCGATCATGCCTTGATTGAAATAGGTCACCATTTGCAAGGGTGGTCGCCATGGTGACCCCACCTGGTTCATTTGGAGACTTTCTGTCGCCATGGCGACCTTCTGATGACTTGGAGAATCCTCTGTCGCCATGGCGCCCATGTAGCGACCTCTCATGTCCAAGTGGTCAAAATGCCCTGTTTCTTCCCATTTGTGAGACATTTTGACACAAGTCCTCCACTTCATCTCAATTGCTTCTGAAACCTGATAAAACCTGAAACACTCAATTTAAAAACATTAAACATGGGGAAATGCTTGAGAATCAAGCTAAAAGAATCGGAAATGAGGGCCAAAATTATACCAATTTTGGCCTGATCAAATACCCCCAAACCAATCTTTTGCTAGTCCTCGAGCAAAACAATCACAAGCAACCCCCAAAGACATTCATTGAGATGTTTCAAAAGTTATTACTTCTCATGGTCAATGTGCGAAGCCAATAATGAAGAGATTAATACAGTTATGCAATAGTGAGGACTTCAACATGTAAGAGTATGTCAAGTAAAGATTAAAAATGTGCACCACTTAGATATGATTGTACGCAATGTGATCTTACATTCGAAATGCCAAAGCTTCAACGCAAAGGTGCTCTTCAAGTTAGAATGTAATTCGCTTTGATACTAAACCTCACCGGATTCTCTCTTCTTTTCTCCAAGACTCCTAGGTTCACTCAATATCATATGTTAGGTTTTTGGTTGTTGTTGGCATATATTCCATATCAAAACGTGTTTATCTTGTAAATGTTTATGTGGTCATGTTGATGATGATACAAAGCTTCAAAGAAAGATTTGACTACGATACATTCAAGATGATGGCTTGCTAAGAGGAAATAAGCTTCATTGCTCATCAAAGGTAAAATCGACCTCATTCCTCTTACAAGGCATAGGCACACACACACAAATCATTCATGAGTGTCCCTGCATTGTTGTGCACCATTTTTATAACACATTCACATGATTTTGTATGCTCATGCATTGGACTCAAATGCTCATACATTTTAGAGTTGCATGTTCTAAGACTATGTCTAGGAAATGGCATTCATATGTGAACTTGTGTTTGTATGTTTGTGTTTCTTGTGTTCTGGACTTGTAATAGTGCTTAATTGATTCCTTATTGAGTTCCGGTCATTTCGGTTACTCATTCGTTAAGTTTCGAGTCCAAACGATGTAGCTACGCTACTTTTCGTTCTCATTTGTTGAGTTGTGTTCGTCGTCGTTTTCCGAGATGAATTCTCAACCATTTTTCAAAGTTTCGTAGTCTTCGTCGTGCATGAGGGAGTCACGGTTCGTAATCCGAAAACGGATTCGAATTCGGAGTTCGGATGCCCGAATACGGCTGAAGAACGCGAGAGGTGCGCGGGAGGTCGCTTGGCCAAAAGCCAAGCTAGGAGTGGCCACGTGTGGACCACGTGTGCCACACGGCCAGAGCTCCTCTCTGGCCACGTGTGGCACACGCTGGCCACACGTGGGCTGACCAAATTCCCACAAAAAATTTGGACCATTTTGCCCTTCTTTCATTCTTTTTTAAACTCCTCCAATTCCCTCCATTCTCTCTCAAGAAGAAAAAGTTTGAAATCCCGTCTATGATTTTCTCTCAACTTTTCTCAACTTCCAAACACCATAACTTTCTCATCCGGAGTCGGAATTGAGTGATTCAAGTTGGAGATTGTTCGTATTCGAGTCCTCTACCTTTTCCAAGTGGTTGTGCAGCTGTTTGATCGAATTTCTGACAGATCTCCTCAGAAAAACGAACCAGCTCTTGTAATTGAGGTAGAGTTCATAACTTTGTGATTTCATCTTTTTAATCCTCCAATTTGCTTGGGGTTTCTTCTTCTATATATATATATATGTTTGTTTAGTGAATGCTATAGAGAAAGATAGCTTCATAATCAATCTAATTGAATAGTCTAATTAGAGACACATGTTGACTAGAATCTTGGATTCTTTGTTCTTAACATGATTGTGAGTTGTATTGTGATTAGATTGATATATAGGATTGTTTGAGACTTGATTGATCAAGTTTATGATTAATAATCCTTTCTATGTGACTTTGATCCATGATTGATGAAATCTAGGATTAGAGCCTTTTTATGTGTTTTTAGAGATATATAGGATTGATTTGTTTTTAACATGTCTCCTATCTCTAAATCTTTGGCTAGAATAATTGTTGAATACATTTTATGATTCTAGCATTTTTGATGTATGTTTATGACATCTTGAACTTGTGCCTTATGAATATGAAATTGTTCAAGTGTTGTTTTGTATGAATGAATCTAGATGTTTTATGTGTTAATTGTATTCACATGCTCTAGGTTTTCATTCATGTTTTTGCATCTAGATTTCTATTGCTTGTGTTTTCACATCTCAAGATCTAGTTGTTCCATGGAATGTATTGATCACATGTTCTATGTTGTTTTGATTGTTTGCATCACTTACATTCACATGATCACACTAGGAAGTCCTTGTAAAAGGCATGAAGTCTTGGCTAGAGTTAGGATGACTCGGATAGCCAAGCAAGAAGTCTTGCCTAGAGTCGGGAGGACTCGGATAGGTAAGCAAGAAGTCTTGTCTAGAGTCGGGAGGACTTGGATAGACAAGCAAGAAGTCATGGCTAGAGTCGGGAGGACTTGGATAGTCATGCATGGGAGGCTTTCTAGAGGCACGTGTGCCTTATATAGAGAGTTGGCTTATATATTGGTAGGCCCGGGCGGTTGGTTAGACATAGAGTCCGATAGAGCGGGGTACATGGGATGTGTATGCACTCTTGAGGAATTTCTAATCTTCCAACGATGTTGGTTTTGGTATGAGTTCCAATATGTGGTGGTTTACATCATTGAGGGATTTTGTATCTTCCAATAGGGTTGGGTAAACATAGACTCCACATGGGTTGGTGACTAGGATTGGTCATTTTGTGGAATTTCTAATTTACTTTCCAAGTATATATATAAGTACCCAATGGTTGTAATTCAACCCGTGGATGTTTCCTCCTTGGAGGTTTTACCACGTTAAAAAATCTCTTGTGTTAATTCTTCCTATCTCTCTCTTTTATATTTGTTTATGTATATGTTGTTATCTTGTGAGACATCAATTACTTGTGAAGTATATTGATACAAGATTTTGTATAGTGTGATTTGTAAATATATTCTTTTGATCATATTTGTAAATACATTTCTTTTGTATATTGTTTAGAATTTTATGTATAGCAATATTTGTATATACTTGTAATGATTGAACATATATTCATATACAAGTATTCTTGCTAATTGTTTTTGTATTTTCTTTATACCTCATACAACATATTGATACTTAGACAATGTATGAATGATCACATGATAACTTGTCTTAGTATGATTCCGTGATGTTTATGTTGTATGTAAGGCTACCTTGAGGGACAAACGTAAGTTTGTTCAAGGGATTGAAATTAGGCGAAAAACCTATTCACCCCCCCCCCCCCCCTCTAGGTACGTCTTAAGCAATTTAACCTTGTTTGTATACTTTCAATTGGTATCAGAGCGGGTCGTCGGACGGCACTCGACGAGATCCGGGTTATACTTACAAGTGAATTGCTTAGGTTTTTTGTTTGTATTGGTTGTCCTCCTTTGTTGATTGGGAAATTATTTGTTTTGTTGAAAATTCTCATGTAAGACTTTCCTAAGTCTAGTGATGAGCAAGCTTGGTTGGATTGTCAAGAAAGGTTTCTCTTCTCCATGTTTTATATTTGATGGAGTAGTTTCTCTAAACCAATATGTTCATGAAGTATGAATGAGGTTTATTTTTTTTGAGAAGTTGAAATTTTTAGACCTTTTTGCCATTATTAGTGGTGTAAGTTTTTATACACCTTGTTCTTAATAAAGATTCAAATATGGCAAAAGAGGCATGGAATTAATTCCAAGCTACTTGTGAAATAGGTTCTTCTTGTTTTATATTTCATTTGTCTACTAACAATTTTGTTGATAAGCTTGAAAAGAATGTTAGTGACAAAAGCAAAGAAGAAGAAGTTTTCCCAGAGGATGATCGTTCTAGACTTGATCTGTGGTCTTTGCAATTCCATGAAGAGGATTGTAAATCAAAGACCACCACTTCAACTTGATGGCAATAGCTCAATCGCTTGAGAAGGAAAGAGATAAAGCTTTGAAGGAAGTTGAAGTGAAGAATGAAGTGATCAATTGTCTAGAAGAGAAGACGGTTGAAGTTGCTCTTGCGTTATATAGTTTAATGATTGATTTTGCTAATAATTTGTTTTTCTTGTAGGAAACTATCAAAGGCATGGAAGAGGAGTTGGCAATCATGAAGACCAAAGAGCTTGATGTTCTTCATGAAGATTCAAGTGACTTAAACTTTGTAGTTGAGCATGTTGAGTCTCCTGCAACTTAGGCAAGTCACTAAGGAACAAAAGGATTTCAAAGGCCAATCTTCCAAGGTCAAGTGCAAAATCAAAAAGAGTAAGGAATCTTCACCGTCGGTACACTCTCACCTAAATAGTATCATCTCCATATGTATTCCGGTTTGCCATTTTTGAAATGTTGTAGTGCATACTAAATCTAGATGCCATGTGTTTATTAGACAATGCAAACTAGGGAATGAGATGCATGTTAGTGAGATGAGAAAATCTTCTATGAATGTTTCTTGCATGATATCTCTTTGAATTTTGTGCTTGATAATGATAATCATGTGATGAAAATTTCTAAGAAGATTTGGGTGAAAATGAGTGTTTCACATGATCATATGCATAGTCTTGATAATATTTTTTGTTGATGGCAATAATGTTGTGTATGATATGAGAATATCTTTATAGAGAAGATAGTTGATGATTTATCTTCTAGATATAATATTGCCTTGAGAAATGATCATGATGGTTTATGTGTTTGTGCACCCAAGACCAAATGGGTCAAGGGTGAGTGCTCTTACCATTAGTGTAAGTTGCACATGTGAGTTAGCTTTGAGATTAGTGTCTTGTTGTTAAGAAGCTTAGCATTTTTGCTTAGTATCTATACAACTTGACATGAACTTGGCTATCTCACATTCTTTGCTATGATAGTCAAAATCCGTTGATTAACTTTTGAGAAGTTGTACATCATGAAATCTATATGGTAATGATTTTTGTTAAGTCTTTTGAAGAAAGTCATTTTTGTATTTGTTTGAGTTGAAATGTTTAGCCTTTAGTCTCTTGGAATCGACACACCTATAACTTGTAGTTATGAGGACATACAAGCCAAGAGGACTCATAAAAAGGGTGAAGGCTTTGCATTTGATGAAAAAGCTTGCTTAGGTATTTCTATATCCTAATGCTTGCTTTCTAGCTTTTCATCTTTCGGCTCTATGTTTGCATTACATCATGTAGCATGTCATATTAGAGAACTAGTGTAGCATTCATATGGTTCTCATTGACATGTGCTCTCTAAAGATCTTTTAGTGGTATGTTCACAATGATCTTATTCATGATGCTTGAAATGCTTGTGTGATTGTTAAGTGGCTTGATAAGCAAAACTTTATTTGAATATCAATATCTTTGAGAGCTACTCACTTGAGAAGTAATGATCTTAAACAAATAACTTTTATTGTTTCTAGATCATGCACTTGAGCTTGAAAAATCTTATTTTTTGAAAAGTGCACAAATGCTTCTCTTATATGTTTTAGTCTTGAGTATATGTGTTTGAATATGTGTAGATAATGGATGCATCTAGAAGCCTATTGCTTAGTACATGATAAATGACCTATGATATGTATCCATTTTGCTTCGGCACTACATAGTATTCAACGAGCACCCTCTTGGAAAGGGCTACACACATTGGTTGTGAAGCCGCCCAATGTTGGAAAGGGCTACGCCTTTGTGATGAGTGAAAGCCGCCAAGAGGTGTATATGTTTTTGTTAGTAAAATCAAAGAAGCGTTGAAAAGAATCATTAAAAAAAAAAATCTTTGATTCTAAGCCTAAAAGAAATGAAAAACAAAAGGCTTAATGGTGTATAGTTGAGAATTGTGAAAAGCTCGGGTTGACAAATAGAAACGGGAAAACGAGCCACATGCACACACACGCTCACATGTTGATATCTATTCTTTTAAAGCAAAAACTCGGATGAATATCGGTTTGACCTATTTTTGGAAATGCTTTAGTTGGATAGGTGTGGAAATTGTTTGCATGTTGATATCACAATTACTCCTACTATATATGTGAGAAGCATTCACACACACACACACATATTTTGCTTATGTGCTTGATTCATTAGCAATGTGAGAATATTTTTGAGAGATTAATGAAAATCTATGAATCTCTCTTGGACTTTGAAAAGTGATGAAATATTTTCTCTTATTGCTTGAATGTGTGATTGTGTGGATTCTATTGTGAACAAATTTTCTATCTTGATCTTAGATAGAGTTCTTATCAAGGGGGAGCATAGTTTGCTAGGCTTTGTTCTCTTTTATGATATGTTCACATGCTTCGATTTGATAATTGTTGGCATATTGTTTTGGTTGTTATGTTGAATCTTGGAGATGTTATTTCATATGTCGTTATATGCATGATGATTCTTCATAATGATATATGCCTTTGTATGTTTGATCACAATTGATGCATAAATCTTTTTGTAATAATTGTATGATTGTTCATGCAATTGTTGAAATTGGTAGATATGACCCATGTGCTTAAAAGTAAAATTTATGCTTTTGTGATTCATTGTCCCTTGTGAACAAATCTACTTGGTGATAATATGTGGAGCATATGTTAAGGGGGAGCTTTAGTTTATTCAACTATGCTTTCTATACGATTTGTTTGCTTAATATCTCGTTATTTATCTCTTGTGCCCTTTGTCTATTCCTTGACAAAAAGGGGGAGAAATTGTATACCTCTCCTTTGTGCTTATTGGAGACTTTGTCTTAAGGGAGAGAATTCTTGTCCTAAGAAGGAGAAAAGAATTCTTGCCTTATTGTGTTAAGGATCTAAGGGAGAGCTTTTATTGTGATAACATTTATTCACTTGAGATAATGCATTGTTTGTTAGAGATAAGGGATGTTTTATTTTTTTTTGTTTATGTGATAATATCTCACTATTCTTCTTTGGAAGAAGATCTCTTGTTGGTTTGCTTCTTCTCTTATAGGTACCTTGAAGTTCAAAGAAGGGATTCTTGAAGACTCAAGAAGACTTGAAGACCTTTTAGTCTAGGGATCTCTTTGTAATGTGAGGATGAGAGAATGCTATCAACATTGAGTTTATTGGAGTTACCAATATATGGTGAGGAGGAAGCACACCGGAAGTTTGAAGAGCTAAATGCTAGAGTTGAGCTTCAAGATGAGAAGATCAAGGAATTGGAAAGGAATGCAACAACTCCCAAGCATTATGTGAGATCATCCAATCGCTCAATCTTTCTTGGTGGTAAAAGAGACTAGAATGGCCTTGAGGTATATTTTCTCTTATTCCCTTTTTCTTTGGCTTCATATCATGTCAAAAAGGGGGAGAATGATAGGGGAGATATAGGGGAGATATATGGTTGTTCTAGCTTTCTTATTTCTCAAGATGTTTTATTTTATTGTATTTTGTTTTCTTGAACTATATGGCTTGTAATATTGACTAGAATATCTTTTGGATGATGGCATGTATTTAGGGGGAGCATACATGTTATCCATATGGACTTTAATTGTGTTATTTTTCTTGTCAATATATATCTTTTGCCATATGTGTTGTTTCTTGGATATGTGTTGTCTCTTGGAGATCTTTGTGCTTTCAAGCTATTTTATAGGTGATTTCAAGAGAAGACCAAGATGAAGTTCAAGACTTGTTATTGGAAATTTTGTCTTAGAGTGTAAATAAATGTACACATTATGACCAAATTTTCTTTGTAATTGTTTTAGTATTTGTATAGGGGTTTTGACATGGAATTTGCCAAAGGGGGAGATTGTTAGGTTTTTGGTTGTTGTTGGCATATATTCCATATCAAAACGTGTTTATCTTGTAAATGTTTATGTGGTCATGTTGATGATGATACAAAGCTTCAAAGAAAGATTTGACTACGATACATTCAAGATGATGGCTTGCTAAGAGGAAATAAGCTTCATTGCTCATCAAAGGTAAAATCGACCTCATTCCTCTTACAAGGCATAGGCACACACACACAAATCATTCATGAGTGTCCCTGCATTGTTGTGCACCATTTTTATAACACATTCACATGATTTTGTATGCTCATGCATTGGACTCAAATGCTCATACATTTTAGAGTTGCATGTTCTAAGACTATGTCTAGGAAATGGCATTCATATGTGAACTTGTGTTTGTATGTTTGTGTTTCTTGTGTTCTGGACTTGTAATAGTGCTTAATTGATTCCTTATTGAGTTCCGGTCATTTCGGTTACTCATTCGTTAAGTTTCGAGTCCAAACGATGTAGCTACGCTACTTTTCGTTCTCATTTGTTGAGTTGTGTTCGTCGTCGTTTTCCGAGATGAATTCTCAACCATTTTTCAAAGTTTCGTAGTCGTCGTCGTGCGTGAGGGAGTCACGGTTCGTAATCCGAAAACGGATTCGAATTCGGAGTTCGGATGCCCGAATACGGCTGAAGAACGCGAGAGGTGCGCGGGAGGTCGCTTGGCCAAAAGCCAAGCTAGGAGTGGCCACGTGTGGACCACGTGTGCCACACGGCCAGAGCTCCTCTCTGGCCACGTGTGGCACACGCTGGCCACACGTGGGCTGACCAAATTCCCACAAAAAATTTGGACCATTTTGCCCTTCTTTCATTCTTTTTTAAACTCCTCCAATTCCCTCCATTCTCTCTCAAGAAGAAAAAGTTTGAAATCCCGTCTATGATTTTCTCTCAACTTTTCTCAACTTCCAAACACCATAACTTTCTCATCCGGAGTCGGAATTGAGTGATTCAAGTTGGAGATTGTTCGTATTCGAGTCCTCTACCTTTTCCAAGTGGTTGTGCAGCTGTTTGATCGAATTTCTGACAGATCTCCTCAGAAAAACGAACCAGCTCTTGTAATTGAGGTAGAGTTCATAACTTTGTGATTTCATCTTTTTAATCCTCCAATTTGCTTGGGGTTTCTTCTTCTATATATATATATGTTTGTTTAGTGAATGCTATAGAGAAAGATAGCTTCATAATCAATCTAATTGAATAGTCTAATTAGAGACACATGTTGACTAGAATCTTGGATTCTTTGTTCTTAACATGATTGTGAGTTGTATTGTGATTAGATTGATATATAGGATTGTTTGAGACTTGATTGATCAAGTTTATGATTAATAATCCTTTCTATGTGACTTTGATCCATGATTGATGAAATCTAGGATTAGAGCCTTTTTATGTGTTTTTAGAGATATATAGGATTGATTTGTTTTTAACATGTCTCCTATCTCTAAATCTTTGGCTAGAATAATTGTTGAATACATTTTATGATTCTAGCATTTTTGATGTATGTTTATGACATCTTGAACTTGTGCCTTATGAATATGAAATTGTTCAAGTGTTGTTTTGTATGAATGAATCTAGATGTTTTATGTGTTAATTGTATTCACATGCTCTAGGTTTTCATTCATGTTTTTGCATCTAGATTTCTATTGCTTGTGTTTTCACATCTCAAGATCTAGTTGTTCCATGGAATGTATTGATCACATGTTCTATGTTGTTTTGATTGTTTGCATCACTTGCATTCACATGATCACACTAGGAAGTCCTTGTAAAAGGCATGAAGTCTTGGCTAGAGTTAGGATGACTCGGATAGCCAAGCAAGAAGTCTTGCCTAGAGTCGGGAGGACTCGGATAGGTAAGCAAGAAGTCTTGTCTAGAGTCAGGAGGACTTGGATAGACAAGCAAGAAGTCATGGCTAGAGTCGGGAGGACTTGGATAGTCATGCATGGGAGGCTTTCTAGAGGCACGTGTGCCTTATATAGAGAGTTGGCTTATATATTGGTAGGCCCGGGCGGTTGGTTAGACATAGAGTCCGATAGAGCGGGGTACATGGGATGTGTATGCACTCTTGAGGAATTTCTAATCTTCCAACGATGTTGGTTTTGGTATGAGTTCCAATATGTGGTGGTTTACATCATTGAGGGATTTTGTATCTTCCAATAGGGTTGGGTAAACATAGACTCCACATGGGTTGGTGACTAGGATTGGTCATTTTGTGGAATTTCTAATTTACTTTCCAAGTATATATATAAGTACCCAATGGTTGTAATTCAACCCGTGGATGTTTCCTCCTTGGAGGTTTTACCACGTTAAAAAATCTCTTGTGTTAATTCTTCCTATCTCTCTCTTTTATATTTGTTTATGTATATGTTGTTATCTTGTGAGACATCAATTACTTGTGAAGTATATTGATACAAGATTTTGTATAGTGTGATTTGTAAATATATTCTTTTGATCATATTTGTAAATACATTTCTTTTGTATATTGTTTAGAATTTTATGTATAGCAATATTTGTATATACTTGTAATGATTGAACATATATTCATATACAAGTATTCTTGCTAATTGTTTTTGTATTTTCTTTATACCTCATACAACATATTGATACTTAGACAATGTATGAATGATCACATGATAACTTGTCTTAGTATGATTCCGTGATGTTTATGTTGTATGTAAGGCTACCTTGAGGGACAAACGTAAGTTTGTTCAAGGGATTGAAATTAGGCGAAAAACCTATTCACCCCCCCCTCTAGGTACGTCTTAAGCAATTTAACCTTGTTTGTATACTTTCATCATACATGTGCAATATGAATTCATGTTATGGTATCAAATTGATTGCACATGATAATCATTAAAAACGCAATTTCCTGAAAAGTGGTCTCGTGAATGGAATTGCAAGCCATGAATTAGAAAGAACATGCATCAACCAAATTGTACAAAATGGACAATCCTAAAGAGCATGAAGGTCTTTTCTTTGGTTGTAATAGGGTCTAAGGTTATGGTGAAACAAAGAATGGGAAAAATGGATATCAAGGAACCTAATGATTACATTAAGGCATACATTCTAATTTTTAGTTCCACAAGTTTCACACATAATGTTCACACTTCAAGGTGTCCAGGCTCACAATTATACATGTGTATGCTACTCATATTTTCAACTTGAATAGTTCATTTACTTCTTTTCTTTTCAAGGCCATTTTTGCCTAATTTCTTGGTTCTCTTTTTCTTTTGCTTGCCAATTCTTTTCTTTGCATGCTTTTCATTTTCTTTTTCTTTTCACACTCTTTTCAAGCTTTTGTTTTTCTTTCAAATTTCCTTTTCAAACATTCTTGCTTTGCAAGACTCTTGCACACATTTACATGCCTAGGTACATGCCTTACATTTACAAGTTCAAAATTTTACATTGATTTCCTAAGCCTTAGTAAATCATTTGGTCAAGGTAGGTCAATTATTTTAAGGTTATAAGGTTCATGTAGATGTGGCTTATGAAAGAAAAGCTTCAAATTTGTTTGGCTTCAAAGGGGCTTGGGAGCACACATATTCACATTGGTTGGAAGTGTTTAGGCCAATAGCGGTTTTCACATGCATCGCCTAAAATCATTTCTAAAGGTTTGTCCACTAGGCAAAATAAGGCATCCACAAGCAGTCCATATATTCTATGGCACACAACATTTAATGCAAATGAGACCAATACATGTTTGTATGAGTGTTTGAGAATGAGTGTTTAAAGAGTGAATGTTTACAACTCAACGTATGCTTTTTAAAGGCTATGTTTGTGATCCTCACGGGAATCTCCACTATTAATTCTTAGCCATCAAGCAACTTGATAATTCACTCAACATTAAGAGAACAAGATTAACGCACTTTGTTCAATGACACCCTAAGTGGCATGGTGTTAATCTAAACCAAACATTAGCAAAGATGCACAATTCCTCACTACATCATGTAAAGAACAATCTCCACAAGCAAAGCATGCTCAAATATGGCAATATCGCAAAAAATTTCGAAAAATTTGGTACACCATTTGAAAACCAAGTATCATGGCATTGCGCAAATGTACCCCCAAACCTAAATTTGACATTGTCCTCAATGTTCATGGGTGGTATAAATAATGACAACAAGCGCAACCCAACAAGTTTCAAGCAATAATCCAACAAAGGCAAAAACAAAATATAACAATAATCCGGCATATTGCCCTCTCAATCATCCATACACAAAATCCAAACAACAACATATATCAATAAGGCACAAATGTCCTAAATCCACTACCAAAATCTAATCCACACCCTTATTCTATGCTGAAGCAAAAAAAAGGCAAAAACGAAAAATAAAGACCAAAAGGAAAAGAAATGCAAATAAGCATAAATCAAACTAAAATATCCAACAATATAATCCAAAAGTAAAAACATAATACTAGCAATGTCCAAATGAAATGATAGAAAAAGCAAATGATGGGAGACCAAAATAACTCCTAGAAGTGCTAGGATGCCTACTAATCCTCCTCCTCCTCCTCATCTTGCTCAACTCTACCCTTCCCCTTCGGGTCCTTCCTTCTCTGCTCCCTTGCTAACGCCGCTCTCCTAGACTGCTCCTCTCTCCTTCTCCTACGTGCAACCTCCTCATCAATGGTAGGTCCTCCCGCATAACGGGGCCCCAGATCTGTCAAGGAATGGGTCATGGCCTCCTCTAACTGCGCTGCCTCCTCAGCAACAGACTGTGCAGTCTGAAAAACAAATTCAGGCTCCTCTACACTAGGTCCTGAAGGTGCGGCGGGGGTAGGTGGAGTCCCTGTGGTAGGCTTCTTCGGCCTCCTGACATATGGGGTGAGCCTCAGATCATGGCGGAGGTCTGTAAATCCTATGATCACTGTCTCACTCAAATCTTGAATCAGGCTTTCCAACTTCAGCTGCCTGTCCTCCAAGGCCTTCTACCTTTCTTCTATCACAAGTTTGTCAGCATGAAGAATATCAAAATCACCAGTCTGAGTCTTTCTAATACGTTGTACTCCATCTAGAATCTGAAGACCTAACGGCTGCCTAGGATCATCACAAATAGGAACCTCCTCCTCTTCATCATCATCGTCCTCATCAGGAATAACTCTCTCAAATTCTTCCCTAACACTAGTACTAGCCTCTGAACCCTGCACTCTCTTACGTTTCCCACCAGTTGGTATCTCCCCACGCTTTATCATCAAGTGTCTCCAAGTGGTCAAGTCCATATCTGACATGGGGGGCTTAAGTATGTCCCCGGATACATCTACACCCGCCAACTTGTAGGCCTCTGTGATCAAACATGGGAAAGGGAGGATATATGCCTCTGATTCATTCCTCCCAATCTGCTGAATCTCCATGTTCACAATAATACCCACATTAATAGGCTGCCTCTCAATGATACTGTGAAGAATCCTAGCCACCTCAAATGGAACAGTGGATCTGTGGGAAACTGGCATGAGGGAAGAATTGAGGAAGATGTGCCAAAAGGCTTGCTCAATCTTCAAGTTTGACTGCTTGAGAGGGAATCTCTTCGCCATCCAGATAGTCATAGAATTGATAGTCATAGAATTAGCAAACTCCACTAAATTCTTCACGTTCAAAGGATGTGTGGTGATTCCTTCCACCATCCTTTCACGCAACCCCTCAATTTCCAACAACGTCGTCCCAAAGTAGATATTAATGTCCGTTGCGTTCAAGTAAATGGGAACCCCTCTCACTAGAATAGGACCACCCCTCATATACTCCCCGGGATTCATTCCCACATAAAACTCCTTCACCAAACTCTCATTGTAGTGTGGCAGAGTGGCTGCTAATCCTCCCTATCCCATGTCATTCACTGTTGTTGGGACATGGGTATTCCTCAAACTCTCCAAATCAATGCCCCTCTCAGGCCACATCTTTTTCTCAGCAAATGTCTCCAATCTGTCATCAAAATTCCTATTGAGTTTGCATTCTGGGACCACATTCCTCTTAGGAGTGGGGGTCTTGCTACCCTTGCCTCCCTTGTTTGGCAATTTCATCTTTGGCGCCATAATCACACTCAAATTCGGACTACACTTTCTGACAGAAATCCGGCAGCACAACGGCGCTTCAATATCACTCCGGCACTCACCAAGTGCACCACAATCAATCAAACTACTTCAATACTACCACAATCACTTCTATACGAATCCAACCACACAAACTCCAATCCTATTCACTATTCACTTCAAATCAAACTCAAAACCACCCTTAGTGTTTCTAGATGCAATGTAGGAAGGATTTGATCAAAAGAATTGAAGAACTAGAGTGATTGCTTACCGGATTTGATGATTACGTGCATGCCACGGCTTAGAAATTGAGAGAATTTGAGAAGAGGGAACTTTGTGTTGTGCGGCGTTATGATTTGAGTTGCTCACTTATACTTGAACGCCCTATGTCGCCACTTGTGTCTCTCGGTCGCCATGGCGACCAAATGGCGACCAAGAAGGATTTGGCACTTTTGCATGTGGTCGCCATTTGCACAAGTAAGGTCGCCATGGCGACCAAATGGTGACCACACCAGGTCTGTGAAGGTCGCCATTTGCAACATGTGGTCGCCATGGCGACCATGTATGTGGCGACCCCTGAATTCCTCTTGTAAGTGAGGTCGCCATTTGCAAATGGCGACCAAACTACGACAGTCACTTGAAGTCCTTTTCCGAGTGCTTTTTGATCAAAATCTGCAGTAAAACACAATCCACAAATAAGCTCACAATACAAACCACTAGCAAGAATAGAAGGACACTTATTAGAAAAAAAAAAAAAGCAAACAAAAGAAACACACAACAAGCAAAATTAAAACACAAACATTTTATTCATGGCATGAAATGTAAAAACGAAATGCAAATCATACTACCGCATCCTACCATGCGAAATGGAATCATGATGCTCATCACCAAAGTCAACTATGTCATCATTCATTTTCTTTTTGACTACCCAAATTGGACCCATAAACTCATCCTGGACTTGATTTACCAAGTCCTTCCTAACCCAAATTTTCTTAACATGGTTAGATCTCAATCTAGGCCTCATTTCATCATGATTAGCATGTTTCAAGAATTCAAAACACCTAGACTTAATATGACCTTTCTTATGACAAAAATAACAAGTTAGAGGGAATGAAGAAAATCTCCCTTTTTGCATTGGAGGTTGAGGCCTTGATGGACCGTCATTGGTGAGTTCCTTGATGGCTTGATCCATCCGATCGATCTCCACCAAATAGTCGCACTCCTTCACCTTAGCAACCTTCAAGGACATCTCCCTCTTGCTCAATTCCTCCTTCAACTCCTCAAGTGCCTTGTTCTTGGCATTTACACTCATGAGGGTCTTTCTCATCTTTCTTGAGGACTCTTCCTCAAATTCTTCGGTGAGCTTAGCCAAATCCTCAAGCTCTTTTACCGTCACCTCATTCTCCATGGTGAGAGCCACATTAAGCTTCTTAAGTTTATGGCTCCGCCTTGCTAAATCATCAAGCTTCTTCTCTAGAGCATACTTCTCCGCCTTAAGAACCTCCATTTCAAGCATGAGCTCTTGGTTGGCATTCTTGAGGCCTTCAATATCGGAGTCACCAATGCTCTCAACTTCCTCTTCTTGGCTACTCTTTTTATATAATTGCACTAAATCACCTACTTTTCCACCCTTTGTCCTTGGTGGCTGCACCTCTACCACATAGCAACTCCCAATGCTTTTTAGGTCATCATTGCACATGGTTATGTCAATCTCAAGTTCCTTCTCAAATGCATGCATACACACTCTCCTTTTGCAAACATCGATTTTCATTTGAGCGGTAGCCATGAATGGTCTACCGAGGAGAACTTGCCACTCCCTAACATCATTTGACTTGTCACCAATGTCAAGGACTACAAAATCTGTTAACACCACTATTCCGTCAATGACAATTGGAACATCCCTTATTTCACCGCTCGATGGTAGTGAGGATTGGTCCACTAGCATAAGTTTCTTCCCGGTTGGCTTCAATCCTACCAAACCCAACTTCTCATAAGTTGATAGGGGCATCATACTCACACTTTCTCCCAAATCAAGTACTCCTTTAAGCACCCCCACTATCTCCTATTGATAGAGGAATCACAAAACTTCTCGGATCTTCCACTTTCTGAACATATGCTTCCTCAAACAACATAGCTTCATCCCTAGCTCCGTCCTTCTTGACAAAATTTCCCTCCTTAGCTTGCTCAGTGTGGCTTGGAAACTTCCCCTTTTCTTGCTTTTGAAGGGCCTCGACAATTTGCCCCATTTGGGTCTCCAATTTCCCGAAAGATGCCTCTAGGTTGCCAAACCTTTGGCCACTAGCTTGCATGAAACTTGTCAAGGTATTCTCAGCTCTTTGGAAACCTTGCATCATACCTCTCATCTCTTCATCAATATTTTGGCGAGGTTGATACGAGCTAGGTTGAGCATTGTTGTTGTTGTTCCATTGGTTTCCTCCCCATTGGTTTCTTCCTTGGGGAAATCCTCCTTGTGGGTACCCTCCTTGTGGTTGATTTTGACGGTAACCTCCTTGTGAGCTACTTCCTTGATTGTTCATCCCTTGTTGTTGACTTTGACGGTAACCTCCTTGTGAGCTTCCTCCTTGATTGTATATCCCTTGTTTTTGGTTTCCTTGTTGTTGATTTCCTTGTTGTTGGTTCCTTGGTGGTGGGTTCAAAATGTTATTGTTGTTTGACCAACAAAGGTTGGGATGATTCCTCCATGGTTGAGCATAGTTGTTAAAATATGAGTTGCTTCCTTGTCCTTGAAATCCCATAGCTTGAACCTCCTCTTGCTCTTGACCTTGAAAGGTGTCCTCAAACCCTTCGTTCTCATTGAATTGCCCACTAGAGCATCCTTCTTGCCTTCCTAGTAGCCTCACCCCTGCCTTCGGAAACCCCATACTCTCAATATGAAAAGTCAAGGTCTCCACCTTCTTGTTTATCCTTGAGATTCGATGGCGGCTTCCGTACTAGCATTTACACCAAACTTCCCACCTCGAATACTGTTGGCAGTTCTTTGTTGAGAGTTCTATGCCAACATCTCATAGATGTCATAGATCTCTGAGGCGGTCTTGGTGTCATATGAACCTCCACAAGCGTTATACACCAACACTTGGGAAAACCTAGTTAAACCTCCTTGGAAACAAGACACCTTATATTCCTCAGTGAACATATGAGGGGGGCATTGGGCCACAAGGCGTTCATACCTCTCCCAAGACTCATAAAATAACTCCTCTTCACTCTCATAAAAGTCCACAATCTTGACCTTCAACTCCTTTGCCTTCCTAGCCGGAAAGAATCTATTGAAGAACACCTTGCAAATTTGACTCCAACTTGTCAATGACCCCGGCCTAAGTCCCATGAGCCATGTCATCGCTGCATCCTTCATACAATACTGGAAGCAACGCATTTGCAACTGTTTGCGTGAGAGACGCATGATGGGGAAAGTTTCAATAATAACACTGTACTCCTTCATGAACTGTAGGCAGTCTTCATTCAACTTCCCCTGAAATGACGGCAAGAGGTTGACGTGCATTGTCCTCAAATCATAACCCCTAGCAATCGGGTCTAACACAATAGGCGATGGTTGGTTCTCGATATCCGGTAGGGCAAACTCTCCCATGGTCATCCTTTGACCACGGTTGGTTTGAGTCTCTTCCGTCATTTCCTCCCTCAAAGGACTTCGTCCTCCCTCCTAGGTTGTTGTCCTTCAGTACTCATAGTTTGTCTTGGAATTGCTTCGAACTCTCACACACGGCTAGTGCCTTCTAGTGGGGGATGAATTCCTCTACCTAGAGATCTCCTATCGTGCATAAAACTGAGCACCTGAAAAAGGAATAGATAAAGAGATACAAGGAAAGAAAAAGTAAAAACAGCACTATGAACAAGTCAATATCCACAAACAAAATATTAAACTGATAATTTAAAATATACTAATAACATATGAAGAAAAGTCAATCTATGTAATCAATGCTACCAATCCCCGGCAGCGGCGCCATTTTTGATGAGGTCGTTTGTGTACTCAACAAAATAGTATTATGGTTTTTGGTTGATTCTTGAAAACTCTTTTAAGCCACTTAATCCTTTTTAAAATATGATTTGATAGCAAAATAGTGAGCAAGTTCGTTCCACAGGGAATGGAGTGTTAATTAGATAAATTGACTAATCTTTGAACAATAAAAAAAATCATAGAGTTGATAGATGTGTGGTTTTTAAAACCACCAATGCTAACTACTAAAATGAAAATACACAAAAATGTTATGAAAAATAGAATACTCAACACCTTGATAAGAAAAGTGATAAAATCAATTAAAGAGATAGCTAAGGAATAGATCGATTAACAATTGAATATGGGTAAGCTAACTAGCTACTTTAATGTGTCAATCTCATTATGTAACCACTTAGAGGCTTAGATTAGTGGGGTTGATATACCCACCACTAATCTATCCTATCCAATGGGTTCTCAATCACACAAGGAGTGTCAAACCTCATATGAATATATAACAAATTACTCCACTCAAGATTGCAATTAACAAGTGATATACAAGTCAATTATAATGAATGGAATCTAATTAATTTGAATGAATAGAACACATAAGAGATTCATTACAAGCTAAGCTAAACCCACAACCAATTGATCCTCAAATCTATCCCCTAGATTAGGGGTTTAGTTACACATATTTGCAATAAATGAAAAGAAGTAAATAGTAAGGAAATAACCCTTGGGTCACCTTCTTTAAGCTTGATCCTTCTTCTCCTCTATGCTCCTACATGCAAAGAATGGAAGTAGAGGATATGTCTTGGAATGTGGGTGTTTTGGTTGAAAGTGACTAAGGATTTTGGTGGAGAAATGGTGGGATGAGGAATGATGTAGGGAAGGAATCAAGGCTTTGTGTTGAGGTTTGGATGGATTAGATGAGTTCAAGGAGAGAAATGGAGGATGATGAATGATGTGCCATGGATGAAGAGCAAGATCTCAAGATGTATTCTCTGGTCTTTTTTTCTCAGATGTTCGATCCTTTGAAGATGAAGGGACGTTCTATTTATACACACTCTTGGACATGTACTGATAATTGCTTGATTCGCTGATGTAGCGCCTTGTTCGCTATTTCGTCGCTATGGCGACCCTGGTGCGTAAAACGGTTACAGGCAAGGGTTGCCATGAGAACCATTTTTTTCGCCATCTAGCAAGTGGCGACCATGGGCAATTTGTGTAGAGGTCGCCACTTGCACCTTTAGGTCGCCATGGCGACCATAAGTGGCGACCCTGCAAAATGTAAAGGGGTCGCCACTTACAACATCAAGGTCGCCATGGCGACCCTAAGTGGTGACCATGCCTTGATTGAAATAGGTCGCCACTTGCAAGGGTGGTCACCATGGCGACCCCAAATGGCGACCCCACCTAGTTCATTTGGAGACTTTCTGTCGCCATGGCGACCAAGTGGCACCCAAATGGTAACCTTCTGATGACTTGGAGAATCCTCTATCGCCATGGTGCCCATGTAGCGACCTCTCATGTCCAAGTGGTGAAAATGCCCTGTTTCTTCCCATTTGTGAGACATTTTCACACAAGTCCTCCACTTCATCTCAATTGCTTCTAAAACCTGATAAAACCTGAAACACTCAATTTAAAAACATTAAACACGGGGAAATGCTCGAGAATCAAGCTAAAAGAATCGGAAATGAGGGCCAAAATCATACCAATTTTGGCTTGATCACTATATCAGAAAGTGCAAGCCAGTAAGCATCCTGCTGATGAAGTATGGGGATGTCTAGCTAGTATTATAGTGGGATGCTTAGTGGAACTCCGTGTTGAGGTGTAGCGGGGTTCATACTGTAGCGGGATGCTCAATGAAACTCCGTGTCGGGGTGCTGTGGGGTTTATACTGTAGCGGGATGCTCAGTGGAACTCCGTGTCGGGGTGCTGCGGGGTTTATAGGAGACCAAGGTATGACGGGACTGGACTCCATTGCAGGTTCTAACGCTCAAGCTCGGGACATTACTTATGAATCAAGATGCTAGCGGGGTCCTTAAGAAGCTGGAGGAAGGTTGGGTCGGACCCCGTTGGAGGAGGTGTGCACTCGGATCAGTCGGGATCCACCTTTGTTAGGGTAGCCGGATGGTGTCTATACTCCTATATTCTCCTTGTGTTGAGGTGGAAAATTCTTCCTTGGTCTTTTGCTAATTTTGGTGGTTAACAAAAGTCCCCCCTGACTTGGACACTGATACCTTGTCGGGGTCGGAGTCAGGATCCTGTCTATACTTGAAGGATTTTCTACCTTATCTGCTTATTTCCTTGTCTGACTAGTTCTCCACCTAGGAGGAGGAAATCTTTACTTGATGCATTTAATACTAATTGCGTGTCGATCGATGATTGGTTTCCTCGTTTTCAAAAAGAACCGTTTTTGCACAATTAATGCGGAAAACGCCTCTAACTTATTCTACCGGTCACCGATTCCGGTTTCCTGGTGTGTAACTGCCACCCCTCTTCTATAAATTGACCGGCTTCACTGGTGTTTTCTTCATCATTTTCAAACTTTCAAAATTACAACAGAGAACAAACCCTCTCTGACTTGTTTTCTTTCTCCTTTACTTTGCAATCTTCCAGAAATCTTTTCTATCTTCTTCTTCTTCAATGGCTTCTCCTTCTAAACTTCCTACTTCTCAAGAAATTGCCACTAAGCAAAACCCTTCTGCTATGGCGACCTCTACTCATCCCAACCCCGTCTCTCCGCATCAGTCTGATAGTATCGATGCCCTCTTTAATACGGAGAAAGCTTACGTGGTGGAGGACTCCCTGACCTCGGAGAAGAGGAAGTGGGATCGAGAGGGGGACGGGGTTGCTGATGATACCCCGCGGGCCCAGCACCGTCGCTCTACCCGGAACCCCTGAATTGGGTCTGGTTTCCACAATAAACAAGAAGACTCGGTTTTGATTGGTGACGAAGTGGGCGCTACAAAGACTGGTAGTGACGAGGAAGGTGGCGGGCATGATATCACCCTGGTCGAGGTCCAAACTGGTTCTTTCGCCCCCTTCCACGATGGTCGGATTGTACCCGACTCCATGTGTACAGTGGATGCACTCAACAAACTAAGGGAGGAGTACAAGATCCCGGATTATATCACTCTCTCTCTTCCCCACAAGGGTTACGACGTGTACACCCCGCCTCAAGACCGCCTGTTGATCCACAAAGCAGCTTTTGAGTGTGGAGTCCAGCTACCGCTGCATCCTACTCTCCGCTGGGCTCTCGTGGCGCTTGAATTGGCTCCTCTCTAGATCTCGCCAGGCTTCTGGAAACATCTTACGAGTTCTTGGTGCTCTAGAAGGAGCAATGCGAAAGAGATCACCTTGACCGAAAGCCGGGGTTGGATGAACTCCGCTTTCTCTTCAACATTACCAGCATGGTGCCCCGGGGTCAATTTTACCTAAAGGCAAACAACGACATGAAGTTTACTGTTCCAGGGGCAAATTTGAAGTACGCCGCGCCCTGGAAGGAAGAATGGTTCGTGGTGGAAGGCGAGTGGGGGCGCACTGCCTTTATTGGGGGGGTATGAATACCCCGTCCCTACACAATTCTTAGCAAAGGACAAGTGGGCGAAGGGGGTGCTGGCTCCTGAATCCCTGGATATTCTTAGAAGGATCATAAAGAGGGGGTACACCAACATGCAGTATCCCACTCTAGATCCCTTTGAGGGAGCCCGCCTAGAACAGTACCTGAGGATTTCACTTGCCCTTCCTGGTAAGTAACTGTAACTATATCTATTTCCCCTCTTTTATACGTACATATTCTCCTTCTTCTTCTTCTCATTAAGTTTCTTCTCTTCTTGCAGTATTAGCTACCCTGATGGCAGCGAGGTCTCCGTATTCCTTTGGGACAAGAGGCCAAGCTCTGTCGACTCATACTTCTCTTGCTCATACTCCTTCTCCTTCTCCTTCTCCTTCTCTTTCTCCTTCGGTTTCTCCTTCTACCACTGCTAGAGAGGGGCGGGGTCCCTACAAGTTGGGACTGATCCCACTCCTCCTCCGGCTCCATTAAAGACGTCTACTGGTCTTATCACACCCCGTCCCACTCTAGCGGGGTCAAGGGCCAAGACTCCTGCCCGTCTTCCTTCTTCTCCTCCATCGCGCACAAAGATTACGGTGATGTTGGCTAGGTAGCTAAGGCCCGGGGTTCTTGAAGGTCGGCACAAAGAAGGCAGCTCCTCCAACAAAGACTTCTTCTGCTCCTCCTCCTCCTCCTCCTCCTCCTCCTCCTACAGCCTTTTCCAAAGACCCTGTCAAAACCTCGGGGGAGGAGACAGCTATCCCCATTCATGTCCTTGTTGCTGATGTGGCTTCTGGATCGGGGTCAAGGGGTGCCACCTTTGACGAGGTGGTGTCCCGATTTACGGCCTCATGCCTTGGCGGAAATTTGATGGATATGGCCAAGCTTCCTACTAACATATTGGTCACCAAAAATTCGCTCTGGATGAGAAATTTCAATTAACACCCTCAAACTACTACCCGGTAGGCTGCAGCAGGATAGGTACCTCTAGGTACCCTGTTTTGTATGAGTAAAAATTCTAGAGTGAGGTGTAGCAAGTAGGAGAAAAATCACCCCGCCCATCGGGACTTCACGCATTGGAGAAGATATGGCGCTTGGGGTTCCCATGTTGGAGTAAGGGCTGTGATCCCTCTTTATGAACCCCGTATCCCGTACTCGGTACTCGGTACTCGGTACCCCGTACCCATCCCTCATACCCTGTATCCCGAATCCCGCATCCCGCATCCCGTACTCTTTTCTAGATCTCCATTGTGATTCCCCGACCCGGATAGCAAGCAAGCAAGTAGGATATAGGATAGGAGCTCTTCAATGATAAACTTACATACATGTTTAATAAAATAGATACGAGGGAGAGAATGACAAGTCTTTTTGACAGAAGGTGGACTGGCCTAGGGGGAAAAAGCATCACGCGTGATCATATGCTGAAAAACCTCTAGGTAGTATCTAGTGGAGAGAGATTATTTATATATTTATCAATAAGGCGTGCTCCATGGAGCTTACACAAGTAGGAGAATCACACAACATAAGTGCTCCAGAGAGCTTACAATAATAGGTGGGCATAGGCCCTTTTCTCTAACTAGTAGAAAAGAATAAGAAAAGGAAGCCTAGGGAAGAAGCCATAGCTTTTCCTCGGAAAAAAAACCTCTACCTCTGGCGAATGTCATGTCATGTATATATCAGTCTTATTTCTTGTTGTTCACTCCCCTAAATTCAATCCAATGACCTAGCAATTTACGGGGCATTCCAAGTTGATAGGCGAGAAGATCGTGGGATTGATTCCCTAGAATCAAGTGATTCCTTTTAAAACTGAAAGAGTTGACTCCACTTTAATATAGGACTCTTGAATGGCGGGAACAAGGTAATTTCTTTGTTTACTTAAACACTGTCATATTCAGTCTATTATTTATAACTTGATCTTGATGTGGTATAGCTCTTCCTTGGTAATCTGACAAATGGTGCCTTACAACCTCATTTGTTGATGCCTTCTATGCTAGGTGGTAGGGAGCAGTTTGGAGGACCAGTTACAGGGTACGTGGTACTGCGGGGTACCGTGGGGTACCGAGGCACTGCGGGGTACTACGGGGTCCTACGGGGTACCGTGGGGTACCGGGGTCCAGCGGGGTACCGTGGGGTACCGGGGTCCAGCGGGGTACCGTGGGGTACCGGGGTCCAGCGGGGTCCATGGGGTACTGCGGGGTACTACCGGGTATTGCTGGGTATCGGGGTACTACAGGGTCCTGTGGGGTACCGCGGAGTATCGGGGTCCTATAGGGTATTGCGGGGTACTGCGGGGTCCGCGGGGTACTACGGGGTACTATCGGGTACTGCAGGGTGTCGGGGTACTACTGGGTCCAGTGGGGTCCTGCGGGGTATCGCGGGGTATCAGGGTCCTACGGGGTACTGCGGGGTCCGGGGGGTATCGGGGGGTACCGGGGTACCGCGAGGTACAAGGGTCCCGCGTGGTACTCGGGACCTTGACTTCCATATTTCTTGGTACCTAGGGAACCAGGCAACCTCGATCTAGACCTTGATAAATAGATAAGTGTGTTAATCTTGGTTCCTTTCCGAAGTAGCTAGATGCTCCTTGCGGCATCCCTCTACTTGACAATGATGGAAAATTCTTCTTTGAACCCCTGCCAAAAAAGACGGTTAACAAAATTGTTTATTTAAAACCAATTTTAAACAAAATAATATTTTTTTTATTTATTTATTAATATTGAAAATCATTATTTTTAAAATGTTTAAAATAAAATATTTTATTAATTATTAAAAAAAAAATTTTAATCACATAAAAAATAAAATAAATTGAAAAGAGAAAAAAAAAATTATAAAGTAATAGGACTAATTAGTCTCATTAATGTGGGGTAAGTTGCTTTTATGGGATGAGATTAACTTGCATGGGATTAAAATAATCTCATCCCATAAAAGCAACAAATATGAAAATATAAAATATAACTATTTTTAGTCATATCTCATCACATATCATGTAACAAACATAGCGTAGTTAATAGCATTATTATACAACTCAACAACTCCTAGAGAGATCAAATACTAGAGAGAGAGAGAGAGAGAGAAAAAAAGCCCATAAAAGAAAATTAATATGGTTCGGTTAGTTTATTGTTGCTCTTATATCACACATGCATCCTTCTACATGAATTTTGCTGTATAGTTTTTTAAAACTATTATAATTAATTCGGGATTTAGGAGAGAAACATGACTCAAACTCACAACATTAATGATGTAAGCATGAGAGAGACGTATCACTTGATAGACATACAGAAAATACATAGCTACCCTCCAGCTTTTCCATATGCATTAGGACTGTACTACTCATGTTGCAGTATTGTATTTAGTCTCAATTACCTGTTTGCAGTATTGTATTTAGTCTCAATTACCTGTCACTGTATTATGTATAAGTATCACTGATTATATTGAATAATATACGGTAATTTTCATAAATATTACTCTAAATCTATTATGGTATCAAAGCAAATAGCTAAGAAAAAGCTAAAAAGATCCTGAAACCTTAAACCTATTTTTCTTCCTTCTTTTCTATCTCCACAACCTGCAAGCCGTCAGCCATGACTTCTCTCAATACCTCTGATTCTTCTTCAGCTGCCACCTCTGCTCCTCAAGTTGTTCTTATGGGCGTCAACAACAATAACGCCAATCAATTTCAGTCTCTCATTGCCATCAACTCCACTCAGGTTCCTATCAAACTCTCAAAAGAGGGGAACTATGCAGCCTGGAGAGCCCAATTCGAGAACCGTCTCTTCGGTTATGGTCTCATGGGGTACCTAGATGGTACCAAACCTTGCTCACCTACATCCACTACTGCCGCAAGCACATCATCCACCGACCAATCATCAAGCAGTCCTGTCATCAACGCTGATCACCAGGTTTGGCTTCGTCAAGACCGTTTACTGTTACATGCCATTCAGGTGTCCTGTACGGGTGCAGTGCAGTCTATTGTTACACGATCCACAACCTCTGCACAAGCTTGAACCAAACTTGAGGCCACATATGCAAATCGGTCAAACACCCGTAAACTCGGTCTTCTTGATTCCTTCACTAATGTTACATTGGCCGACAAGTCGATATCCGATTACATGCAAGGTATCAAGAATATTCTTGATAATCTTGAGCTTATTGGTCATCCGATTGATAACGGTGCCATCGTAATTCATACTTTAAATGGCCTGACTTCTGCCTACATGCCTCTTGCTTCGGCAATCCGAGCCCGAGACACTCCGATAACATTTGAAGAGCTTTATGATAAACTACTTGATCATGAGGCATTTATTCAGCATGATGAAGCGAAGAAAGGTGGTCCGGTAATCACGGCGCAATTCACTCAAAGAACCTACAACAGAAAAGGACGTCAGCAACAGGGCAGTCCATCGTTTCAGCAAGGTAATTCATATTCTCACCAGGGGCACTATGGGAATCACAGTAATCAATCCTCTTCTTCTGGCCGTGGTTCTTCCTCCTCTCCTGGCAGTCAGTTCCGGTCACCACAACAGCAATCATTCCCTAACCAGAATTCCTCTCACAATCAATGGCGATCATCCTCCAACAACAATCACAATCGGCCTATTTGTCAGTTATGCAATAAAATTGGTCACACTGCTAGAGTCTGTCGCTCTCGCCCTCATCCAGGAACTCCGTCATGGCCTCAAGCAAATCACATGACAACTGATCAGCCCACCAATCGCACCAACTGGATTCTTGACTCAGGTGCGTCTCATCACATGACATCAGACCTCCAGAACCTGTCAGTCCACTCAGAATATGGTGGCCCAGAGGACATCATGGTTGGGGACGGTAACAAAATTCCTATCACTTATACTGGTTGCACCACCTTACATTCTTTGAATAAATCTTTTCCTCTCACACGTGTTTTATGCTCACCTCACATATCACATAATCTCATATCTGTGTCTAAATTCTGTACCACAAATCAAACCTCTATTGAGTTTTTCCCTGATTATTTTCTTATGAAGGATCTGATCACGGGGGCATCTTTGGTCCGCGGCCGGAATGAGGGCAACCTCTATATCTGGCCCAAGTCAACTCAATCTCCTCAACCCGAGTCGTCGACCACTCTTCTTTCAGCTTCCTCCCAACCGAATGTCTCCTCCCTGGCTTGGCACCATCGCCTTGGTCATCTGTCAATTCAAGTTCTTCGGCAGCTTGTCTCATCCCATGATATTCCTGTCTCCAAATTAGAGTCTAAGTTTTCCCATTGTTCTGTTTGTCTGTGTAATAAAAGTCACAAACTGCCATTTGGTGTCTCCTCTTTGAAATGCAATAAACCATTGGAATTATTATTTACTGATGTCTGGGGCCCTACTCATATTTCTTCATTTGATAATTATCGGTACTATGTTATTTTTGTGGACTATTTCTCGAAATATACTTGGTTATATCCACTAAAAAATAAATCTGATGTTCCACAGGTGTTTACTCGTTTCAAGGTCCTAGTTGAAAATTTTTTTAACACCAAAATCAAAACAGTTTACTCTGATGGTAGTGGGGAGGCTCAATCCCTTGGTCATGTCTTGCAAGGTTTTGGAATCCAACATCTAAAGTCTCCCCCACACACACCTGAACATGTTGGTACTGCTGAACGCAAACACCGACATGTGGTAGAAACAGCTCTATCACTGTTATACCATGCGTCTGTGCCACTAAAATTCTGGTCCCTTGCTTTTCAAACTGCGGTTTATTTAATAAATCGCATGCCCACTAAAGTGCTCCACAGTCGTTCCCCTCATTCTGTCATCTTCAATAAAGACCCAAATTATCGTAAGTTGCACTCTTTTGGTTGTCTTTGTTATCCTTGGTTAAGACCGTACGCATCTCACAAACTAGAGTCACGTTCCAAACCATGTGTTTTCGTTGGTTACTCCACTGCCCATAGTGCTTACTTGTGTCTAGATCGTCACACAAATAAAATATATGTCTCCCGTCATGTCGTATTTATTGAGTCAGTTTTTCCGTTCACCACTAGAGTCGACCAAGTCCTCCAACACACACCTGTCCATGAGGATCAATGGCTTCAGTCCGTCCCTACCATATGTGGTTCCCACCGAGGAGATGAGTCAACCCAATCGGTTTCTCTCCCTCTAGCCCATGACTGCACATTACCTGATATCATCCAAATTTCCCAACCTTCAGCTGCCACGCCTCCATGTCTTCCGCAATTCCCACCTCAAGCCACACACACAAACACTTTCCCGTTGCCATGCACAACTACACCTGTCCACATACCTACCCCGCCTACACACCACACACATGTTTTCCCGTTGCCACGCACAGCTACGCCTGTCAACATACATGCACAGCCTACACCTGATTCCGTTTGCCCCCAACCGACTGCCACTGTTCCGGAATCTCTGGTTCCCACCCGTGTCATCCAGACCAGATCCAAAAATAATATATTCAAACCCAAGACTATCCTTGATCTCACTGCAACCACAAATATATCGTCTTCAACCGAGCCTACCACACTTGTCCAAGCTCAAAAACATGTGGAATGGCGTCAGGCGATGAGTACTGAATATGATGCCTTGGTAAAAAATACCACCTGGGTACTGGTTCCCGCTAATCCGTCTCAAAATGTGGTTGGGTGCAAGTGGATTTTTAGAATCAAGAGACACCCTAACGGGACAGTCGCTCGATACAAGGCCCGTCTGGTGGCTAAGGGGTTTCATCAACGCCCTGGCATAGATTTTACTAAAACCTTCAGTCCAGTAGTAAAGTCCACCACAGTTCGTTTAATTCTAACAATTGCTATCACTAACGGTTGGTCTCTACGACAACTAGATGTCAATAATGTTTTTTTGCAGGGAACTCTTACTGATGATGTGTTCATGGAACAACCACCTGGATTTGCACACCCCACATTGCCGACTCATGTTTGCAAACTCCGCAAAGCCATCTATGGTCTTTGCCATGCACCCAGAGCCTGGTACACTGAGCTTCGAGTTTTTCTTCTTTCCGCTGGCTTCATCAATTCGAAAAGTGATGCTTCGCTCTTTATCTGCACTCAGCCTACATACACTCTATATTTACTAGTTTAAGTGGACGACATAATAGTCACTGGGTCCTCGGATCTGAAAGTTCATCAATTCATCACCACACTGGCCAACCGATTTTCTCTCAAGGATCTCGGTAAGTTATCATTCTTTCTTGGTGTTGAGGCTCATTACTCTTCCCGTGGACTCTTTCTTTCACAGCAAAAATACATTTGTGATCTTCTAACGAAGGCCAAAATGCTTGAAGCAAATCCGGTTTCCACTCCTCTCTCAGCCACCGAATCCTTGAAACTTGCGGATGGTGGTGCATCCACTGATGCCACACAGTACAGACAAATTGTTGGGTCTCTTCAATACCTTTCTCTCACCAGACCGGATATTTCGTTTGCGGTCAACAAGCTCTCTCAGTTCATGCACCGACCAACCGCCAATCACTGGAATGCGGTTAAGCGAGTTCTTCGTTATCTCAAGGGCTCCCTTAGCCATGGCATCCTTATTGCTCGGCAACCATCTCCTCACCTGCACGCTTTTGCGGATTCTGACTGGGCAGGGGATCTGGATGACAGGAGATCAACTATGGCGTACATTATCTTCCTTGGTTCCACACCAATCTGTTGTAGCTCCAGGAAGCAGCACACCGTCGCGCGCTCATCCACGGAGGCGGAGTACCGTGCCATTGCCTCTGCTGCAGCTGAGCTCAACTGGCTTGGAAATCTTCTCTCTGAACTTCGGGTGACAGTGCCAGCTGCTCCAGTTGTGTATTGTGATAATGTTGGTGCGACGAACGTGTGCGCAAACCCCATATTCCACAGCCGCATGAAGCATGTTGCCATCGATTTTTTCTTTGTTCGGGATCAGGTGGCTCAACAGCAGCTACGGGTAGCTCATGTTCATACGAAGGATTAGCTAGCTGATTCACTTACGAAGGCCCTGCCTCGCAAACAGTTCACTGATCATCGTTTCAAGATAGGCGTCCTCGACGGACGCTCTATCTTGCGGGAGCATGATAGACATACAGAAAATACATAGCTACCCTCCAACTTTTCCATATGCATTAGGACTGTACTACTCATGTTGCAGTATTGTATTTAGTCTCAATTACCTGTTTGCAGTATTGTATTTAGTCTCAATTACCTGTCACTGTATTATGTATAAGTATCACTGATTATATTGAATAATATACGGTAATTTTCATAAATATTACTCTAAATCTATTATCACTCCCACTCGCCAACATCATCTTATGGTTATTTTTATTTTTTTTTAAAGGAACCTTATCTTATGATTGTATTGTATTGATTGATTGAATGTTTGGCGATGAGTTAACGACTCAAACATGACATATTGACAGACCAAATGAATACTCTTATCACTGAGTCACATTGGACAGTGGTGTTTGATTGGATGTTTTATTACTAGTAATATAGTCACATTTTTATAATAATAATAATAATATTATTATTATTATTATTATTAATAAAATGTGTTATAATATAGGGCTAGTTTGATATTACTTTTGAATAGTTAAAATTAATTATTTTTTTAAAAATTTTGAATAAAAAAGATATTTAGTAAAATTTTCATAAGTGATTACTCATAATTTAAGAAGTAGGTGAGGATTATAAATATATATATATATATAAATCGTTTAACAAACGTGACCTAGTTATTATTATTTTTTAATGTACTATGTGTCTTTAAGACGAAATTGATAGCAAAGTGAATTGAAAACGAATTAATTATGATATCACACATGCAATTGTCTAATTGGTGTTATTAATTCTTGTAAAATTAGAAGCAAAGAACTGGATTGAGTCCCGACATGAAAAGACAATCGCTTTTAATAAAATTTCAGTATAATAATAAGGGTTGATAATGTCGTTATCAATTTGTTAGGTTTACAATCATTTCTGCAAATCAAAAATACAAATATGTTCAATCTCAATCTTCAAAAGTCGAAAGAGTAAACTAGTAAAATTGCAATTACTACTTTTGCTCTTTTTGGTCATAATAGTAAATAACATCACTATTATGCTTTATGATTTTCACAAATTTCTTAAACATAAATTTGTATCCCAAGTGGACAAACTTGATGATTGATTGTCTCTGTATTTCCTTTCCTATGGTGTTTTTAGATATAGAGGGGGCCATTCTCAAACTAATTCTTCCATTACAATAGGTGACCTTTTATTTCAAAGAAAAAAAAAACAATTAGGTGACTTTTCAACTTAATAAACCAACTAAAGCACTTATTAAACCACACGGCTAAACATGATTGTTAATATTTCAAGTTCGAATTATAACACGTTAGAATATATATATATATATAAAAGTAAATTTTATTAAATCTTTTATAAATATCATATCATGGTGTATCACCTGCAACACTTTTGTCCTTATTTGAGTGCACTTCCAAGAAACAACGTTGAATAATCTAATCCACTTTAGAAGATCTTTTTTTTCTTCTTTTCCTTATCTGTTTAGTTGTTTATTTTTAGGGTTTCGTCTCATTTCAATCACTAGAAATTTTTAATTGTTTTTCCTTTTTGTCTTGGGACTTGGGGTTTAAAGAAACCTTACAAAGGAAGTTAAGTATACTAAATTCACTTCTCAAAATTATATCCCTATGTTTTCATAATAAATTATATAATAGTTAATGTTTCAATTTATCATTTGGTATAATTAATACGACAAATGTTTGTACCATTCAATTCAATCCATTCCCATCAAATTCAATTAATTAAAATGGGATAAAGCTATATTATAGAATTTATAGCTCGATCCTCTCAAATTACATTTGGGTTCAACTTAAAATCGGATCAAGTCGAACCGTAAACCTTCAATGAATCGAATTGAGTTAAATACTTAAATTCATAGATTTTGGGAGACAAATATCACACCTATATATGATGTGTTTACTAATTGGGGATGAAATAAAATGAAATCAAGTCCCATAGGAAATTGAGCCTTATTTCTTAGGTGGGAGAGAAAAATTAAGTTATCTATCGAGAAACTCAATTCCTGATTTGTGTATGTGACCCACATAATTCGATTCCCAACTGATTTTAGTAATCATGAATTAAGTTCTTTTTCTTTCATTAATATTTTCGATTAGTAAACAAGTTGTTTTGTTTTATTTTGTTTTCTTATCTTATCACACACCATTAATCCATTATCATTAGAGCCGCCAAGAAAGCCATAACCCAACTAGAAAGTCTTTGTCTAAGTAAAGGATTAATTAAGATTAAGGTAATAGTATTTTTATGTGTGAATCAAAAGTAGACAAGCACCCAATAGAATAGAAAAGCTGAAAAGACAAAAACTGAATAATATTCTTATGAATAAACACTAAACAATTAGAGAGATAAAGATCATAATTCATATGGGATTGGGTTAATCTAATTCTTTGAATATTCCCATTAAATTAATGATATTCAAATATGCGTACGAGAAAAGTCATTTGCTTTATCTAATAAAGATTGTGTTTAATCCTATCACAAACTTTCTAATTGGGGTTTAGATCTGACCTTTGTTTGTCTGCCCAACTCCAATAAATTTCATATTAATTAAATAAAACTTAGAATGCTTTAAGCCAATGAATTTGTTGGGAATGTGGGATTTGTTTATATTGTTCTATTATATGTTTTATTTTATTTTTTAATTTTTTTAAAGCAAAATAGATTAATTAATATGTACAGCTAATTATGACCTGCCCTTACATAAATTTTGATTTTGGAGACATGTGTCATGCGTGTAGAATTCATTAATTTATTAATCTGCATAAAAGCTAACTTTTTCATGTACAATATATATTTTTTAAGGTTGTTAGGGATCGAAATCAACCCCATCCCAACATATTATTAAAGGAAAAAAAAAAAAAAAAAAGAGAGAGAGAAAAGAAAACAAAAGAAGAAAAGGAAATCAACAGAACCTAAAAGAAGGTTTGTTACAAAAATCATTGAAAATAAAGGAAGTGCAAAAATTCGGAGCGGTCCACAACCATGTAGGAGAGACAATACTAGGGCTCCGGGACGCTAAACTATCTGCAACTTGATTGTTTTCCCGATAAATATGAGTGACAGCAAAGTCTATTTGAAAGAGTGAGCTCAAACACCTATCCCAAGAAAGGCGTCAACGTCAAGGAACCTTACGAGACCTAGAACGAAGGATAGCCACAACAAAAGCCGAATCGCTCTCCAACCATAACTAACACCAGCCAAATGTCCAAGCAAAATCAATAGCGTGGACATCAGCGACCAATTCAGTCTCAAAAGCAAAGCAGACACCAAGAGAAATAGCAAAGCAACCTTTCACGAAACTTATGCATGTACGAAAAACCCCTGTACAATCAGCAAGACTAGGACTACCAAAATTATTATGTAACTATGAACTTTTTCATGTACAGTATAAATAAATAAATAACAATGGTTCATTGTTTTGATTCAATGATTCATTTAAAATAGCTACCTATCAATTTTATTTTATGTACTTATAATACTTTAAAAAAAATATTATTTTAATTGTTTTTATTTTTTTTTTTAATTTCCTTTTTGTGGTGGTATTGTCAATTTGTTATTTAAATTTGCCAATCAATAGCCCTGTCTCATAAGATTAGGGATGGCAATGGATCGAATCTGTCTCATATCCGTTTAAGATGTGTATCTCTATCCCCGCATCTATCCCCAGTTCTAAGTGAGTGGGCGGATTTGGATAATCCCTGAATTGAGATAGAGATATACATCCCCGCTCCGTCTATATCCGCATCTGATGAAAAAAATATAAATTTTTATGGTTTACAAGAGAAAAACGTAATTAACACATGTAATAGTACATTTTATCATTTTTAAAGGGAGAAACAAAAACATCCAATAAAGTTCAAATAATAATAATAATAATAATAATAACTTATATAGTTAGAATTCATAATTACATAATAATTTTTTATATTTTTAAAATAATAGATCGGGATGAGAATGGATATTCATAGACGAAATCCAACCACATCCCTAAAAATAAAATGGATATTATGATGATATACATCCCCGCTCTGTCCCCGTAATAATAATATCCACCCTCATTTTAAATGGAATGAATTCTTACGGATATCCGTATCCGTGATAATTATCACATCCTTACATAAGATAAAATTAGTTTTAACTAGCATGGTTTTTTTTTTTTTTTTTGTCTGTCTTTGTCTTTGACACGAACATGCTCTTGGAGTTCACATTTCCAAAATTGTTATTCTTTGTTATTCTTTCACTCGCTATCATATTCTCTCTTCAAAATTAATATTTTCCATCTCAAATTTCCAAAGTCCAACCGTTTGTTTCCAGTCTAGATCTCTGTTAATTTTTATTTTTTTTAGTCTTAAAATATCCGCTTGGTGGAGACTTATTTGAATATTTAGTCTCCATCTTATCTAGACTTGTTCAGGGCCAGTTTGTGATTGATTTTAACAAAGTATATTAGCTTCTTCTTCTTTTTTTTCCATAATTCTGACAATAAAATGTATTTAGTAAAGTTCTCAAACGTAATTATTAAATAATCTTAGCTTATCTCCAATAAATTTTGAGAAGTATGTAAAGTATTACTTTTCCAAAATGATTATAATATACAGTAGTCTATATGGAATTTTTAAATTGTCTATATTAACCTTAACCTTATTAATTCAATATGTAGACGCTTTTATCATAATTTATCTAGTTCAAAACTAAAATAAACTAAATCACATTTTGTTCTTTACCAAAAATTATATATAACTGTATAAGTAAGTTTACAAATATATATATATATATATATAAAAGACTTATAACACACACACACACAAAAATAACTGCCTCCTCACACTTGGAGGGATCGTGACATTCACTAGAAGGATGATATAATTATTGTAGATCGTCGATCTACAATCGATGTGGATCGGGTCGGCTTATGTTCGGCCCAAAGCAACTCAGTTGAACCTATATATTGAGGGTTGTCGTTTCCTCGATAAACCTACAAAAAGGTTGGTCGATCAACCTTGTATAGCTATCTTCTTCGTTGAACCTGCAAAAAGAACAAGAACAGAAATATAGATAAAAATGAAACGAGGAAGGTTGGGTTGGATTCTTAGCCTTAGGTATGCTTGAGCTGAGCAATTGTTTGTGGTAATTGTGAATCAAGTTGAATTCCGGTGGCCAGGATGAACAGAATTTCGAAATGCCAATTAGCTTTGTTTTTGTTCAATAATTTTTCAGAGAGAGCTTCTATAGAGAAAAGCCTCGTTATTTATAGGGGTTCATTTGCAATGTTCACCTGATCATGATTTGATTGTGGGCGAGATTTCAGGAGAAAATCTCTCCCAAAACCATCTACCTGATACAACTGACCACTGACTTGGCCCCCCCAAGATCAAGCTCTACAGTTGACCTTCATATTGGATCGTTCTGCTATTATGGGCTTATAAAAAAGGCCTAGGCTTTTAACTCTGGGCCTCTTAACCATTTTTGGCTACCATAGTTTGTCCCCTACTCTCTAAAGAGTTTATAACGAAGTAGAGAGTGATTTTCGTTGAGTCAACCATTGACTTTGTCGAGCATACCAACTTGATTCGTTTTGATTCAATAATTTGTCAAGTCAACTACATCAAGTATCAAAGGTCTCTCGACGGACGCTTTGAGTAATGTTAAGAAGTCGGATTAATCAAAAGTCAAATCGAAAGGACGTTTTTCTTTTCAGTACCCAAGGATGACGTCAGATGCATTTAATTCAGGCACGCTTGCTTTGCCCGAGATAAAACATTTTCGAATTTCAATCCTTAAACCATCATCATGGATGGTTATCAGGGTTACCTTGGTTAATTGGTAACTGAAGAGGCGCTGACACGTTGCAAGTGTAGTTAAGAGTCGGTTTATAAGTAAACCATTCCATTTCTTCAAGTCACTTTTACAGCGACCCTTCAAAACGCTAACGCTTGCTTGTCTTTCTTTTCTTCACATCTTCTCTTTCAGTGTTTTAGAAGGTATTGCCATTTCTTCGTGGATTTCGGAAGCTTTTTCTTCAAAAACTCTTCTTCAAGGTTAGTAAAGACATCATTTTTCTTTTCTTTTCTACATGAAATTTATTTTTTCAATTTCATTACAAGTTCATAGGAAATAGGCGTAAATATCAAAAACTATCACCTAGAATTTGTGTTTTGTATTGTGTCTGTTGTTCTTCGTTTTGTACTGCGTCTGTTGTTCTTCGTTGTTCTTGATGTTCTTGATGATGTTTTTTGCTGCATTTTGATTATATCTTTAGTGTTTGATCTGTTGTTATACTTGATTGTTCACATGACGCGACTATTGTAGATGAGATAACTATTGTAGATGAGTATTTTATTTGATCGACTTTAGGACGATAGAAATTGTAGGGTTAGGTTGGCCTCCAAAGTTTGATTCGTTTTTTGCTGAAAACCCTAGGTTTTGATATTAGAAACCCTAGGTTGTGATTGTAGCGCATTAGTTTTTGACTTGTGCATTTTTTTTGCATTTGTCAGTTTTAGGAAACATCATGTTAAGCGACGATATGATTTCTGACCCACGCTTTGATTGGACTCCGAGCGAGGGGGAAGATGACGTTGATGGAGTCGATAGCGGGATGGTAGATGTAGATCAACAGGTTACAATAGAGGATCCATCGAACGTCATCGTTATAAATATGGCAGATATACTTAGGTAGGGTGGTGTACGTGCTATCGCGTCGAGGGTCGAGTTCTCGAAATATGTGGATACATCAGAGGCTTCTACCTCTAGCCGCCCTTTAGGTATTCTGGAAGAGAGTCCAGCTAGTTTGGTTATGGATGAAAACTTGCATAGTTTGAGGGTAATTTAGGGCATCCCTAATGATGTCGAACTACGTGCACCAAAAGAACATGGCCGGGCAGACTGGGACATACCAGGGTGGACATGTTTTTATGAGTATACTCTTCGTTTAGGGTTCAGATTTCCAGTTCCTCAGCTGGTTCGATGAATGTTACTCTATTACGATATTGCTCCTAGCCAATTGATGCCAAATAGTTTGAGGATATTGCTGAGCTTGGGAGTTCTCAGCGAGAGATGCAATATAAAGTTTGGAAAAGGATGTCTCCTTCATAACTATTACTTGAAGGAACATGTAATCGGCCAAGGTCGTTACATGTTGATACCTAGGAATAAGGAACATCAACTCATCACTGATACTACGACGAATGATCGTCATTGGAAGGATACCTATTGTTTTGCTAGAGGTCCTCCGATCGACGGTCCTTGGGGAAAGTCACAATTTCAATACCGGCGTATTTGGAATCAGTTTGGTGAGTAATACTTTCCGGTTGTAGTTTAGCTGGTTATATATATATATATTTAAATTACTCATTGATGAGTAATTGATTTTGTAGAAACGAAGGGTGTGGAACCTAAACCGTCGTGCGACGTAGCTCCTGAGCGCACTAATATTTTGTTGAACATTCTAGTTAAAGACAGAAGCTGTAAAGTGCTGCTTTTAGAAGGTAAACTTAGGCCTAACAGTTTATAGAGATGGTCAACCCTAAATAGGTCGCGGGAACCCTATCCTCACGTGAGGGACTTCGAGTCGTATATATGGATTAGGAGGAGTTTCGAAATTCTCCAATATCAAATGAAATTCTTGTCACCTATAACTGACATTGAACGTCGTTTCGCAATAACGTCAATGTCGAGTGCGAAGCTAAATTTTCCAAATGAGGCTGACGCTTTGAAGCGTTATAAAGATGACCTGGCTAAGAGGCGGGCGGCAGCGGCCAAGAAGAAGGAGGCAGCCGACAAGTCGAAGGAGGGTACTTCAGTGTCATCCGAGCATGTGTATGTTTCATCTCCTGAGCAGTCTCCCACGAGAAAGAAACAGAAGAGAGACTCGACTGTCGACTGTGGGAAAAGAGTCAAGTCGAGCTCGAATAAGCAGACTGTTGCCTCTAAACAAGACTCAACGGTGCTGTCTTCCTTTAAAGAGCCGACTGCATTTTTGAAGAAGTCAACTGAATATCTTCTTTCAGCAGATGAGGAATTTTTGAAAGGAAAAAAGACTGAAGAAGTATTCGACATAACAATCCTTTTGACTTTCCAGGTGATTTGTTGTTTCAGATATCTTTGGATATTAGAATCTATAGTTTCTGTTTTATATGACCTCTCTATTTTGTGCAGGCTCTACAGGCACAGTTGCAACTACATGAGAGGTACAAAGTAGTCAGTGATAGGTGTGGGAAGCTTAGAAAGATGAACGACATTGTTAAGGTGGAGAAAGATAAGGTCGACAAGGCTGCAGAGGAGCTTGAATGCAAGAACTTAGCTCTTGAGAAAGAGCTAAAGGAGGTGAAAGCAGAGAGGGATCGACAAACCCAAGAGTCAACCAAGGCTTGTGCGGCCACAGTTGAGCAGCAGTGTCTCGTTGCCAATTTGAAAGAACAATTATCGTCGATTGCATCTACCGCTATATGCAAGGCGAAGGCAAAGCTTTATAAAGAATATCTGTCGGGCGAGCATACTAAGTGGAACAGAGTCGACATGCAGGAGATGATCGACGCTTATAAAGAAATGTTGAGATTAGAAGAGTTTTTGCCTGGAGATGTTGGAGGGGAAGAACGATTTTTTGGTGAAGATGCAATCCTCGACAATGTCGAAGAGATGAATGCTGCTGTTGTCGATCCACCTGTCGTTGATCCACCCATCGATTGATGTTTAATTTTTCTTTCATTCTTAATCTTGCTATCTTTTCATATTTTTAATTTTGTGTAATCGTGGATGATTTGGTTGTTTCGACCTTTAATTATTTGTTATGGATGATTTTGGTCGTCTCGACCCTTTAATTTATTTTTTGCATGCTTTGCTTTTTGCATTGAGATTGAATTATTTTAATGTGGAAACAACACAACCATCATGTAATGGGGTTTGCACAAAAGATTGAATAGTTGTATGAGATAAGCCTGTAAACTTACGCTCATACGTGAGTTGGTTGATACGACCAAGTAGAATTTTAAATCGAAGCCATAGAAATGTTCATATTGATAGAAACATGGTCAAAATATTACATATAATACTCGCGTACATGCGTTCATTCGACAAAATTTACAGAAATGTGGTTGACAATCGATAAATTACATGGAATATGTGTACATCAATTCAGTCGACAAATTTACATAAAATATTCGCGTACATGCGTTTAGTCGACAGTAGATATTCTTCATAAAGTACTCGCGTACATGCGTTTAGTCAATAGTAGATATTCCCCCAACTCTCAATAATTTGTTTGCCAATTAAGAATGTTGAGAGTAGTTATTCATTTCATAGATGTTGAAGGATGCCGTCTCCTGTAATATAATGCATCGAAGTCGACAAAATATAAAGATGAGTTTTTGTGAGCTCAGTTTTTAACTTAATACTAAGTTTTTCATTATTGCTCTTTGTGCGTCGATCTGTTAGTATTCTCAAATATATCATCAGACAAACGAAATTTTATGAGAGATGTAAGAAATGAGTTTAGAAATGATACTGTTTTAGATGTAGGGTGTTCTAACTGTTGTGTATTTCTCGACCGTCTAGTCCTCGCAACTTGTATGCTCCTCGACCTACGATCTCTGTTATTTGATAAGGTCCTTCCCACATTGGTCCAAACTTTCCTACTCCCTCTTCTCTAGTGTTTTAGAAGATGCGTCGCAACACCCAGTCGTTTACTTTGAATACTCTGATTCGCACCTTCTTGTTGTAGTGTCGTGCGACTTGCTGCTGATACGACTGTACTCTTAAGGCAACCCAATCACGTCATTCATCCAAGTGATCTAATTCAAAAGCAACCTCAAGGTTGTTTTGGACCTCATTTGGATTTTCGCTTCGTGCAGTTGCAAGTCATGTCTCGATAGGGATTACTGCTTCTGATCCATAGATAAGGGAGAATGGAGTTTCCCATGTCGACCGACGAGGTGTAGTTCTGTACGACCAAACAATTTCCGGGAGCTTATTGACCCATTCACTATTTTCTGCTTCTAGTCGCTTCTTCAGTGTGTTAATGATGGTCTTGTTTGTCGACTCCGCTTGACCGTTAGCCTGGGGATAACATGGCATGAAAAAGCTTAGCTTTATCCCATATTTGTCGCAGAAGTTCTTGAAGTCGCATGAGATGAATTGAGATCCGTTGTCGGTCACTATTTCCCTTGGGACTCCAAACTTGCAGATGATATTTTTCCAAACGAAGTTGCGTACCTCGATGTCACGTATTTGTTGAAAAGCTCCGACTTCGACACATTTGGTGAAGTAATCTGTCAGAACTAACATGTAGACGATGCCAATGGGCGAAACGGGAAGTTTTCCTACAATATCCATTCCCCATTTCATAAAAGGCCAAGGGGCTGAAATTGAGTTTAACATACCTGGGGGAAGGTGAGACACGGGTGCAAATCTTTGGCATTTGTCTCACGACTTCACATGATTCTGTGAGTCGGAGCGCATCGTTGGCCAATAATATCCTGTCGTGATAGCTCTGTTCGATAAACTTCAAGCTCCAGAATGGTTCCCACATTCTTTATAATGTAGACTTTTGAGAACATCGTACATTTCTCGTGGAGTCACTCACCTCAAGTAGGGTCCTGTAAAAGATTTTTTATATAGCTTGCCATATAAGATGTAGAACTTCACGGCCTTTGCTTTGATCTTCCTTGCCTCAATTCTGTCCCCAGGTAGGATGTCGGCTAGCAGATAATCCAGTAAATGATCCATCCAACTTCTTCCATTATCGACTGGGGCAATTATTTCGGCTTCTTGGATGGTTGGTGATGTAAGATGTAGGACAGGAATTGATTTGATCCGTTGGTCGTCGTCGTCGATCCCAAGTATGTTAGTGCATCTGCTCAGGAATTCTTCGACCTTGGTACTTGTTGTATAGTGAATTCATCAAACGTTGACTGTAGCTGTTTGGCTTTAGCTAAGTAGGCGATCATCCTTTGATCCCTTGCTTCATACGACCCATTCATTTGTCGGACGACAAGTTGTGAGTCACTGAATACTTGAAGGTTTTTGATGTTCAAATCCTTGGCGAGGTCGAGTCCAGCGATTAATGCTTCATATTCTACTTCATTATTTGTTGCGTGGAATTCACAATTGATTGATTGCTTTAGTATGTCCCCGTGAGGAGATTTGATCACCAATCCTAGTCCGCTACCTTTAATGTTGCTAGAACCGTCGACTAACAATGACCATTTCTCATTCATTGCAATCTCCGCAAGAGCTATTAATTCCTTTTTAGCCTGTAAATTCTCATTTGGGGTAAAATCTGTAACAAAATCAGCTAATACCTATGATTTCAATGCCGTCCGCGGGTAAAAGTTGATGTCGTATTCACTTAATTCCACAGCCCATTTCGTCAATCGACCTGAAAGTTCTGGTTTATGCAAAATGTTTTTAAGAGGATAAGTAGTTAATACCTTGATGGAGTGGCATCGGAAGTATGGCCTTAATTTGCGGGCTGCAACGACAAGGGCTAAAGCCAGCTTTTCTAGTCGACTATATCTTGTTTCTGCGTCGAGCAATGCTTTGCTCATGTAATACATGGGGTGTTGTACGTTATCTTTTTCCCTAACCAATACGGCACTGATGGCTATATTTGATACCGCCAAGTATACGAGTAACATTTCACTGTCTTTTGGTTTCGACAACAGTGGTGGTGAGGTTAAATAATCCTTCAAATCTTGCAATGCCTTTTTGCACTCGTCATTCCATTTGAAAGCTTTATTTTTCCTTAAGGTGTTAAAGAATGGGTGGCATCGTTCGGACGACTTGGAAATGAATTAGTTTAGTGCTGCTACACGACCAGTGATCTTCTGTACATCTTTGATGCATTTAGGCTATTCGATTCCTCGTATTGACTAGATCTGGTCTGGGTTGGATCTGGATCTGGTCTGGTCTGGTCTGGGTGACCAGGTATCCTAGGAACTTTCCTGACGACACACCAAAAGAACATTTAGTAGGGTTTAGTTTCATACAATATTTATCGAGGACGTCGAACGACTGTCTTAGGTAGTCGACATGTTGTTGAGCCATCAGAGATTTGACCAGCATATTGTCGATGTATACTTCCATTGTCGAACCAAGCATCTTGGCGAACATTTTGTTGACCAACCGTTGGTAGGTTGCACCTACATTCTTCAAACCAAAAGGCATTACTTTATAACAAAAAGTACCTTGCTCTGTTACGAATGCGGTTTTTTCCTGGTCGTCTAGGTGCATCAGGATCTAGTTGTAGCCAGGGTAGACATCCATGAAACTAAGTAGTTCATGTCCTATTGTAGCGTCGATAAGCATGTCGATGTGCGGTAGTGGAAACGAATCCTTGGGACATGCTTTGTTGAGATCTGTGAAGTCGATGCATACTCTCCATTTACCATTTTTCTTTTTAACTACCACGACGTTTGCCAGCCAGTCGGGATACTTCACTTCTTTCACTGAACCGATGTCGAACAGTTTTTGGATCTCTTCGTTAATGATTTTGTTCCTTTTTAGAGCGAATTTCCTCCGCTTTTGTTTTACCGGTTGGTAATCAGGGTCGACCTGTAATTGATGAACAATTATCTCTGGATCAATGCCGACCATGTCCGAATGCGACCATGCAAAACTGCCCTGTCGTTCCTTTAGGAATTCGATCAACTGTTCACAAATTTTCTTCGGTAACCTGGACCTGATAAAAACATTACGTTCCGGTCTTTCTGCGTCGATTGACACTTCATCAAGTTCTTCCATCTTTTGAGTATCTGGAGTCGACTCGACCTTGGAGATCTGTAATTGCTATAACGATTCTTTTTTCTTCTTCATGACATTTTGGTAGCATTCCCTGGCTGCTCTTTGTTCTCCTTTAATCTCGCAGACTCCCCACCTAGTCGGGAATTTTATCATCTGATGGTAAGTCGAGGGGATTGCCTTCATTTCATGTATCCATGGTCTCCCCAAAATTGCGTTGTATATCGACTGACAGTCAAGTACCTAGAAGTTAACGTAAAGGTTCATGCCTTCAGCATATATAGGTAGTACGATTTCGCCCAAGGTACTTTTTTGCTTCCCACTGAAGCCTGTCAGCATCGTAGTCCGACGGCTGAGTTTGGTTTCTTCGACCTGCATTTCTCTTAAGGCACTATTAAACAATATATGAAGGAACCCAGGTTTACAGATTGCGCAGCGGAAGAGTTTTAAAATTTTTAATTGCAATCATAAAATAAACCTATTTGTACAGTAATAATCGAAAACAATAAGAAGGAGAAGAAACTATTTCATACCAACGTTTGTAGGCTCCTTCACTTTAATTCGATCTACTCATGATTTGAACCACTTGATTTTCCTCGCTATCTCCCGGAACTGGCAACGGCGTATGGGCGCGTCACGGTATTCAGGAACAAGGAGGATGTAGAGACACACGAAGGCAACACCTTGCTATGTGTATAGAATGCGGCCACCAAACTTTTAAAAATAAAAATTATATATATATATTTATTTTTTATTTTTTTAAGCCGCACCCCTGATTCTCTTTTCTTCTTTTAGTTTCATGCAACACTTGCAAAAAACTTTCACTTTTTTTTAAACAAAAGACCTGATGCCTTTTAATTTAATCTCTTGTGTTAGTTGATCACTATCATTCGGTTGTTCTTATTAAATTAAAATATATATCTCATATATATGTTTAAAACAAAACCGAATCAATTTGAAAAAATCAAATATCTCAAATCTTTTAAAAGATATATAAACATTAATTTTTGAATTTAAACATTTTAAATTCAATTTCAAATATTTAATTTAATAAAATAAAATAATCATATTATCTTATTTTATTCAAAATCAAATATCAACTAACACCCTCCATTTAGTGATTAACAACATAATTGAATAATCTTATTATTTAATTTATTTAATCACCATTATTCATTAATTAAATAACCTCATTATTCAATTAATTCCCGAATAGATACATGTCACTTTCGTAACACAATTAATTGGACAATCCAATTAATTAACCGTGACCTTTGTTACCTAAATCGATGTGGACCCACAGTATTTTGAGCATAATCCTTAGAAATAATTAATTAAACACTTTAATTAATATTTCATGATTATTAACTTCGGTGTTATTCTACTAAAAACCCGAAGTTGCACTCTCTCAATTGTAGACGTTTTTACACAAACCAATAACTTTTGGTGTCCATCGATATAGTTATTACATATGGTATGATCCTCCACAGCTAGTTCATAATTAGAGCTGGGTCATAATGTTCGTTATACCCCTCTAATTATATCTTTCCATTAAGTACCATTGATTCTCTAATGAACAATAAATCCTACATTCCTTACAGAATTATGAGAGCACTCATATTGTTCAAGCCCCGGATCAACTCTTAAGGGAACTACTATCTACTTCTCACAAGAAGAAGTGGATTCCACAAATGTGTGCAGGCCTTCCCAGCCACAAGCCAAACCGTGATCCCAACATACGGAGTATATTGATCAGGAATGCAACTCCGACCTCACCCATGGTATATCAAAGACCACGATCTAACCTGAAGGAGTCGATAAGACACTCAGGATTAAGATCACCCATATATAGCCATCATTTGTTGATATATATGAATCTCATCATGTAACGGATCTTGGTGAGAGATTCATATAGATCATGGCCCAGTCCTATATGATCACATCATACAAGGTGCCTCCATTCTCATATCTCTATATGAATGATCTAGGATAAGATCACCATACATTACAGAACGGACCGCACCTGTAGATTAGCCACAAATAAAGTACCCAACTTTATTTGCTATCTACGGACTCTTTAGATTGCTCATCTCAAACTGAATACCTCTGTATATGACACTCATATACTCAGATAGAGATTACATCTGGCAGTCTTGGATGTTAAGTACACATGATATAAATAAATGTATGAGACAATTTGAATGAATAAACTACTTCTTTTATTTCTTGTTCAATTCACATTTACAAACTACAAGCTTTAGGGGAAAAACCTCAACAATACGTTACACAAACTACCATTGTCGATCAAAATTCTTTTTGTCAGACAGTTGGCAATATGTAAAGAAATAACAAGTGCATCATGATGAGGAGAAAACAAATCTGATTTATCCGTAGATTTGAAGATGACGGTTTCGTCGTAAGCCGACGGATGCTCCCGACTGGGTTAAATTTTCGTGTTCAACACTTGTCGCGTGTGCCTTTTTGCTGCAGATTAGCTTACACCACTTACTTCAAAACCCCCTCCGATATAGTTAATTACTCTATCTTGTCGAGATGGTCCTGGTGGACTGTCGTTTGCATTGGTCACCCTTTTGTCGTTTCGTCTTGCCAGGGTTTGTTTCCCCTTTTACGTTAGAAACTCCTGTAGATGCTCTTGTTTTAAGAGTTCTGCAACTTCAAACTTGAGGGCGACATAATCTTAAGTCAGATGGCCATGATCTCCGTGGAACTTGCATCTTAGCTTTGCATCTCGATATTCTGGAGGTGCATTCATTTTCCGTGGCCATTTGATCATCTTGCCCATTTCCCTAATAATTGCTATAAGGTCGACTGGTTCGATACTTAGGTTGTATTCTGGTACTTCAACTTGCGGTCGACTGGTTCTTGGGTATTCCCGCCTATAAGGTCGATTGTTTCTTGAACCTTCACCGTGTTGCCATGTGATTCATCTCTGCTCTTCTATCATTCGACCTTCTATCCACTTGATCATTTCTTCGATTAGTATTAGTGTTGATTTTGCCTATGTAATTGGCTTCATCTTCTTCCCACTTTATTTGGGCACATGCTTTGGCCAATACATCTTCCATTGTCCTGCATGGATATTTAGTGAGTTATTTATAGAGATCAGATTCAAACCTGAGGCCCTTTCTAAAGACGTATATTGCGGTCGCCTGATTGCAATGTGGGATTTGTACTTTTTCTCTATTGAAGCGTCCGACATAAGTTCTTAAATTTTCACCGTGCCTTTGCGTTATCGTATACAAGTCGTCCGACTGCTTTTCCAGCTTGCGACTACTTGCAAATTACTCCACGAATGTATCTATAAGCTGCGCAAAAGAATTAATAGAATTGTTAGGTAAATTAGTGTACCATTGTAAAGCTGAGCCATTGAGGCTAGACCTAAAGGCTTTGAACATGCATGCTTCTCGTAGGTCGCGCAGAATTGCCGCAGTGAACATTCTCTGCTTGTACTGCGCTATATGGTCGTCCAGATCAGTCGTTCCCTCATACTGCTTCATATTTGGGAAACTGAACTTTCTGGGCATTTCAACTAGCATTATTGCATCGACAAAGGGTGAGTCGGAAAAACTGTTTGCGTTACTTCTTTTAATAGGGACTGGAACTCCTGGAATCCTTTGTATAAGGGCTTCCATTTCTGTAAACCTGCGGGAAAATTCTAAATTAGCAGAAATAGATGTTTCAGTCCCAGCTTTTACCACTCTCTGTGTCGACTGGAGTGACATGGGTGTCCTTGAGACGTTCTCAGGCTGTTGGCACGTGGTTGGATCTTGTTCGTTTTCATGGCAGCCCGGTAAATTGTTGAGATCGATCTCGACTCGAGCAGTCTAGGGTGTCTGTTTATTTTGCCCGACATTAGGATTTGCGTCCGGGAATTCTGGTCCTGTTAGGGCGACTGGTGTAGTTCTATCGACCTCTTGTTCACCATTTGGGATCGGATTCAAGCGCTCTGTGGCCTCGCTATCGGGTATTACGCCGTCGATCATGGCTCGTATCTCACGTTGATCGCTCGGATTGCGGTGCTTTCAACTTCGAGTGCTCTCAATCTTTCTGCGTTTGCTGCCATCTGAGCGGTCAGTGCGGCGATATGTTCCTTGACAGTTGGGATACCTCCTTCCCCAGACATCGTCATTGATCGTTCGAATGCTTCGACTGAAGGACTTGTAAAGTTGCAATGGGCCCCACGGTGGGCGCCAAACTGTAAATGGTTGATCTACAATCAATGTGGATCGGGTCGGGTTATGTTAGGCCCAAAGCAACTCGGTTGAACCTGTCTATTGAGGGTTGTCATTTCCTCGATAAACCTGCAAAAAGGTTGGTCGATCGACCTTGTATAGCTATCTTCTCGTTGAACCTGCAAAAGGAACAAGAACAGAAATATAGATAAAAATGAAACAAGGAAGGTGGGGTTGGATTCTTAACCTTAGGTATGCTTGGGCTGAGCAATTGTTTGTGGTAATTATGAATCAAGTTGAATTCTGGTGGCCTGGATGAACAGCATTTCGAGATGCCAATTAGCTTTGTTTTTGTTCAGTAATTTTTCAGAGAGAGCTTCTGTAAAGAAAAGCCTCGTTATTTATAGGGATTCATTTGCAACGTTCACCTGATCATGATTTGATTATGGGCGAGATTTCAGGAGAAAATCTCTCCCACAACCATCTACCTGATACAACTGACCACTGACTTGGTCCCCCCAAGATCAAGCTTTACAAATGACCTTCATATTGGATCGTTCTGCTATTATAAGCTTATAAAAAAGGCATGGGCTTTTAACTTTGGGCCTCTTGACCATTTTTGGCTACCACAATTATAAACATAATTATAATTATAATTATTTAAATAAAATATTATGATTCAATATTAAATCGGTTTGAAATTTTGATAATAAATAAATTAAAAATGTATTTCAATATCATATTTTAGTCCTCAAGCATACTTACGTACTTTTAAAATAAAATTATCAAATATATGTACACAATATCTAGTCTTATAATAATTTTAAAATATAACTAAATATTTACTTGATTAACTTAATAACGGCAGGACTGACTTAATATCCAGGCTTGCCTAACGCCTCACTTGCCTTGCTCATTTATGAAGACCTTTAAAAATTAAAAATTTAATTATTTACGTTTTTAGTATTTTAGGAAATAGTATATTATTATTTTAGTTAAGATTAAACACTTCTATTATTATTATCATCGTCGTCATCGTCATCGTCGTCGTCGTCGTCGTCGTCATCGTCATCGTCATTATTATTATTATTATTATTCAAGTGTTTTTTTTTTTTTTTCAATTGAATGACAATATTCATTTTTTCCAATTATTTGTTTTTATAATTACTAAAATCATCATAGTTGGAATTAATCAAAAAATTATTCATATTGAACTTTAGAGAAACAATAAAATCATCGTCGTTGTCGTCGTCATCATCATTATTATTATTATTATTATTCAAATGTTTTTTTTTTCAATAGAATGATAATATTCATTTTTTCCAATTATTTGTTTTTATAATTACTAAAATCATCATAGTTGGAATTAATCAAAAAATTATTCCTATTGAACTTTAGAGAAAAAATAATAATTTTTTAAGCGAGTTTATTATGGATCACACCACATAAATAACCACAAAAATTATTCTCTTACTTAGAAAAATCTTGAAGTATGTTTGTTTTTTATAAAATATTTATTGTTTTAATTTATTTTGAGAATCAAAACTTTTTAATAAAGTTTTAGAAATTAAAAATATATAAAAATAGAATAATAATAATAAAAACCTTCAATTGACATGCTTAAATTCTTTTTCATAAAATAAATAAACTAAATTATGAATACAACAGTGTTATTATAAAATTTAGTAAATTAATATTCAATGCAAGAAGATGTAATTTACTTTTTCACCTAAAGCCTCAAATGATGTCTATGTAGAACGGATATGGCACGATACGAGGATACGGTAAATCTTCAAAAACAAGGATACGGATACGGATACCGTAGGATACGTTGATTAAAATAATATATATTTATATTTAAAATATATATATATATATATGAAAATGTATTTGATAATTCATTCAAAATCAAAATATATTCAGAATCCAGAACATGTCAAATACCTACATAAGTCATAAAAATGTAACATATTATATGATCCAAATAAAACATGTCACATAAGTCGTAACATATTACAAAATCCAAATAAAACATACGTCACATAAGCCATAGCATATTACAAAATCTAAATAATACATAAAAAATAAAAATAAAAAAACTCATAAAACATATTTTAAATTCCTAATTAACTTCACTTTCATCATTCACATTGTTAAAGGATATAGATAATTCGGCATCTAACTCTGGTTCATCAAGAGAAAGGTTTGCAATCTCAAATATCCCGGTATTCTTCATATCAATGGAATCAAAACCAAAATTTCTTTACAATTTCATTTTGACTCCTAAAATTTTGAAATTATAATTTGACCACGTTTTATGCTAAAATAATTATAATATTGCCCCAAAAGTATCCTTGATGTATCCCCCAAGTATCCTCCAGTCAAAATTATGAAAAAATCAACGAATATGCCATTTGGCGTATCAGATACGTATCCTAGAGTATCCGGGGAGTATCTGAACTGGATACGAGTTCGATACGAGTTACCTCCACCAAATAGAGTATCCGTGCTTCCTAGAATGATGTTGATCGGCCCTTGAATAATGGATTATTTTTTTTAGCATAACTAACAATAATTATTTAAAAAGTTACAACAATAACAAAATGGCTGTAAGTCTCAACTCAAGATTTAAGGGTGCGTTTATTGATCATGAATGATAATGAAAGGGAATCAAGTTCAATCGAAAATGGAATTTGATTCTTTAGAGCATCTCCAATGCAAGTGTGGCTCGTGAAAAAAAAAAAAAAAAAAAAAAAAAAAGATGCCACATATGATAACTAGACAATCTATTAAAAAATGCATCTCCGATGTAGCGGTGTATATTCAACCTCACATTGATATGGCAAAAAAAATTATTAGACATTATCAACATGACCGTCTACTTTCAGACGGCCTATTGCACATCTATTTTTATGTTGACTCATCAAGTATTTAAAATTGACATTAATCTTTCATCTATTTTTTGGTAAGGAAATAAATTTAAAAAAAATAAAAAGAAAAAAAAAATTAGACACGTCATTAAAAATAAATGTGTTTTAAACAAATATATTGGAGATCAAATTTTGAATTGATTATCGATCAATTCTATTTTTATTATGCCACATAGAAAGCAAGTCTCTTGACATTGTTGTCATGTTAACGGTTTTTGGTATGCAAACCACTTTTGTATTGGAGATACTCTTAGATGTGAAGGGGAATAAAGTTATATTTTCAATATAACAAAATGGCTGTAAGTCTCAACTTAAGATTTAAGGGTGCGTTTATTGATCAGGAATGATAATGAAAGGGAATTAAGTTCAATCGAAAATGGAATTTGATTCCTTAGAGCATCTCCAATACAAGTGTGGCTTGTGAAAAAAAAAAAAAAAAACACATAGGATAACTAGACAGTTTATTAAAAAATGTATCTCTGATGTAGCGGTGCATATTCAACCTCACACTGATGTGGCAAAAAAAAATTATTAGATATTATCAGCATGGCCGTCTACTTTCAGACAGTTTATTGCACATCTATTTTTTATGTTGAATCATCAAGTATTTAAAATTGACATTAATCTTTCATCTATTTTTGGTAAGGAAATAAATTTAAAAAAAAAAGGAAAAAAAAAATTAGACACGTCATTAAAAATAAATGTGTTTTAAACAAATATATTGGAGATCAAATTTTGAATTGATTATCGATCAATTATATTTTTATTATGCCACATAGAAAGTAAGTATCTTGACATTGTTGTCATGTTAACGGTTTTTAGTATACAAACCACTTTTCCATTGGAGATACTCTTATATGTGAAGTGGAAAAAGTTATATTTTCAATCGGAACTTAATTCCTGATTTGTGTGTGAGATCCACATAATTGATTCCTAACTAATTTAGTAAACATAGTAATCATAATTCATAAATCATTGATTGATTTTTCTTTTCCACATTGGGATTTACGATTAATAAACGCATTCTAATTTATTTTTTTCAATTTTTTCTATTACAATATTACAATAATTTGAAATTTTGGGGAGAGAAATAGACTCGAACCCACAACATGGCCAACCTCATATAAACGCAAGGTAATTTTATTTCCAGATATGTTACCTAACTTTATTTTTATTTTTATTTTTATTTTTCCTTCCATATATGTTTCTTGTTTATTTATTTATTTATTTTTTCAATTTCCAAATTGGTGTTATCTCTCCTCCTTTTGTTTTGGTTTTTAAATTTATTTTCTCTCTTTTCTTCACATGTTTTGTTGTAGTGCCTTATCTCATAATTGTCTTAAATGATTAAAACAACTAATCATCCAAATCAAATCCAATGAGTAATGACCCAAAATTTTTGTACTTGCATAGTCAAATCTGTATTAATTTTTTTTTTTTTTTTTTTTTTTTTTTTTTTAGGGGAAACAAAAATTACAAAGAAACCCAGCATTCAACCGAAACAAGCAAACTAATACACGAAGGAAACTCCTCCATCCAAAACAAATCATTAACAACAGAGAGACCGTTTTTAGCTAACGAGTGGGCTATTTGATTAGCCTTTCTAGGGACGAAATTCACTGAAACACATCGAGCTTGCAAGAGCAACACATGAATATCAGCAAATACACCCCCAATCTTTGACTCCAAAAGTTTACCAATATTGATCCAGTCCACTACTACTTTAGCATCCGCATCAGTCCTACACAGTCTTAAACCAGTATCACACGCTAGTTAGAGGCCACACCAGATAGCTATTGCTTCGGCCACTTGTGGAGAAAATGTGGCTTCAATTTTTTGAGAGCTACAAGCCATGACTAAACCACCTAGATCGCGAATAATGATCCCAATGCCTACCCTTCGCCCTAACCCATCTAAAGCTGCATCACAATTGATTTTATACAAATTTGGGGCAGGGGGTTGCCAAATAGGAATACCAACAGCGGGCACAACAGCATTACCTTCCATCAACAAACTCACACTGTTAAACTCCTTAATAAAACACTCTGCCCATTCCACAATATTCACCACCCTGTCAACAACAATATCATGGACCACAGCATTTCGAACAGACCACGCTTTCCACAAGCAAACACACAACAACCCCAAATCCTCCAAATTCAGCAACAACAAAAATCAAGCATAAAATCAAAAAAATGAGACTTATTCTTATGATTATTCGCCAGCTTAGGAAACCAAAAAGCACGTACCGTTTTCAAGTTGCTACAAGTCTAGAGCCCGTGAAGGATGGATTCACTTTTACATTTGCACATAGGACACCGTATGTCAACTGAAACCTTACGACTAACCAAAACCTCATAAGAAGGAAGCATATGAAAACAAGCCTTCCACAAAAAAAAAAAAAAAAAAAAAAAAAAAAAAAAAAAACCTTAATCTTAGAGAGATATGAAGTTTCCAAATAGACTTCCACCAAGCACAAATTAGAATATGAAGAACCAGTATCTGAAAGAAGAGAGCAGCCTAACCTATAACCACTCTTAACTGAGTAGGAGCCTTTTTGCTCAAAATGCCACTGAAGAGAATCAGCCGATCAGTTTGTCCCAAGAGGAATACTCAAAATAGCTGAAACATCATCTTCCTAAAATACACTTTAATCAATTCCAAATTCCACTCACCAGAAGCTGAAATAAGCTAGTCTACTGTGGCATTCACACCCAAAACAGGGGGAGAAACAGGACTAAATGTGGAAGGTCTCGGAATCCATTTGTCCTTATAAATGAAAATTCTTGAACCGTCTCCCACTCTCCATCTTGTACCAGCATTGATAATTTCCTTTCCCCATATGAGGCTCTTCCACATAAAAGAGTCTGTCATCTTCAATTCAGCATCCATAAAATCATTATTTAGAAAATAACAAGCTTTTAATACACGTACAGCCAGAGACTCTCTGTTAGACATGATGCGCCAACATTGATTAGCAAGTAAGGCTTTGTTAAAAATCTCCAGGTCTTTAAAACCCATACCACCTTTCTCTTTAGATTCACATAATTTTGACCACTTACACCAATGTATTTTCCTAGAATTCCCATTTGAACCCCACCAAAATCGAGCACATAGATGATATATCTCATTCAAAAGACCCTTCGGGAGTTGAAAAAGATTCATCGTATAAGTAGGAATGGCTTGTATAACTGCCTTTATTAAAACCTCCTTACCTCCAGCCGAAATAAACTTATCTCGCTAGCCTTTGATCTTGTCCCAAATCTTGGACGTGATATCAGTGAAAATCTCCTTCTTTCTCCTCCCTGTAAAACAAGGTAAACCTAAATAACGTTCATGGCAATCAACAACACCAATACCAATCACAGCCTCCAGCAAAGCCCGATCAACCAAAGACATAGAGGGACTAACACAAAAAGCTGATTTACCGTAATTGATAACTTGACCAAAAGCCTTAGCATAAATGCGTAAAATGGCCTTGATCTCCTCACAATTAGAGACATTAGCTTTGGCGAACAGAAGGCTATCATCCGCAAAGAAAAGATGGGAGATAGCTGGACCATTACGGTTGCATCTGAATCCCTGAAGCTCTCCTCTAACAATCGCCTGATTAACCAAATTCGAAAAGCCTTCCGCACACACTAGGAAAAGATAAGGGGAAATAGGATCACCTTGGCGAAGCCCACGCGAAGGATTAATGGAACCGTATATCTCACCATTAAGAACAAAGGAGTATGAAACCGACATAACACACCTCATTACTAGCCTCACCCACCTCTTAGAATAACCCAATTTTCTCATCATATTTTCAATAAAATACCATTCAACACAATCATAAGCCCTTGACATATCCAATTTAATTGCCATTGATCCCCGTTTCCTTTTCCGCCTTTTAAGTCTATGAATACATTCAAAACCTACCATAATATTGTCTGAAATCTACCTTCCTGGAATAAAAGCTCCTTGGAATTCAGAAATAACCTCATCAAGCGAATAACGAAATCTATTGGCAATAGCCTTTGCAACAATTTTGTAGATAAACATTACACAGACTTATAGGTCTAAAGTATGTATTTTTTTTCTTGGTAATTTTGAAATTTTACTTTATTTATAGTGCATGTATATTATTATATCTTATAAAATCATACAATAATTATGATATCACAGTAAATACTATTTTGATATACAATATGTCAGCATTTTCTTTTTTCGTGCCTACATCTTCGTGAGACCATTTATCTTGATTTTAACTAGTTATCAAAAATTAAAATAATAATAATGGGTAGTGGTAACATGTTATGTGGTTCTTGTTGGACTTGGTGGTAAGATTACATTAGCTCATGTGATTCTTACCACCCAAGTTTAATCAACAGCTTGGTAGCATCGTCAATCAAACAAAACAAAAAACATGTGTTCTTTGGAATGACACAAGTTAAAAGCATAAAACTTATTCTAACAATAAAGTCAACTAGAGTATTTATTGTCTTGTTTCATTAAATGCAGTAGTTGAGTTTCCGATAAAAGAAAGTTTTATGTTTTTTACTTGTGCCCTTAGGACACATGTTTGTAGTAGCCAAAAACGGGCATCAAGCTCAGACATAGACGATTTTGGCAAAGCTACTTAATTTAGGCCTAAGGGTCATAGGTTGACCTGAAGGTCCATCAGTATCAGGAGTGACCAACTTTGACTTGGTCATTGCAGTGTTCTTAGATAACAACTAAAACGGAATTTGAAATTGAATCAAATTCTGTTCCTGTGAAACCAGACCTTGATATCAGGGATTTGAGATCCCACGAATCACGAAGCCACCAATAAGGAGGCCTATAAGTACAACGACCCTCTCATTAGAGAGGGATTCTGATTTTTTTGGGAATAGCCACTAAAGCTCTAGTGTCTTGAAACTCTGCCAAAACTGAAACTGTTAGGGAAAGTGCCCTAAGAACAAATGTTGTTAATCTTTTTACTGAATTAATAAATAGATTTACATTTTATTTTATATTTGTGTGCATTTGATGTTATTAATATTGTATTAATGACATAAAATTCCATGATTATTAAATGTAATATTAAACATAGTATATAAGCTGTTATATACATGAGGAGTATGTTTAAATATAATAATCTTAATTATCCGTAATTAATAATTAAAGTTGGGATCTTTAATTAATTAAAATTACTAGTATGGTTTATTCCCATTAAGAATAGAACAGTCATAGCTGAACTGTTGATGTGGTGACATTAGTATGAAGGTATTTTGTATAATAAGATTATACTGGACATGGACATGATAAATTAGAATCTTTAATAATCTCAATTTTAAACAAAGTATTCACATTTATCAAATTAGATGGTCATATAGGGAATGATCTTAGGAAGGTGTATTGGTTCATGATTTTATTAGACAATTTGGGAAAGTAAAAGTCTGGTGGTATTGGATTGACACTTTTTAAAAAGTTAGATAAGTCTAGTGGTATTCAATCAAGACTTTTAAGATTATTTTTAAAAAGTCTATATTGTCTTGTGATATTGAATCTAAACTTTCAAGAGGCAGCAAATTGTCTATTAGTATTTGATTGAGATAAAAAATTTTAGGATTTCATGACAAAATAGATTTTCCAGACTTTTTAGTGATACATATAAATAACTTGAACCCAAAATTGTATTGCCCTCTCCCTCAATACTTTCCAGACTTTTTATTTGATTTCAGATATTTGGTGGATGTATTGGTATATAATAAATGTGGCGGTCAAACATGCAAAAGATAGCATAAAACTACACTTGAAAGTCAAGTACCAAATGATTGATAAAATGCCTTTGTGAGTTAAAAATATTTTTATGCTAGATTTCCATTATCCCACCACCATCATCGGTATCTAAAATCTTTAGGACCACTAGTAAAAAAAATGATCAAATGCTTTATCTACATCTATAAGAGATGAATTTGGCAAAAAGTAAAGATAAAGAGAAAGTTGATTTATATATATATATACCTGATAAAAAAAGCTGGTCTATTACTGATAATATCGCCCTTTGTGTAGATTAAGTTCAAAGATAAAAGAAGATGGTCACCATTTCTATTGATTTATTACCAGAGCAAGTTAAAAAGATATGGGTCTCGTATAAAACCATGCTTCTATAAATTTAGATACTTGTTTTTTTTTTTTTTTTAAATCTAATAACGGAAGGGTATGCTGAAACCTGTCGAGAGCAAGCATTAGTTGTCTGTTTGGAGTTGTTTGTTTGTTTGTTTTTTTAATATGTATAATTAAATCTTATATATCAATTTTTTTTGGTTATTTACATTTATATTAAAAAATTTCTTGTCATGCCCCGACCCTCTAAATTTAACCAATGCATGCATAGTCTGTACATCAACTCATCTCACCAGACTTGAATCATCTATCACTAATATGAAAGGGGGACGTACACTATACACACCACTAGAGAAAAAAAAAAAGAGTAAAGAGCAGTGAATATTGGAGTTTGATAACATATGGATTAATGAAGTCCAACAAGCCAAACGGAAATACTTTAATGTTAAAGCTATTTTCCCCCTATTTCATGTCATTTCTAGTGAGATAGTGGGGGATGGCTTGTTGGTTATTATATTTATTTCATATGGTGACATTTTTTGCACCATATAAACTAGCTGAAGGTTATGTGTTAGTAGTTGGTATTTTAAATTTTATTACTTCTCTTCATAGTTTATACATGTTTCTCATTCAATTTTTGTTGTACAGTGACTGCCCTTAACAAGTGACTACCCTCAACAAGATTATAGAGCACTGGAACTTGGGGAGAAAATTGAATACTACAATCGACTATTGAAAGTCCATACTTTTAAAAGTCCAAAAAGTCTAGAAATAAAGTCTAGATAATCCTAATAGTCTATAAATAAAGTCTAAAAACTCTTTCAGAATCCTAATAGTCTAGTCCATATAGTCCTAATAATCCTAAAAGTATAATCCTAACAATCATAATAATCCCAATAGTCTTGCAAATCCATAAAATCCTTGCACCCCAAAATTGTCTATTAAAATCTCAATCCAATACACCCCCCTTAATCTTGAGAATTTAACAGACTCCTACTTATAAAGTTGTGTCTTTTGACTTACTAGGTATAGTTTGTTTATGATGTCAAACCTAAACTTTGTATCTTGGAGACATAATGATATATTTAGCCGGGAATGATGATATACAAAATGGAATCCATTCCTTCTTAAATGAAGTTAGACAAATAGTTCTCTTGAGTAAATGATTCGGGTCTTGAACAATAGAGCGCTCAATTTATGATAAGATCATTAGAGAATCACCAAAACTCAAGATAAAGAAGTAATTGAGATGTTAACGGATTTGAACCTTGCTCAAATTACGAACTTATAAGATCCTTGATTTGTATTGACTTGATTCCATTGTAAAACTCTCTATATTTGTAATAGTTGTTGCTTAGGTGATTCTTGGAGAAAAAAAGCTTCGAAGGTAAAGAAGCAACATCTTGTGCAAATATCGTCTTCAAGGGGAACATCGCATACTTGGATGCTGAGGTATCAAGATTCTTCTTCCTCTTGCAAGGCGTAAGCGCACACACATACACAATTTATACATGTGTGTCCCTGCATCATAGTTCAAATATTTGGTATAACACATTCACACACATTTAAGTATGCACATGTATTATTCTCATATTGTCAAACATTGTAGAATTCATGTTTTATCACTATTGCTTGGATATGCATGCTTGTGTGAAATTGTGTTTATTTGTTTATGTCTTTTGTATTTTGGACTTGAACATAATCTCATATGATTCCTTATTGAGTTCCGGTCATTTTAGTTACGCATTCATTAGGTTTCGAGTCCAAACAATGTAGCTACACTACTTTTCATTTTCATTCGTTGAGTTGTTTTCGTCGTCATTTTCCCAGATGAATTTTCAACATTTTGTCAAAGTTTTGTAGTCATCGTTGTGCATGAGGGAGTCCTGGTTCATAATCTGAAAATGGATTCGAATTCAGAGTTCGGAGGCCCAAATATGGCTGAAGAATGCAAGCAGAGCGCGAGAGGAGCAAGTAAAGCTAACGGCCAAGCTTGGAGGCCACGTGTAGACCACATGTGGCACACGACCAGAGACCTCCTCTACCCACGTGTGCCACACATGCCCCACACGTGGCTAGTGACATGGCACATGTTGATTGGCTCGTTTTTTTTCCTTCTCTTGAATTCTTTTAAATGTTCTCCATTCCCTCACATTTCATTCTAAGAAGAAAGCTTGAATTTCATAGAGCTGAAATTTTCTCTTCAATTTTCCCAATTTCCAAACACCATAACTTTCTCATTCAGACTCTGAATTAAGTGATTCAAGTTGGAGAATCTTCGTATTCAAGTCCCCTACCTTCTTCAAAAAAAATTGTGGCTGTTTGATCACTTTTTGAGGTGGTTCTTCACTCAAAACCGAAACTACACAGGATTCTTAGGTATTTAACTAAACTATGATTTCATCTATTTTGATCTTCAATTACCTAGGGTTTTCTTCTTCTATATATATATATATATGTATGTATGTATGGTGAATGCTATTGAAAAAGATAGCTTCACAGTCAAACCTAATCAAAAGTCTAATTAGAGACATATATGAAATAGTTTCTTTGATTATATGTTTTTCACATGATTGAGAGTTGTATTATGATTAGTTTGATATCTAGGATTATTTGTGACTTGATTGAATCATTTTATAATTAATAATCCTTGAAATGTGCTTTGATCCTTAATTGAACATATTTAGGATTAGCACATTTGATTTTGTGTTTAGAGCTTTCTAGTATTTAATTGATCAATTAATTTTATCCTTGTTCTAAATACTTGCTAGAATATTCATTGATCATATCTTATTGTTAACCGCCAAAATTGGCGAAGGACCAAGGAAGAATTTTCCACCTCAACACAAGGAGAATATAGGAGTACAGACACCATCCGACTACCCCGACAAAGGCAAACTCTGACTGATCCGAGTACACACCCCCTCCAGCGGGGTCCGACCCAGCCTTTCCCCAGCTTCTTTAGGACCCCGCCAGCATCTCGATTCATAAGCAACGTCCCAAGCCGAGGTACTCGCTAGAACCCGTAGCGAGGTCCAACCCCGCCATACCCTGGTCTCCTATAAACCTTGCAGCACCCCGACACGGAGTTCCACTGAACATCCCGCCACAATATGAACCCCGCAGCACCCCGACACGGATTTCCACTGAGCATCCCGCTATAATACCAGCTAGATATCCCCCTACTCCATCATCTGGATGCCTACTGGCTTGCACTTTCTGATATAGCTAGCCCGCCAAGCAGGAAGATACCAGGCAGCAAGATTCTCTATTAAAAACTAAAAGCTCCATAAAATATTCATTAAAACGCTGCCGTACAGAGGATAAATACTCTTTCCCGCCAGAGAGTCCTATTTTGAGCAGGTCAACACAGTAAGAATCCTACTATGAAGGTAACAATTTGTCACGAGATTGACTCCTCCTAGGAAGGAAAGACTAGATTCTACATGTAAAGCTCCAAGATTATCTCTAAAAAGAAGAGGATCCTGCATTGGCCAAACCCTAGACCGAAATTATAGGAGTGCATGTCAAGCAATAGGACCTATATATACAACTATTTATTCATCAGAAAAGGGGGACCGAAAATCACTACCAGAAACCCTACGATCAAGTTCTACTTATCGACATACACGAGATCACCATCACGACCATCTCTATTACCCACTGAATCTCCATACCTTACAGTTAATCCTGAATGTATAGTTCACATATTTGTAATGCAAAGTGACGATCAATGAAAAACTCATTTTTATCTATTTTCTGGTGTCCCATGTCGTATTTGCATTGCTTAGGATAGTCGGTATCGAACCACTTGATACCCCTCCGACCAGGGTCAATCTTGATCTTGGTCCTGGTCCCTGAAAGTCGTTATTTGGAATTTCACCCCCAGTGACGATTTTCCGATAACACTTATAATTATAGCATTTTTGTTGTTTGTGTTCTAAAGTCTTGATATATGCTTAATGAACATGCTTAGTTTTCAAGCTTTAGTAACTTGAATAGAATCTAGGTTTTGGCATGTTTTAGGTGTTTTGCATACTCTAGATTTTTGTTCATGTTTAAGGTTTAGACAATCTTGTTTTGTGTACTTTCTTGCCTATGTCTAGATCTTCATGGAGTGTACCTTATCCATACATTTCATATGCTCATGCATCATTTTGTGTGGTATCATGTTTTAAATCATAAACTAGAAGAATATACATTGTGTGCTCATTGATTATTTCTAGTTTCCATTGGATGTATTGATCATATATTCTATGTTGCATGTGTTTGCATCATTTGCATCACTTAGATCATTTGCCTTGCAAAATGTAGGAAGTCTCATCTTAGAGTGAGTGAAGCTTCAATTTGAGTTAGAAGACTTGGCTAGGAATATGTTCTGGGTAGCCAAGCAAAAGTCTTAGCAAGGAGTTTGGTACTCCGAATGGTTGAGCTAAGGAAGCTTGACTAGGATCTTTGTGATCTAGATTGCTAAGCAAAGAAATCTTCCTAGAGGCTTGAGAGCCTTGGATAGGAAATTACTTCCTAAAGGTGTAGGACACACCTTGGATAAGGAGTAGGCTAAGTGGTTCACTAACTCGAGGGTTGACTAGGAGTTGATAGTTTAGAGTGGATATCATAAATTGATAGCCTTGAGTGTGTAAGTCATTTTCATATAGTGGATTATTTTAAAAACTTTTACTTATATTTAAATACCGTAAATTGAAAATTTATGAATAAAAAAAATAAAAATTGAAAAGTAGGGAGGAGGTTCCTAAGTCCCAAGACTCCCAACACACCTCTTTTATTTATTTATTTATGGACAACACTTTGATACTAACCAGTCTTGGGTATAGACCCTCATAATGGGATGTTGACATGTGGCCTTTTTATGAAGAATGCAAGCCACGTGGCAACACCTCATTGGGAGGGGGTGTTATTTATTTGTTATTTTAGTGTATTATTTTCATTTATTTATTTGTTATTTTAGCGTATTTTTAATTAAATTAAATGATTTTTTTTCAAGCTATTTTATTTTGGACGGATACTATCCTCACCTCACTTTTTGTATAATAGTTATTTAATATTATATTTTAAATAATCACTATTTGAATTTAATTAACAAATAGTTAATATTTCACTCGGAAAGATTTTATGCATGTTTACAATGTTAAATATTGTAACTATTTATTATATGAAGTGCATTTGTACTAATTTAGTTTTATTGAACGGAAATGTTGGAAATTTAGGAAGTAAATACAATTTTAGAGGAATGTAAATATTGTCATTCTTAAATAAACGGTCGTGTTTGGATTGAGATCATTCTAATTTATTAACTCGTTTGACATGATTATATTGTTACGTAAGTGATTTTGTTTAGTAAAATTATGTTAATTGTCATGATACATTTAAAAAAAAAAAAAAAAAACTTTATTTTAGGTGGAAATGATATTATAATTGATTATTTTTATTTGTTGGATGTGTTTGGTGAATTTAAATTGTGTAATTGAGTTGTTTTTATTCTCTCTCTCTCTGATACTGTTCTTCTTCTCCAACTATCCAACGCAAATCTCTGTCTCTCTGGTTCGTTTTTCTTCTCCTCCTCTCCGGCGTAGTTCTCCCTTTCCGTCGCCGGTTTCTCGCTGTGGCAGCGGGAGCCGGCGGCGATGGTTCTTCTTCTTCCCTTTGCTTGGTCTTGTTGGATATGGCTCGAATTACCAATGATTACCAAACACGATTTACCAATGCGGAGACTTTCTGGAAACGTGAGAGCGTTTGGAAGTATGAGGTTATGTTTGAGGGAGGCTTGGAAAAGACATGAAGAGAAGCGACGGACAGCTCAAACCGCTGCCGCGCAGCTGCCATTTTGGCAGCGGTACCGGAAGCGGTCCGGCAGCTGTTCGGCAGCTGTCCGGCAGCTGTCTGGCAGCTGTTTGCAGCGGAGTGACACAATTTAGGCAGCGGTAGTGGCAGCTGTGCGGCAGCTGTTCGGCAGCTGTCCGACAGCTGTCTGCAACGGTTTGACACCGCTGCTATTTTTTGGCAGCGCATCAACAGCGGTTCCAATTCCAGTGTTTCACGCTGTGGAAAGCGCTGTGGCTTTCACAGCGGTCCGACAGCGGTTCGACAAGGTTTGGCGCGTGGATCACGGTCTTCTGAGTGGTCAAATTCAACACGGTTTAGGAAGCAGGTGGCCAACTGCAACTTGAGTCGTAGTTAATCACAAACACGCGTGGAATCAGGAAATATTCATGGAAGAGGAAATATGTTGCTTCTAGAGTTCGAATGGGAAAAGGATTTCTCCTTGAAGTAAAGACTTGTCATAAATAGGAAATAGTATTTATGTGGAACAAGTAAATCTTGTATGACTAGGAGATAGATTTCCTTGTTAGTTTAAACTCCCTGTAATACATATAAATAGACCATAATAACTAGGTTATTTGTGGTGGAGCAAAAAATAGCAAATACTAGAGAGATCTCAAAGTGAGCATTGAGTGTAATTGGGTTTGGGGTATTATTTAGAGAGAGATCCTGAGTGTGTGGTTGTAACAATTTACTACATATTGGAACTTTCACTTGTCGTCCTGACAGCCGTGGTTTTTTCCCTGATTTGGGTTTCCACGTAAATTCTTGTGTTGTGTGCTTGGATTTTGATTTACTTCTCTTCATCTATCTTTTCTTTGTTATTGTGTTTGTTTGTGTTCTATTCGGCAACGCTTCCGCGCGTATAGTGAAAAGGTTTGTTCGCTAACAATTGGTATCAGAGCCTCGGTTGCTTGATAGTGGTCTTAACAAACTTTATGGCAAGGATGATGAGATTCGATATTGAGAAGTTCGACGGAAAGATAAACTTTGGCTTGTGGCAAGTTCAAGTCAAAGATATATTAATCCAACACGGTTTACACAAGGCGTTGAAGGGCAATTCAACCCCTGCGAACCCTGAAGGCTCTAGAGATTCTAGTAAAGAAACGGCTAGTACTAGTTCTGGTAAACAAAAGATGAGCGATGATGATTGGGAGGATTTGGATGAGAGAGCTGCGAGTGCGATACGATTGTGCCTAGCCAAGAACGTTCTTGCAAATATTCATGGAACATATTCAGCGAAAGAACTTTGGGAGAGGCTTGAAGAATTGTATCAAGCGAATAGCGTCTGCAACCGGTTCTACCTGAAGGAGCAGTTTCACATGCTGTATATGACTGAAGGTACGAAAATTTCTGATCATCTGGGAGTGCTCAATGGAATAGTTTCAGAATTAGAGTCGATTGGAGTAAAGATTGATGAAGAAGACAAAGGTCTTAGACTCATCTGGTCCCTTCCACCGTCCTATGCGCACATGAAGCCAATCTTGATGCATGGGAGTTCAACCATATGTTTTGGAGATGTAGCGAACAAACTTATCTCTGAGGAACGAAGGCTAAAAAGTGAAGGTAAATCTTCTGATAACTTGGCTCTTTTGGTTGACAGGAAAAAGGGGAACTCCAAAGGGAAAGTCACTTGTTGGGGATGTGGACAGTCTGGACACATCAGGAAGGATTGCAAAAATAAGAAGACAAGTGTGGCTAAGGGCTCCAAAGAGGGTGATCCGGCAATCGCCTCTCTTGAGTATGACGACTACAGCGATGCCCTCTAAAGGGGCATAAACATTCTCATGGCATGACCGCTAGTTGCCGTGAAAAGGATGTAGCTGATAGCGGGTCCACAATTGCGCACGGGCATTGGTTAGGAAGTGATGCAAAGTGTGTGGTGGACAAGGATGTCGATAGCTGAGCGAACTCCCTGGGAACCTAACGTGAGGAGTTGCACCACAATTTTCAGCAAGGTAAATTTCGACATGTGCCGGTGAAATCTTGGGATGGTTGTTTCCTAAGTGTTTATACCTAGTGGTGGATATGTTTGATTCTTGGTGATGAGAATCGTAGCTGAGGACAAGTTTTGGAAATTCTCACCATAAGAGAGGATTGTTGGATATGGCTCGAATTACCAATGATTACCAAACACGATTTACCAATGCGGAGACTTTCTGGAAACGTGAGAGCGTTTGGAAGTATGAGGTTATGTTTGAGGGAGGCTTGGAAAAGACATGAAGAGAAGCGACGGACAGCTCAAACCGTTGCCGCGCAGCTGCCATTTTGGCAGCGGTACCGGAAGCGGTCCGGCAGCTGTTCGGCAGCTGTCCGGCAGCTGTCTGGCAGCTGTTTGCAGCGGAGTGACACAATTTAGGCAGCGGTAGTGGCAGCTGTGCGGCAGCTGTTCGGCAGCTGTCCGGCAGCTGTCCGACAGCTGTCTGCAACGGTTTGACACCGCTGCTATTTTTTGGCAGCGCATCAACAGCGGTTCCAATTCCAGTGTTTCACGCTGTGGAAAGCGCTGTGGCTTTCACAGCGGTCCGACAGCGGTTCGACAAGGTTTGGCGCGTGGATCACGGTCTTCTGAGTGGTCAAATTCAACACGGTTTAGGAAGCAGGTGGCCAACTGCAACTTGAGTCGTAGTTAATCACAAACACGCGTGGAATCAGGAAATATTCATGGAAGAGGAAATATGTTGCTTCTAGAGTTCGAATGGGAAAAGGATTTCTCCTTGAAGTAAAGACTTGTCATAAATAGGAAATAGTATTTATGTGGAACAAGTAAATCTTGTATGACTAGGAGATAGATTTCCTTGTTAGTTTAAACTCCCTGTAATACATATAAATAGACCATAATAACTAGGTTATTTGTGGTGGAGCAAAAAATAGCAAATACTAGAGAGATCTCAAAGTGAGCATTGGGTGTAATTGGGTTTGGGGTATTATTTAGAGAGAGATCCTGAGTGTGTGGTTGTAACAATTTACTACATATTGGAACTTTCTCTTGTCGTCCTGACAGCCGTGGTTTTTTCCCTGATTTGGGTTTCCACGTAAATTCTTGTGTTGTGTGCTTGGATTTTGATTTATTTCTCTTCATCTATCTTTTCTTTGTTATTGTGTTTGTTTGTGTTCTATTCGGCAACGCTTCCGCGCGTATAGTGAAAAGGTTTGTTCGCTAACAGGTCTTTCCGGTCAGATGGGGGACACCGGCGCTGCTATGATGGCCCTGTCCGTCGCCTGGAAATCTCTCTTGCGTCACAGGGAGGGATGTTTTGTCCAAGCGACGACGGCAGCCGTTAGATTGGCCGATCTCCGGCCAGATCTGGTGTGTTTCGGTGTGAGTTGTCTTGATCGGTGGTTTAGGAGTTCGTCCGACCCCATCCTCTCCGCCGGGGCACCGCCGACAGCTTCGATGTCTTCCTCTCACTGATCTTGGTTTTGGCTGGGTCGGTTTTTGCTTTGGGGAGTCAGGCTTTGTTACTGATGGAGGTTTGATTGGCATGGTGGTTTGGAGGTTTTGATCGGCATCTCCAACGGCGACGTCATGGGTGGGTCTTCTCCGGCGGCTTGGGTCTCTCCTCCGGATCAGTTTTAGCTTGTGTGTTTATTTGTGTTTGTTTTATGTTTTGGTTGTAATCCCACTCTTGTGTGCGCGTTTTTCTCCCGTTGTGGGACTCTGTTCTGGGCTTATGCTCGATTAGGTTTATTTGTGGAGTCCCAGATTGGTTGTAACCTTGCCCTGGATCTGGTTTTCCAGATTTTCAGGTGCTATTTCCATCAAAAAAAAAAAAAAAAAAGGGTCAATTTGGTAGTTCAAATAATCCTTTAATTTATTGGGAGATTATTGTTAATCATTTCTGTTGAGTAAAAAAAACATTGTGCAGTGTTAAATTGAAAATCGGGAGAGGTGGGTGGGGGCCCGAGCGCATGTACCGAATTTGTGAGACATTAAAGAGGAGGGTGCCGCCCACGTCACTTAATAAAATAATAAAATCTGAAGACTACGACAGTACGACTAAGGCTTTGTGGATAAAGTGGGACCCAGGACCTTATCCCATCCTATGTTGGGTCCCGCTCGATAACACGTCGTTGTTTTTGTTCTATGTTTATCAAATTAACTGACACGTGGAGGGACCAAATCCAGATGCTCCGCCGAAAATTCAACCCAATAAAAAAAAACGCTCTTCTTTCTCCAAAAAGGTCTCGACTCTGATGGACTGTCTTACTGACACACAACGGTCACTTCCATCCCTGCGCTGCGACGTCGGCCATTCATAATATTCCACGTCTTCCTCGTTAGGATATAATTAAGTTTTAAGTTAAAATATTCCTCTCATATTTCAAGTAAGGAAAAATATTATGATAGAATTAACAACAAATTAAAACAAAACAACTAGAATAGTAACAATAAGAAAAGATAACCGATATTGACACCCATAAAAATATTAAGCACACCCATATTTTAATAAAAAATTTAATTATAAAAGTATTCTAATAGGAATTTACCAATAAAGATAAATTAGTTTAATTAAAAATAAAAATAAAATATTATTTACACTCATTAATTAAACTCATATCTTTAACTATATCACTTTATTTATTTATATAAAAAAAAAAAACCTAATTCTATATATATATATTTTAAACCCCTAAACTTTATTAAGAAGGAGAAGAAAAGAAGATCAACGTAGTGCATGAGAAGGCTAATTGGGCATATGCTAATGAATGTTGTGTTACAAATGTAGAATGTTAATGCCATATTTGATGCTGCTATCAAGGCTGTTCTCCAGCCTCCAAAGCCGAAGAAGCTAAAGAAAAAATTGAGGATTTGCTCTGTTCTTTAATCGATCTTTGATTAGGTGATGATGCTCTCTTTCCTTGCGGCTTCTATTCTGTCCATTCTTATTTTTTCTTTTGTATAATTTTTAGGTTCTTGTGGTGCTTTATCCGATTTTGATGGAAGATAATCTGTCAATTTATGTTTAAAAATTTGTGTAGGAGCTGTGCATTTGTAAAATTGGGTGTGTAAATAACTTATGAGGGTTTATAAATAAATTGTATTAAAATGAAAACATCATTTGAATAAGGGTACTATTAACATTAAGATGGGTGTTTCTAGTAATGTTTTAATTTTAAATTTTAGACATGGGTGTACTTATAAATATGAGTGTGCTTATCACATTTATGAGTGTCAATATCTGTACCCATAAGAAAATCCATATCTCATATCGGATCAATAAGAGAAGTGAAAAGTGGTCTAACCTATATAAACTTGGACAAAGCTTATGGACCATGGTTCAATATTCTTTAATGTCATTTCTCTTTTAAACATTTTATTTTTATAAATAAAGTGTTATTTATTTATTTTTTTTGAAGAAAATAAAAATAAAAAAAGACAGAAACTGCCAGTTCGAACCGAATTGGAACCAAAAACATCGGTTTCGATTCAGTTCCAGAACCGAAACCCAATCCGAAATCGAAAAAACCAGTTTTAGTCTCGGTTCGACCGGTTTGGTTCTAATTCGGTTCACCGATTCGGACTGAACCTGTGTGTGATAGAGATTGCAATTTTTATTTATTTATTTATTTGTGAATATAGTGTTAGGGCATTTCGGTGGTAGTGGTGATAATAATGATGATGGTTTGATTCTGGGGTAATGTTTGTGATGATGAGGTTTTATTTATTATTATTATTTTTTTTAAAGATGTTTAAGGTTTTTTATTTTTTATTTTTAATATTGTTTTATTTTTTAATGAATACCTTGAGGGTTAAATGGTTATTTTAGATTATATCGAAGGGTAAAACGGTCATTTAAAGGGATGATTGACTTTTTTAATGGAAAAAGTAACAGATGACGAAATTTTTTAATATTCTAGTTTTCAAGGTTAAGAATGACCATTTCTAGAACTAGAAGGAGTAAAGTGTCTAATTGGAAAAACCTTAAGGGGGAAAATGATTATATCCCATATATAAACTTGTTTAATTTTTATTATCTAAATTTCTCATTTATTTCATTCAATAGATTGAAATTTATACAAGTTTTGTGTGCAGATCAGACTAAATTAATACTATTATATGCTTAGAGAAACACGTGACTGAACTAAATTAATATATATATATATATATATATTTGGTGATATATGGAATTTGAGTCATTTGACTAAATATGATAATATTAAAATAGGATTATCCAAAAATATTTTAAAATTATAAATATATATGATTTTTAAATAGTTTTTTTTTTTAAATTTTAAATTGATTTATTTAATAAAAAAATGGGTGCCAATATTGTCACCCATAAAACTAATTAGTACAACCTTATTTTATTAAAAGTTTTAATTATAAAAATATCTCAATAGAAATTTACCATTAAAGACAAATTAATTTAACAATATAAATCAAATACTATTTACATTCATTAATTACATTCATATCTTCAATTATATCTTTATATTAGGAAAAAAAAAAAAAAACTTATAATAAACCCTAACTTATGATAAACTCTAATTTTATTTCAAGTATCAAATTTTCAGAGGATTTTGATCATACATATGTAGGTATTATTTTATTATTATTTATTTTTTATCTTTCTTTTATGTCTAGTTATAAATAACTGTAGATACCAATGAGGCTTTTTTTATATTTATTTTTTATTTTTTATTTTTTATATTAAAGATAACTGTATATATAAGAGAATTTCAAATTGAAAATCTCTTGACCCTATATATTACAACTCTCTTTTTAAGGCTCCTATTCGAGACATTTCTAAAAGTAAATTCGACCATCATTACAGGGGGATTTGATTCCAAAATAATAATGATTTTATTTTATTTTATAAATTGGGTATATTAACAATTTAAGGTGGTTTATAAATAAATGTACTAAAATGAATATATTCATTTAAATAAGAGTATTAGTGTTATGATGGATGTTTATAGTAATACTTAATTTTTAAAATTTAGATATGGATATACTAATTAGTTTTATGGGAGACAATATCTGTATCCTAAACAAATATATGTGAGATTTTGGTGACCAAAGAGTTTAAATTCTTCACTCCGTTGAAGGAAACTAGGATTGAAATAATCATATCATTTATAATTGTGTGAAAATTGAATAATAAAGTATTAAAATAATTTTTTTATATAAAGTAATAATATATAATTATTATATATATATATTAATGTTATCTCACCAAACGCGTTGGCGGGATTTACCGGCGTAATAATTATGGCAGTGTCGAATCGGCAAAAGTTCCGAGATACCTACGTACTTGTAGTGTCTCCGTTAGTTGTCGACGTGTTTGTAATTGCAGTGAGGCGCAATTAGAGCCGTTGATACGGCGTATCAGGAGTCAAAATCAGGTCCGTGACTTTGGCAGTTTGGCTTCATTGGACGACCCAGACACGCCACGTTTTCCATGTAATAACACCACGTGGCAACTTCTAGAACCCTTTTAGATTTGTCGAGAGTACGAAGTAGGTAGACATAACATATCTATCACAAAAAAGCTCTCAACCAAATCAAAAGACGAAAATATATTTTTATATTTTTATAAAAAAAATAAAATCGTTGAATGATTTGAAAATAATAAAATAGAAAGAGTCTCACGGATATATATGAGCGTATAGCGTTGAGACTTGAGAGTTGTTATCTCTACACGTGCCAACTGTATAAAGCTGTATCCAAGTATTTTTATTTTTTATTTTCCATATCGTGACCGAGTAAATCTGGAGGCAGCAGTAATTTTATCCTGACACGTGTCCTTTATGTTTTTCCTTTTCTATATAAAAGATCTTTATTTTCTTTATTAATATTTATTTCCATTATTAATCGATAAATTTACCACATATTCCAATACTAATTTCCAATTATAATAAAATCCCACGAAATCAAGCATTAAATGTTATATATAATAAAGTATCCTCTTTTATTATAATACATTTAATTATTTAGATAAACATGACTTTTTTTTTTAACAATAGATAAACATAGTTTTATATAATATATGATAAAACCAAAATCTTTATCAATAATTTCCTTTTTACAAATAGGATCTTGCGATCAACTTATTTGAAAAAAGACAAAAAAAGGAAAAAAAAAAAAAAATTACGATAACCTTTTATACTATTAGAATATACCTTAACAATACTTATTTTATACCTTTTGTTTTTTGACGATGACTTATTTTATACTTGTCCAACAAAAAATTTAACATTCAAAAATTTAAAAATTAATTAATTTTGCATACTAGTAGTAGATAATCTCATATTAATTGTCCTTTAAAAAAAATCCATATTAATTGTCCAATAAAGTAACTTACCAAGTCATAAAATATTTAGCAATCAAAAAAGTAACCGGCTACTCCGGTAATAGAGAAACAGTGATAGGCTACAGAGAGACTTCTTTGGTTACAGTGAGTACGTGTGAAGTATGATCACATACAACAGACCCCACTATTACTACTACGCGTATGATAAAAAATTTCATCCAATCACGACCGTCCAATTACAATTCCACCTCTTGAAGAAAAAAACTCGTATAAATTTGATTTTTCTCGGGTCGGTCACTCTTGCTTCGTCCTTATCCTCACTGCTTCAAGTTTCCTTTTATAACTATTTTTCTCTCAAAACACAATTCAATCCAGCGAGCGGTCTCTGTTATGGAAAGTGTATCAAGACGAAGATTTAATTACCTTTTAAAAGCTCCATTAATACCTTATAAAAACACCCAGAAAACAGAGTCTTGAAAAAAAAAAACCAAGAAAAAGCAAATCGCTTTTGTTTCGTTTTCTTGATCTGTGGTTTTATATATAATATGATATCCAAGTCCTGTTTGGACCTATTGAATTTGATCTCGTTTGATGACTTTGTGGCTCTGAGTCGGATCCCAAGAGTCATGACGGTGCCTGGAGTCATCTCCGAATTCGAAAACGACGTCGTCGTCGACGTAGATGAACAAGACAAAGATTCGTCTGTTGCGGCTCGTGAGCGCAGAATCATTGTAGCGAACCAGCTGCCGATACTAGCCTCTCGCGACGATGAGACTGGAAAGTGGTCCTTCAAGTACGACGACGACAGCCTCGTATTGCAACTCAAAGACGGGTTCTCACCCGACACGGAGGTCGTCTACATCGGCTCATTGAACGCCGAAGTCGACGTCTCTGATCAAGAAGACGTCTCCGCCGTCTTGCTCGACAGATTCCAGTGCGTGCCGACGTTCCTCTCAGCCGATGTGCACAAAAAGTACTACCATGGGTTCTGCAAACACTATCTTTGGCCTCTGTTTCACTACATGCTTCCTCTGACGCCGAGTCACGGTGCCCGTTTCGATCGAGCAGAGTGGCAGGCTTACGTGGCAGCCAACAAGGTATTCGCCGATAAAGTGATGGAGGTGATAAACCCAGATGAAGATTACGTCTGGATACAAGATTATCATCTAATGGTACTTCCTTCTTTTCTTAGAAAACGTTTTCACAGAATAAAACTGGGTTTTTTTCTTCACAGTCCTTTCCCTACATCGGAGATATACAGGACTCTGCCTGTTAGAGATGAGATTCTTAAATCTTTGTTGAATTGTGATCTTATCGGTTTCCATACATTTGATTACGCAAGGCATTTCTTGTCATGTTGTAGTAGGATGTTGGGGTTGAATTATGAGTCCAAAAGGGGTTACATTGGCTTAGATTATTATGGTAGGACTGTGAGTATCAAGATCCAGCCTGTTGGGATTCATATGGGTCAGCTTGAATCTGTTTTGTCAATGGAGGAGACAGCAGTGAAAGTTAAGGAATTGAAGGAGAGATTTGATGGGAAATTTGTCATCTTGGGTGTGGATGATATGGATTTGTTTAAGGGTATTAGTTTCAAGTTCTTGGCTATGGGGAAGCTCTTGGAACAGAATCCGAGTCTGAGAGGGAAGGTGGTTTTGGTTCAGATTACCAATCCGGCTAGGAGTAGTGGTAAGGATGTTCAAGATGTCGAAAACGAAATCAATCGGATCGCTGATGAAATCAATACCAAGTTTGGAAAACCTGGTTATGAGCCGATTGTTAATGTTAAAGGGCCTGTTAGTACACAAGATAAGGTACCTTATTATGCAATTGCAGATTGTTGTGTTGTGAATTGTGTGAGAGATGGGATGAATTTGGTGCCTTACAAGTACACTGTTAGCAGGCAGAGCAGTCCTGTTTTGGATAAGTTTTTAGGTACTGCTGATGATGAAAAGGAGAGTGTCATTATTGTGTCTGAGTTCATTGGTTGCTCGCCGTCTCTTAGTGGCGCTATTCGTGTCAATCCCTGGAATGTAGATGCTGTTGCTGATGCCATGAGTTCGGCTATAAGAATGAGCGGATGGGATAAGCAAATGCGACATGAGAAGCATTATAAGTACATTAGTTCTCATGATGTTGCTTATTGGGCAAGGAGTTTCGATCAAGACCTCGAAAGATCATGTAGAGAGCACTTGTTCAAAAGGTGTTGGGGAGTTGGGTTGGGTTTTGGATTCAGGATTGTTGCTTTGGGGCCTGAATTTAGGAAGATTGGGACTCACCAAATCGTTAATGCTTACAAGACAACCAATAGCAGATTGATCCTTTTGGACTATGATGGGACTGTCATGTCTCAGGCATCAGTCGACAAAACACCAACCGCTCTAGTCATTTCAATCTTGAATGATCTATGCAGTGATCCTAGAAATGTTGTTTTTATAGTCAGTGGCAGAGGGAAGTATTCTTTGAGCCAGTGGTTTTCTCCGTGTGAGAAACTGGGAATTTCAGCTGAACACGGTTACTTTACTAGGTAATGTTTCAATTCATTACTTTACTGATTTCATGAATATTGAAGTAATAGTTTTCTCTGCTGATTATTCTTGATGTTTAATTTCTTGGTAGGTGGATGAGGGATTCGCAATGGGAGACGAGCTTGTTGACAACGGACTTTGATTGGAAGAAGATTGCAGAACCTGTAATGGAGCTTTATACAGAGACAACTGATGGCTCGTTCATAGAGCATAAAGAAACGGCAATGGTGTGGCATCACCAAGATTCAGACCCTCATTTTGGCACATGCCAGGCTAAGGAGCTGCTTGATCACTTGGAGAATGTTCTTGCTAATGAGCCTGTGGTGGTCAAAAAAGGCCAACAAATTGTTGAGGTTAAACCACAGGTATATAGAATTTCAATTTCAGTAATTAGTTTCTGTTGTTTATTGTCAACTCAATTGTTGAAATGATAGCTTTTGGTGCATTGAAATTGTCAGTTTTGTTTAAAGGTTGGAATTCTAGGAAAGATGTGTTTGAAAATGCTTCTTCTTATAATTCTAAAGGGTGGTTTTATGTGGTGAATTTCCAGGGTGTTAGCAAAGGTATGGTTGTACAGAAGCTGATTTCCACCATGGAAAGTAGTGGGAAGTCACCAGATTTTGTGCTGTGCATTGGGGATGATCGTTCGGATGAGGATATGTTTGAGACCATTGAACGTTCGACTGCCAAGCTCTCCTTGCCAGCCATGAAGGAAGTGTTTGCCTGCACAGTTGGTCAGAAACCAAGCATGGCAAGATATTATCTTGACGACACTTCCGAAGTCATCAACTTGCTTCAAGGCCTTGCTGATGCAGCTGCACATCGGAAATCTCATTATCATCATGAATCCGAGGAAGAGTCTCTTTGAAATGAATATAGAGAATTGGGGGGCACATATTGGTTTAGGGAAGAAAAAGGATACACAGGTAGGCTTGTACAGAAGATACTTAACTTTTACAGGTCCAACTGAAAAAAGAAGAAGTTCAAAGCAGTAGGAAGTTTTACAAATTAGTTGATTCATGTTCTTATTCTCTTGATGTTAAACAAACTTTTCATTTTATGACAGGAAAATTAGTTTCTGCTTTGTGCATTGGAGTTTTACATTTAAATATTGTTTGCTGTCTAACTCTCTTGGCAGAACAATTTGGACAATTAACATCACTTGATAATATGCTAATTTTAGATAACCATGATTCTGGAAAATCTTCCAGGTTCACTTGTAGCCTGCTAATTTTAGATAACCATGATTCTGGAAAATCTTCCAGGTTTCACTTGTAGCCTATTGACAAATAACAATGATAACTGCAATCTATGCAGTGGATGTGTGGTTAGTAGTGAGACCGTAGAGGCATAAGCTTCTCTTACAAACCCTTCTACCATTGATTTTACAGAGGAAATAGCCAAAATAATATATGGCTTTCTATTTTTATACAGCATTCCAGCTCTTGAAAATTTTGACGCTGGTGTTTTTTAAAATGTTCACTTTTAACTCTGGTTTTGTTTTTATTTTTTGAAAATAAAATGAAAAACAGTTAATGAACGTAAATTCGAAATTGTTTTAGAAATAAAAAACGAAAACGAAAACGAAAACGGGTTGAAAAACAGCTGCAAGACAGGCCCTAAATAAACACATCACATAAAGCTGTCTTTCACTTTTTTGACAGTATCTATCTATCTATGCCAGATATTTTTTTTTTAAAGCTTTTTTTGACATTAGTAGGACTCGAGGCAGTGACTTAGAAGTTATTTACCAAAGCTCAAAATTCGTCCATCTATCGGCATGGCTATGCCCATAAATATGTTTTTTTATTTTTTATTTTTATTTTATTTTTTTTTATTTTTACTACAATTTTGGTACTTGAAAAGCGAAAAAACAGTTTTTATTATTTTATTATTTTTTATTTTTAATGTTTCCTAAATGATTTATTAAAATGAGGTAGAATAGTAAAATCAAAATCACTTAATACTTAACTGGGATAATCTCAAATAAAAAACAAACAAATGAGAGTGTCTTAAATATTCAGTGGTATCATTTTACTTAATTCAAATAAGATCTTTTAATACTTAATATTTAAAACACTCTCATTTATAAAAAAGTATTTATTTTCATCATTTTACAAAGTTGCATCTGTTGGAATTTTATTTCAATTATACACAGTATGATTTTCCAACTACAGCCTAAGTTTTTTTTTTTTTTTTTTTTTTTTTGGAAATTCATTAAAAGCATTTTTGTCCGAAATGTGAAAAAATTGATAAAAACAATAAATTTTTTGAGAATTGATAAATTTAAATTTTTTATAAGTTTGGATAACTTTGATCAAAGTATGTCTACTTAGCAATCTGTGAATTTGAGTAGATTTATAATAGCATAGTGAAATTTCTCTTTCACAATCTGTAGTGCAGCTTGAAAATTTAATAGTACTCTTTAGAGAGTGAGTTTTAAGACTATCAACAACTTAATAACTTATATTTTAATAGCACCTAAAGTGTGTATCTAATAAAAATACGCTTAAAACATACTCACAAAAATAAGTCTCGCTTTTTTTTTTTTCCAAGAATTATTTTGGTGTTTTTGAAACTTGTTTTGTATGTCCGAGACTTATTTTGTAATTTTCGACTTATTTTGTAGTTTTCGAGACTTATTAGGTCTATTTGTAATTTCCGAGACTTATTGGACAAAAACTAAAATTTTCAAATAAAAAATTCATCTTCTTCATCGACCTCCATTGGAGGTTTGTCCTCCATCAATGAATGTTTTTGAAAAAAAAGAACCCTAAAAATGGTAAAAACGTAATTGTAGTATGTGAATTTCTATCGGCCAACACATCATCAAATTAACGGAGTATTGAAGAAGAGATGCGCCACGTCAACAAAAGCCAACCAAGGACTCATCGCTTGAGCCAAAGCCTTCGCCAAACAAATAAGTAGATAACACAAAACAAACTTTGAGGAGGATGGCTCGGGCAAAAGAAAACCTCGCCAAAGTAAGGCTCTAGTATGCCAAAGTATACACCCGGCAAAGATCACTCGCCCAAATTAGGACTCAATACATCATTAATGCCAAAGCGACCTAAAAAGGAATCCCACTAAGATACGGGGGTCAACAATCACACTTCAACTAGGAAACAACCATATCTTCTCCAAAAGGAATTAGAACTCAAATCAAGCACAATGTCAACCGCATTTACTACGAGATGAATATCAAATGAGAAAGAGATCAAGACAAACACGAAGATCCAAGCAAGAAGTATCAAAATGGGATTCCACAAGTCAACTACTTGCTCATCAAGTTTAGGGTTACAAAATGATTGAATAAATACAACCCATTTCTTCATCTGTAAAGACACACAAATACATGCTGAAATTAAGTGCTAAGAGGAAAGTGAGCGGAGGGGGTGTAAAATCATTTCTTCATAGTGAATTTTATTCCTTGTCGTCATCGGCACCCGTGGTTATTTCCCTTTCGCAGGGTTTTCCATGTAAATTTGCATTCCATTTACATTTTCATTTTTTCCGTCATTATTAACCTTGATTTAATCTAGTTGGCTTGCTGATCTTTCACCCAATGAAAAATCACCGTCAGCAACTGGTACTAGGAAGAGGGGGGGGGGGGGGGGGGGGTGGGGTAACGATAGAGATCAAACTCAACTTTAGAAAAAACCTTGTGAACAAACTACATAAAGGATTTCGACATTGACCCTAGAAGCCTCACTGTTTGTGAAAGCAAGGCTGAAAACTACGGGCTCTTAATCGTAGACGAAGATGAAGCCCATGCTGAAGCCCCGAAAAAATTTAAACTTGATCTTAGAGAGGATCTCGCGAAGGGTGTTGATGAGCCAACCATTGCAGTCATACTCGACAAAAGCGAACCTTACCAAACAGTCAAACTGGGAGCACGGTTGGCTGACCAAACTAAAGTTAACCTAGTTAGACTACTGAAGGAATACAAAGATGTGTTCACGTGAAAACACGAGGATATGTCAGGAATCGACAAAAGAATAATTTCCCACGGTTTGGCAGTCAATGCAGAGTGTAGACGAGTAATGTAGAAATGTCAGAAGTTTAACCAGGAAAGGAGCACAACGATAAAAGAAGAAATCGAAAAGTTACTCGTCCCCGAGTCAATTAGAGAAGTAAAGTACCCCGAATGGGTAGCCAATATTGCATTGGTAAAAAAGAAGAACGGCTAGTGGAGGATGTGCGTAGATTTTACCGACCTTAACAAAGCTTGCCCAAAGGATAGTTTCCAACTCCCGAGAATCGACAAACTGATGGATGCTACGGCCGGGCATGAGCTCCTTAGCTTCATGGATGCGTACTTCAGGTCCAACCGGATCAGGATGCACAAACCGAATGAGGAAAAGACATCCTTTAAATCTGACCAAGGCTTATACTGTTACATTGTCATGCCATTCAGTTTGAAGAACTCAGGCGTAACATATCAGAGGCTTATAAATAAGATGTTCGCTCGCTAGATTGGCAAGAACATGGAAATGTATGTCGACGACTTGTTGACTAAAAGCATCACCATTGAAAGGCACTCATCTGACCAACAGGAAACATTTTTCATATTGAGGAAGTACAAGATGAAGCTCAACCCTAACAAATGTATTTTGGAGTATCCTTGGGGAGGTTCCTCGGATTCTAGGTACACCAACGTGGAATCGAGGTCAATCCAGACAAAATCAAGGCACTCGCTGACATGAAGTCTCCAAGGACATTGAAGGATATATAAAGGCTGACCAGATGCTTAGCGTCGCTGAACAGATTCATTAGCAGATCGATCGATAAATGTATCCCATTTTTTCGAGATATTAAAAAGGGGAAAGGGGTCAAATGGAACGAGGAGTGCAAAATTGCATTCCAATGAATCAAAGAATATCTTGGAAAAGCCTCAGTCCTATTAAAGTCAAGGCTCGAGGAAACACTATACTTGTACTTATCGGTGACACTTATGGCAACAAGATCTGTGCTAGTCAGATTAGAGGAAGGCGTTCAGAAGCCGATTTATTACACAAGCAAAGCTTTTCTCCCAACTACGACCAAATATTTACCGATGGAAAAGATAAGTCTAGCATTGATCATAGTAGCAAGGAAACTGAGGCCATACTTCCAAGCTCACAGGATCGAGGTCTATACCAATTGCCCACTTAAAAAGATCCTGTAAAAACTAGAAGTATCAAGTAGATTAACCAAATAGGCTGTAGAGCTAAGTGAATTCGACGTCACCTACACCCCAAAGCATCAATGAAAAGTCAAGCCGTAGCGGACTTTGTAGCTGAATTCATTGAACCTGACATCGAAGTAGCTAGAATGATAGAAGAAAGAGATGGAAAACTTTTCTAGTGGTAGTTGCACGTATATGGTTCATCGAACATGCATGGTATCAGAGCGGGAATAGTAGTGTCTACCCTAGAAGGAGATTTAGTCAAATGTGCCCTACGTTTCGACTTTAAAACGACCAACAACCATGCCGAATATGTCGTCTTACTCGCGGGTTTGAGAGTGTGTGTAGTCCTAGGTGCCGATGAAGTAGGGATTTTTAGTGACTCTCAGGTAGTGGTCAACCAAGTCTTAGATGAATACCAAGCCAAAGATGAGAACATGATTGCTTACTTGGACATAGCAAAAAGGCATCTGGGCTGATTCAAAGCTTTCAGAATCACCCAGATACCTCGAGAGAAGAACAAAAAAGCATATTCCTTGTCCAAATTAGCTTCAGCGACAACCAGCATATGGTCGAAAATTGTCTCGTTCACACATTTGTCTCGATCAAGCGTCAACGAATGAGAAGAGTTACTTGTAGGAAGGATCGAGAATGGAAAGGGTAACTGGATGACTCCCATCAAAGAGCACATTGAAAGGAACATTCTCCTAGAAGATCCACAAAAGCAAGACAGATTAGGTATAGCGCAACTCAGTACACAATAATTGGAGGAGAACTCTACAAGAAGGAATTTTCAAAAATGCTGCAAAGGTGTGTTGAGCCCATAAAGGCAAGCAAGATCTTGAAAAGCATCCACAGTGGAGTTTACGAAAACCACACTAGGGGTAAAAGCTTTGCACATAAGACTCTCAAACAGGGTGTCTACTGGATGACCTTATTCGCTAACTCATAAAAAGTAGTCAAAGGTGTGATTATCAATGAAGCTTGCCAAAGCATCGCCAATGATTATCAACAACCGTTGGAGCGACTAAAGAATCTCTCGTCCCCATGGCCATTTTCCATGTAGGGACTCGACCTGATTGGGCCAATGTTGACTGAAACTAAGGGCAGACCAAAGTATGCAATCGTGGCAGTGGACTACTTCACCAAATGGGCGGAAGCTGAATCACTTGTCCACATAACCGAAGCCAACACAATGAGTTTTGTCAAAAATAACATTTTGTTCAGGTTCAGAATCCCGGACATCATCATCACTAACAATGGGACCTCATTCAATAGCCAAAACTTTAGGGAACTGTGTCAAACTTACAGGATCAAGAACTACTATGCCACTTTTGCTCATCCACAGACCAATGGGCAAACTGAGGCCGTAAACAATATAATAAAGCATAACCTGAAAGCAAAACCAACTGTCAAAAAGGGAAATTGGGCCGACAAGCTCCATAAAGTGCTGTAGGCATATCTAACAACTGAAAGGACTCCAACCGGAGAGACGCCCTTTTCACTAGCTTTCGGTACCGAAGCGGTCATTCCCGTAGAAGTCACTTTCACTTCCCCAAAGGTCCAGTTGCACCAACCAGAGCACAATGTGGACATGCTATGATTAAACCTAAATGAACTTGAAGAAAGAAGATATCTAGCTCTCGTGAGAAACGTAGCTTATCAGCAAAGAGTGGCCAGGTATTATAACTCCCATGTTCTGGTAAGAAGATATCTATTCAGGGATCTAGTATTGAGGAGAGTAACCCTGGGAACCAGGGATCGAGTGGCTGGTTCCTTGGCCGACAAATGGGAAAGCCTTTATCAGATAGTTGGGAAAGCAGGGCACAAAGCCTATTATCTCGCTCGACTAGAAGGACGAGAGCTACCGCAGCCATGCAATGCACAATACTTGAAAACTTACTACCCTTAGGGGAGAATGCTCAAATTGCTTATTTTAATTTTGTTAAGAAATTTCCCACACTTCTTCTATCTGATTAGCATTTTAGCATTGTTAAATTGCATCTCCATCAATAAAAGGGATTCACAACTACTAAGCCAAGAATAGTGTTCAAACAAAATTTAACCATCTTTGTTATCAAAGATAAACTCGCAGTTCTGACACCCGCCATGGTGGGTGAAGGTGCCCTAGAGGTTGAGAAGCTAGTGTAGATTCGGCGTGCCTACCGAACTTATTGGGTGCATATAAAACACTGTCAGAAATCCGACCACCCCGAAAATACCAGCTCAGTTGGATAAACACTCAGGTACGCCATCGGTGAAAACCTAGTGAGATGTGTCTGGCCATGTTAGTACTGCACTAACAATTCGACAAACCTTTGTAACAGACAAAATCGGGAGACATCCTTGGTGATTTGTTTACATGGGAAAACATGATAAAATGGGACAAGGATCCCATAACACTACTAGGAAAAAGATTGAAGGCGGTTGGGAATTATCCTGAGCAAACAGCCAAGACACCGACCAAAAATAATCACAAAACGTGAAAAAAAGTAAGCTGTGGTTCAAATGGTGAGGAACTAGCACATGCAAGAGACTGGATCGCCAAACTGAATCACCCACTTGGAAAAAAAAAAGTGTTAGGAGTAAAACAAAAGTAGGATAGCGCAAAACCATAAGTATTTCATTAATGAAATTATATGTACATTGATTATATACATCAAGAACTCCAAAACGGATCCAAAAAAATGGAGACGATGATTGATGACCCTTAGATTGAATCGAAGGATCTTAAGAGTCATATTGGCTAGAGTTACCTGCATGATTGTCCTCATACTTTAAAAGCAAGTCGTCAAAGGGAAGCTATATAATGTCATCAGGCTCCTCGACTATGTACTGACTATAATCCCTGTTTGGCACATGACCAGTATCGGGATCTTTGACCAAAATACTCACCTTGTCACTGACATAGAAAGTAGAAAAACTAGACTCAGACAGGAGCTCCATGTACATAAGAAGTGACTCATTTCCCATGGATCGACAGTAAGCTTGCTATTGCATCCTTTAGCTTTTCACTGCCTCAAGCGCATCCTCCTTATGCCTCTTAATTGATGCATCCCACTTGCGTAGAGACCTAGGGGTAGTTCGGCCTTTTTTCTCGAAGAAGTGGCGAGCAGTGAAAATACCCCCTTGGAGCTCCCGCAACATCACGGTGTCATAAGCCGGGGATCTCTTGAAGTGATCGACAACCTACAACTCCAACTCTATCCTGGCTTCCCTAAACAACGCCTCCATTAAGATCATTTGGTGACTCAAGTCCTTAGCCATCCGATCGAAATTCACTTTGGCCTCTTCAGCTTTCTTCTTGGCCTAGAGCATTGTGTCATACGTAGCAGCCAAAGTCTCTTTCAAAGATTTTGACTCCTCCTCGGCATAGATAGCTCTTTGTTTGGCCTCATGTTGGACCATCTGAGCTTTCTCTAATTCTAAGTAGACAAGGGAAAGCTCTTCATTCTTCCGGGAAAGTACACCTTCCAGATGAGTGACCTCTTTTTAGCTCTCGTCGGTGAAATTATAAGCACCAGCCAGCTCAGATATCATCTGAAAAATAAAAAATGAGTCAACATTAAGAAAGCCTGAAACAATACAACCTTCCTCAACACTCATCCATGCTTTTTCATTAATGGATCTAATGTAGGCTCTCATCCTAATTTTCCAAAAGGAGTAATTACCACTATTCAATAGTAGAGGTCTAGCACTAGAAGCACCTTTCGACATCGAATCACCCATAGTAACAAAAATAGATTTTTCACAAAACACAATACAAACACTATAAAATGATCTATCTAATTACTTATAAATACCTGCTAAGCAATATAGTGTAATATATACTTAGAGGGGGGGGGGGGGGGGGGGGTGTGAATAGGTATAGGCCCAAATTCTTCCAAATTCTTTTTTCTCAAACACAACAATGATGTGCACACTAGAAGCATTAGTGCACTTTTCAAAAATAAGATTTTTCAAGCTCAAGTGCATGATCTAGAAATAATAAAAGATGTTTGTTTAAGATCATTATTTCTCAATTGAGTAGCTCTCAAAGATATTGATATCAATTGAAATAAAGTTTTTTGCTTATCAAGCCACTCACAATCACACATAGTTATTAATCAACACAAATCATGCCAATGGATCTTAGAAGAGTTTTAAACCTCTCTTTGTCCAAGGGCTTAGTGAACAAAACCACAAGTTGATTTTTAGTAGGAATATGCTCTAGAGTAACGATTGAATGTTCAACATGATCTCTAATGAAATGATGCCTAATATCTATATGCAATGATATCATGCATGCATAGAGTTAAAAAAATGAAATAAAAAGCAAGCTTTTAGAATAGAGAAATGCTTTAGCAAGTTGTTTCACTAATGAAAGGTCTTCGCTTTTTTTATGAGCTCTCTTGGCTTTTTTGTCCTTATGACAACAAGTTGTTGGTGTGTCATCCCAAGAGAATAAAGACCAAACACTTTCAACTCAAACAATTACATGAAAATGACTTTCTCTAAAAGTCTTAACAAAAATTTTAGATTTTAAAATTCAACTTCTTTAGAGTTAATCAACAAATTTTGACTATCATAGTGAGTATGAGAATATGAAGTTCATGTATTGACTAGAGACACCAAGTTTGAATACTAGACCTAGCACATTACAAATAACGTAGTCAAGCATCAAACTTAGAACACTTATCAAACAAGAACAAAAATATTCTCATATGTGCTACTCACTCAAGTATGAGAGCACTCACCTTTGACCATATTAGTCTTAGGTGAACCAACACTAACAACATCATGATCAATACACATGGCAATATGAAATCTAGAAGATAAATCATCAACTATCTTGTTCATGAAAATATCACTCATATTAAACTCATCATTATTGCCACGTGAAAGTATACAAACGTAGTTAAATTGCTTAAAGCATACCTAGATGGGGTGTAAATAGGTTTTTACGCCTTTTGTAATCCTTGAAACAATCTCATGTTTGTCCCTTAAGGTAGCTTTACATACAACACATAAATCAAACATTCATAAATAGACAAGATAAGCATGTGATCATTTAAGCATTGTCTATATATTTCAATGAGTTGCATGAGGAATAATAACATAAAATCTCAACAACAAAGAATACTTGTATTTCAATATTGTTCAATGATTACAAGTATAAACAAATATAACTATACACAAAGGTAACACTATACAAAAGAATTATATACACAACTAAGATCTAAATAATTTGTTTACAAACCACACTTAACAAAATCTTGTTTCCAAATACATCACAAGAGAATATTGAGCAACAAGATCAAAACATAAACATGTATAAATATGAGAGAGATAGAGAGATAGAAAGAATTAACACAAAATATTTTTTAACGTGATAAAACCTCTAAGGAGGAAACATCCACAGGTTGAACTACAACCATTGGGAACTATATATATTGGATGATATATTAGAAATTCCTCAAAAGTGACCAATCCTATGACCAACTCTCTATTGGAGTCTATGTCTACCCAATCCCTATTGGAAGATGTGAAATCCCTCAATGATGCGAAACCTCCATAAATTGGACTCCATGTCAACCAACATCGTTGGAAGATTAGAAATTCCTCAAGAGTGCATAGACATCCCATGTACCACTCTCTATTGGAGTATATGTCTATCCAAACACCCGAGCTTACCAATATTGTAGCCAACTCCCTATCTAAGGCACTCATGCCTCTAGAGAGCCTCCAATGCATATCTATTCGGACCTTCCCGATCTTAGCCATGACTTCTTGCTTGGTTATTCAGACTTCTTGTCCTAACCAAGACTTCCTTGCTTGACTATCTGGACCTCTTGTTCTAGTCAAGACTTATGCCTTTTACAAGGACTTCCTAGTGTGATCATGTGAATGCAAATGATGCAAACAAGCAATTCAACATAGAACATGTGATCAATACATTCCATGGAAACTAGACTTAAAAACATGTGAGAACACAAGTCAAAAATAGTCTAGATGCAAAACATGAATTAAACTTAGAGCATGTGAAAACACCTAACACATATAACTACTAGTTCCATTCACACAAATAACACTTGAATAAATTATATACATGAAGCACAAATTCAAGATGTTACAAACATACACAAAAATGCTAGAATCACAAAATATGTTCATTGAATATTCTAGCCAAAAATTAGAGCAAGGATATCATGAATAATCAATTAAATCCTATTAGGCTCTAAATACAAATACACTAGTGCTAATCCTAGATTTGCTCAATTGAGGATCAAAAGCACATGTGAAGGTTATTAATCATAAAATACATCAATCAATCCATAAATAACCCTAGATATCAAACTAATCACAATACAATTCTCAATCATGTGAAAAACCTAGAATCCATGAAACTAGTTCATATATGTCTATAATTAGACTTTTGATTAGGTTTGATTATGAAGCTATCTTTCTCAATAGCATTCACCATATATAAACATACATATAGAAGAAGAAACCCCAAGCAAATTAAAGGTTATAAAAGAAGAAATCATAAAGATATGACAACTACCTTAAGTTCACGAGCTGGCTCCTTTTTTTGGGTAGAACCACTAGAAAACTCAATCAAACAGCTACAAGATCAATTGGAAGAGGTAGAGGATTCGATTACAAAGAATCTCCAACTTGAATCACTCAATTCTAACTTCGTATGAGAAAGTTATGGTGTTTGGAAGGTGAGAAAAAGTTGAGAGAAAATTTTGCACTTGTGAATTCTAATTTTTTCTTCTTAGAATGAATAAGAGGGAATGGAGGAGATTTAAATGAAATGAAGAGACGGAAAAGACGAGCCAATCAGCACGTGACACCTCAGTAGCCCATGAGGGGTGTGTAAGGCTCAAGGGGTAGAGGGCTTGCCTAGCCGTAAGTCTCACGACCTCCTCACGCCCCCTCTTTGCCTTTGGCCAATTAAGCTTCCCTCGTGCTCCTCTCGCATTCTTCGGCCGTATCCGGGTCTCCGAACTCCAATTTTGAATCCATCTTTGGATTAAAAATTGTGACTCCCTCATGCACAACGAAGACTATGAAACTTTGACAAAAGGTTGAGAAATCGACTTGGAAAACAACGACGAAGTCAACTTAACGAATGAGAACGCAAAGTAGAGTAGCTACATCATTTGTACTCGAAACCTAATGAATGAGTAACAACCAAAATGACTGGGACTCAATAAGGAATCATATGAGATCATGTTCAAGTCCAACTACAATAAAATGGAAACAAATAAACACAAAGTCACACACATATGCCATTTCCTAGATATAGTCCTAGAACATGCAAATTCACAATGTTTTTAAAATAAATTCTACTGCATGTGCATACATTACCAAGTGTATGAGAGTGTTATATAAATGGTGTATAACTATGTAGGGACACATATGAATGTCATGTGTGTGTGTGTGCCTAAGCCTTGTAAGAGGAATGATGTCAATTATACCTTTGTTGAGCAATGCAGCTTATTCCCCTTTCAAGACACTATCTTGCAAGAATTGTGGCCAAGTTTTTCTTTGAAGCTTCGAGTCATCATCTCTAAGACCACTAATCAAATACAAGAAAAATATCGTTTTGATATAGAATACATGCCAAGACAAACCAAAAACCTAACACCACGCACAAATGTTTCATCAAGACTCTTCCAAAGATCATGGTTAACACTGTTCTTTACCAACTTCTTCTCAACATTCTTTTTATCATGATTTTTATTAACATGCATGTCATTGTTTTCAGCCCAAATCTTCTTTGTAGGATTTTTCACATGAATATGATAAATATGCACATTTCTCAAAGCGTCAAAGCTATTATTATGTTTAAAAACTTTCAAATAAGATTTATTCATTTCACAAGTATGCACATTATTCTTCTTAACCCAAACTTTCCTTGTTGATTTCTTTTCATTAACATATTCATCATGCATAGTCTTTAATGCCCTAATATATTTAGAAACAACCAAAGGAAATCTTTTCATCTCACTAGCATGCATCTCATTCCCTAGTTCGCATTGTCTAATATATTTGTAGTATTTACGTTTGATATGCCCTACAACATTGCAAAAATGACAAACCGGGATAAACTTATAAATGTTATGTCTAGCTCTAGACTTAAACTCATGCTTAGAAGAATGATTAGGTAATATTTTCACATTTTTATCATGTTCCACATTTCTTAGTTTGCATTGCCTAACATATTCATAACACTTAGGCCTAATGTGACCAACAGGAATGAATTTAGAAAAGTTACTGAAATTCCCTTAAGCAATATAGTGTAATATATACCTAGGGAGGGGGGGTGAATAGGTATAGGCCCAATTTCTTCCAAAATTCTCTTTCTCAATATAACAATGAAGTGCACACTTGGTGTGTCTAACAAAATGAATTGTTTTAATCAACACAAGCAGAAATCAATACTCAAGTGATGCATTCAATATAAGATATGGAAGATAATGAAACATAAAGCGAATTGTGACATAATTATTTTTACGTGGTAAAACCTTCTAAGAGGAAACATCCATAGGTTGATACCACAACCATCGGCAAGCGATTCACTATGATGAAAAGGAGATATACACTCAAGGAAATTAACATATGATAAACACCCTAAGCTATCAACTCCTAGTCTACCCTCAAGGTCAAGTGAGTCACTTTGCCTACTCCCTATCCAAGATATGTCCTACACCTCTAGGAAGTAACTTCCTATCCAAGACGCTCACGTCTTTAGGAAGATTTCTTGCTTAGCTATCCAAATCATAAAGATTATAGTCAAGCTTCCCTAGCTCAACCATCCGGAGTATCACACTCCTAGCTAAGACTTCTTGCTTAGTTATCCATATCCCTTTGATCCTAACTAAGACTTATTGCTTGGCTATCCGAAACACTTTCCTAGCCAAGTCTTCTTGCTCAAGTCAAATCTTCACTCACTTTGACAAGAGACTCCAACCTTTCACAAGGCAATGATCTAAGTGAAGTGCACACAAGCAATATGATGCAATCACAATCAAATAGAGCAAGTAGATCAAACACACTCTATGAACATGTAATTAGAGAACTAGATTATGCTTTCAAAAATCAATAACAAAGATATCTAGAAACCTAAGCATGTTAATCATACAAGACCTAGATTAGAATAATAGAGATCATAATCAGAATATCCTAGCTCTTAGAACATGTGACTAAACCTAGAAATCAACAATCAAGCTCAATAACACAAAGTATTTCTATAATCAAGTTCATGTTCTTCAAGTTTATCAAAAAAATGTTCATATGAAATCACAAAGGATAAACTCAAAAATCAATCAAACAAGTCTAAAAATGTAATCAAAGACATTCTAAACATTTTTCATTAATCAATAAATTAGATCCATGAAGTTGATCATAAGAAAAATGTAGAGAAGATGATTACCGTACACAAAGATGAACCATGAGCTGAAATCAGATGACTGCGTTAAACCTGGACATTTTTTGACTCTATAAATGCTTGTGTTGACGGTGATTTTTGGATCGACTCGGTCAACAATATTATGTTAATAAAAAACGAATAAACAAAGAAAATCAATCAACACATGCAAGATGAATTTTACGTGGAAAACCCTTGAATGGGAAAAAACCACGGTGCCCCTTGAGGGCGAGAAAAATCACTATGAATTGTTTATAGTTTGCACACTCAAATCTCTCATACAATAGCTTGACTATTCTCTCTCATCTCGAACCCTTTTCCATGGGTGTTAAGGTTCTATTTATATTGGTTTTTTCTAGGGTTTCCCATGCCCATGCCGTGTTGGTAGGGGAGTCCCTATTTTGTGTTGTATAAGGAGTCTAGGGTCTACAGATAACTTCTTTAGGGTTTGTTTTCTGTTTGGACTCTTCCTTGTTTGAAGAAGATTATATTCTGTTCGGAATAGGATTTAACCCTTGAGTCTTGTATCTGATTAAACCCTCGTTTTGTCGTGGAAATATACTTGGAATTGGATAATTGGATCACCCTTTCCAGCTATATATCTTTGGCGAACGCCTTAGATTGGCGAGCGCATTTCGCCTCTCCCCTGGACAAACATTTGTGGCGAACACTCTTTTTCTTTGAATCGGCGAGCGTGCCTACTGGCACTCCTTTTGACTGATTTCCTCCTGTTGACGAGTCAACGGGTGACGTGTCTATGTCTTTATTGCTTCTTTGTTGACGTGTTCTTTTATCAAATTTACACATACAACAATACCCCCATAAATACTTCGAGCTGATCCAATGTAGGCTGGTCTCTTTGGTTCTGCGAGCAGTGTTTATATGATTTACTTGTATTTCCTGACTTTCTTCGTTTTCTGAAATTTTTGCAGATGTTTTTTCCCTCTCTTTTTCATTTTTGCCACGTGTTCCTTCTGATATTAAAACTTCCACGGCAAGCTTTCATTTTCAGCCACAGAATTTCAAACGGAGTGTATTGATGTGACGCGCTGCAACTGATGTCACGCCTGCAATGATGTAGCGTCTGTTGTGAAACCCCATGTTGCCATGCGTCCCCTATTTAATGGATACTATCACCACTGCCTTTACTCACAGGCGGCGACACTTTATCACAGCCGTTTTCAATTATTATTTTTTCTTGAATCTCGCGTTTCCCCCTTTAAAAACGAAACTGCTCTACTCCGTTTCACTTTCTTTATTTCTTTTTGCTGTTATTTTTCTCAGAAAATATTCTTTGAGAGAAAATCTTCCTCTTCGAGAGAAAATCTTCCAAGTCTCCGAATCACAGACGTGTTCAAGTTCCCGGTGGTTTCCTTTGAAGCGCGGTTCTATTACCCATTTTCCTTCTCTTCCTCAAGAACATTTATCTCTGGTGAGTTTCCATGGATCTTCCTCAACGTGCTTTTCTTTTTAATCAAATGATGCAAGCCCTAGAGCTTGGTGATAAGGAAGTTGCTGACAAAATCGAGTCATATTTGCGCAATTATAACCCATCTTCTCCTGTTCCCATTCCTCTTTATACTTCTTTTAACTCCGGATCCGATGCTCCTGATTTCATTTTTCTCTCGACTTCTGACAGCAATTCCTCAGATATGGCAAAGACTCCAAGCGCTGCTGGCAGTGGTCGACGAGGGCCTAGAGCCCCTAGAGATTCTCTCATTGGTGCTCAAACAGTGGTGGGCTCAGATGTTGAGGACCATCGGCGAGACGCTTTATGTTTTGCGGCCGACCGCCCTAGTTCCTTTGATACTGAGGTAAATGTAGTCGGCGAGCAGGAGCTGGGAAAATATAGGAGAAGATATGACATTCCGAGCTAGGTTGTCCTTATTCCTTCGGGCGATCGAGCTGCATGGAATCCGCCGAGCGGCGCCGTCGCCATCTACGGGTTGATGTTCGGCTGTGGGGTGACTCTACCCCTTCAGCCATTTATAGCCAGGTTTCTGGCTGACGCTAGGATTGCTCCGGCACAGCTTTCGCCAAACAGTTACAGGATTTTGATGGCCCTGGCTGTGATGTGGAAATCAATGGGTCGACGGTCGCCAACTCCTCGTGAAATTCGTCATTTCTACGTCCTGCGACAGTCTGGCCATGGCGGGACTTACTATCTCCAGTCGACTGCTGTGGAGAATTGGATACCTGAGGGAGTGTCCAACACGGGACAGGTGGAGATTTCAAGTGACAAGAAGAAAATGGGCTTTGTCTGGGGTTTCCCCACCTCAAACAAGAGATGGAAGAACAGCTGGTTCTTCGTTGGTGGTGAGTGGGGAAGAAATAACCCTGCTGATCCTCGCCGAAATCTTCGGGCGAGTAAAGTTCCGAGGCACTTTACTTCTCCCGAAGCATGGACGAAGGCTTCCCCTGCCTTGACCCCACACGAGGTGAAGAATGTGACTGATGCCGCAGTGCTTAGTTTAGCAAAGAGGGGTTAGGAGCACCTCCTCGATGAGGCTAGGATGGTCACTTGTGGTGTTTTCCCTCGCCTGTCTGCTAGGCGACGCCGCTGTAAGTTTCTCTCTTTAACTTGTTTTTAAGACTTCTTATTGGTTTTCGCTTTGGATGACACTATCTTTTTCTTTTCAGTGAGCGAGTTCGACATAGTTTGCGACGAACAGGCTCGAGCGGTGAAGAACTCGGAGGCCGCGAGCCAAAGACACGCCGCGGGCCTAGCTAAAGAAGGAGTTGCTCCACCTGAGGGTGGTGATTCTCCTGATGAAGATGGAGCAGGAGTTCCTGCTGTTGCTAAGGTGATCGCTCAGCCACGCGGGGATGGAGTGGGAACCTCATCTCACGCTCCCAGCCGCAAAGGGAAAGAGAAGGTTGGGATTCCTACGGCGGGTACAGGGGCTCCTGTTTTCGATGCGAATGTCCCCGAGCCTCCTGCAGATCCCTCCAGCGATCTTAACCCCAGGAATGGTCGAAGGAAGCCACCTGCTGAGGCTACCCCCGAATGTGCCACTCGCCCCCCAAAAAGGGCTTTTAGGGTGGTTCAATATGTGGTCTCATCTGACGAAGAGGGGAATGGGGAGCCCGTTCGTCCCGAAGCTGCCAATGTCAGTGAACCGGGTTCCGCAGTCCCTCAGGATGCTGATCCAGCTTCTCGACCAGAGGAAGGTGGTGGTGCATATAGGGAAAAATTGTACCCGCAGCGGAAGCGAGACTAAAAAATAGTTTTTTTTTTTAGTTTGAGTAGCTTTTAAAATTTTTCCAATTTTATGAACCTTAAACCCTTTTGATTAATCAAACATATATAATAAAGTAATAAAAGATTAATACCTCTTGTCGCGTGATCCGATTGACTTTCGTCGATGGTAATCCGCAAGATCTTCAATCCTAGCACGAACGTGGATCACCTAGGAGCGTGGTCTCCCTTCTCTTTGAATTGCAAACCTGTGATTGGATTTAAACAAACTTTTCTTGATTCGTTAGTCCCAAAAACAATCTAAAGGAACCTAAAATTATTCCGGTCACTTTTGAGTTCTCAATCGTATGATCGAAACTCGCGTGAACCTAGATCGATATAGTATTCACAAGCTTATTAATGAACAAGCAACTAGAACACAATCAAAGAATAATCAATGTTCCTTTTGTTTTTAGTAGAATAATAGACCTCTAACTATGAGTTGAGAAGAAGAAGAAGAAGAAAAAATTCTGCACCAAAAACCCTAGTCCTTAGAGTGGTGGCCGAAATCTATATGTGTACATATATATGTGGCCGAAATTTCTCTTCTTCCTTTTTTAGGGTTGGCCGAATTCTCTTCCTAAAATAATTAGGATTGCCGTAATTTCCAAACAAAATTAATTAGTTTGAATTGCACCCTAATTCCTATTTAGAAAAGATTTCCAAAACCTAATCAAACTCATAAATCTTTTATTCCTTATTTGACTAAAATAAAAAGACTTCCTATTTGATTAAATAAATAAAATTAATTATTTATTTTCCTTGTCAAACAAGTCTTTCTATTTAATTATACTACTACCAATAGTATACAAATAGGAATCATATTTCCTATTTAGAAAAGATTTGTTACTTTAATTAAACAATTAATTAATAAATTAATTAATTCTTATTTAATTAAATAATGAAACAAAATAATATTAAATGCTATTATAGCATGTTGCCGCCCCACATATATACATTGGGCCAAATATTATTTTTCTTATTTCATTAAATCCATAGGACTTTAAATAAAAAGCCCACATGTGAACTAGACCCATTCTTACTAAAAGAAACAAGCCCACATGTCATCCATTAATATATAAATATAATTGTGCAGTCCATTATATAAATAATGTGCATATTATATTCTTAATACATTAAATTGCAATTCTAGATGGACCCTAAATTGGTCCGGTAGAATATAACAAGTGATCCATGTAAGTCCGTGTGGATTGGGGATCTTGGCGGGCTATCTAAATTTAAGCTCCAATAGACATAACCTAATCACAATCAACAAATGATTCACTTAGGTTCGATCCATTAATTTTAGCTCATTCCACTAAAGAGCTAAAATTGAACTCTTAAATAAAGACAGAAAAGGAAGATGCTTCCTCATTCATACCCTAGACAATCATATTGGAGATAGTGTATCCTCGTGATTAATATCAGTAATCGCCAAGAGTTCATAGACCGCCTATAACTCTCCAAGTTACCATATTTACTCATATGACCACGTTTTGAACTTGGATATTTTGACTTGTCCAGAAGCCATGTTTTCAATAGACACTATTGAAAACTCAACGTTGAGATTTAATATCCAATTACCTCAAAACATCCATATGATGATATTATACTCTCATTTAATAAATGGAGCCACGATGTCCATATCTATAAATGAAGTTCTCTATCGATTAACAAATGAATATCACCAAACTATCGAGGATAGACTATGCGATATAATCGTACTCATTGATAGCTCAAATGATATCACCTGTAACCATAAGGCCATCATTTATCTCAGGATTGAGATAGACTCTCCGATTGTCCTGATAATGAAATTACTTTTATCTACTGACGATTATAGATAAAGTATTTCATTGTGATCCCGTTCAATGCACCCAGTGCACTAGATTCTTTTGCTCGAAGACACTCCGATGATTTTAGACTCATCATATCTCATTTGATCCCACTCTAATGCTAGCAAAAGAATTCTACAACTTTAACAAGATAAATGTGCCCAACCTTTAACTTAAGTTGTGAACGATATTCAAGACTAACTAAAGAATTGTGTCTACCACATACATATCCAGATGTATGAACAATTCTTCTTTTCTCATAGTCTTTAGACCTTATGATTATTTACTTTAACAATTATTAAACTATAAATGCTATAAGATTTGTTTAAAACAGAAATCACTTTATTAATATGAAAAAGATTGTTAATTACACTATTACACTCTTGCTATTGAGCATAATCCTAACAGTGCAGAGACCACTACCCCATCGGCAGCACCGATGTCTACTTCGGACAACGTTGGTCCTTCAGTGTCTCCAGCAAATATTAGGGCGAGGGATACTGCTGTACAGGAGGATACCCCCAGGCCTTCATCTCCTTTTATTGCAGAGGGTAGGGACGCCGCTGCTCCGGCTGACATCCCTGGTCCATCATCTGCCCCTGCTACGGGCTTGAGGGGTTCTCAAGAAGGGCCATCTGTTGATCCGGCCGGCCCAAGTGAAAGTTCAGGAGCTGGAGTTGTGTCGTTGTCTGATTTTTCTCCCGCCGAGCTCCTCAACCACTTTATAAATAATGATGTCTATTTTGGCGGAGGTTGGGAGCAAGTGAAGGGTAAATCATGCAACAGTAAAATGGAATTCTTCTTCAACTGCCATTCTTTGGTAATTTTATTGACCTTGTTTCTTCTTTCTATTACTCTTTACTTTACCCTCCTTTTCCTCTCTTTTAAAACTTGTTTGGCTCGCAGATGATGTCAGAGATGGCGAGTAGTTATCGGCGAGCGAACAAAGCGTTGAGCGAGAGCAAGCGCTTGGAAAAGATAATCTCTCGCTCGGCGGCTGAGAAACTGTCGGCTGAGGAATTACATGCACAGCAAATTGCTAGAATACAGGAGTCAGCCGATGGTTCCTTGGCTGCTCGGCTTGCTACTGAAGAGAAGCTGCTCATCGCTGAAGAACAAGTCAAGCTACTAAAAGAGCAGCTCGTCGATAGTCAGGAGGCTTTGGTCGCTCACATGGAGGGGGAGAGTTTGGCGAATGAGGCCAGGGAGAAAGCGGAACGTGAGTCTGAAGATTTACGGCATCAGCAGGCTACCCAAGACCTTCTTATGAGTGATTTGAAGGCTGTCTTAGAGGTTGAAGCCGTTGATCGCTTTAAAAGATCTCCCGCATATGATGCACTCCTCCTCCGCGAGTTCGAAAGAGGCATGCGTCAAGCGAAGAAGTTTTTTGCCTTGAAAGACCACTCAAATGAGAAAGCCCTAAGGCGCTATGACCGAAACCTTCAGCGGCATATGGATGGTGCAGTACGCTCGATAAAGAGCCAGCTGAAGCTGTGGAAGGCTCATTGCTATTATACTCAAGCAGAGCCCCTTCCTATGCACCTGGAGATCCCCACCAAACGCGCCTGCAACACTTACTATTCTGGCCAAAAGGGGAGCTTCACTGGGTCTGGTGCTGAACCTGACTTAGGTCCTGTGGCTGGCCGGGACTATACACCCTTTATGCCCGAAGGGGATGAGGATGTTGTTTGGCCGTCAGAGGACGAGGTGAGCGAGGAAGAGGGGGATGATGACGGGGGCCTTCCACCGGCGAGCGCTTAATTTCTTTTGTATCGTTTTTGTTTTGACTTTGTAAATATATTGACAAAGTAAATAAAATGACGATTTTCTTGCAAAGTTGTTTCTTGCTTGTTCGCCTTGTGTTTATTTCTATGCATTTTGGTTCAGCTGCCATTGCTGAGTTTCTGGCTTAAGCTCTAAAGCCTTTTATTACTTAGCTTTATAATCGCTAGTTTTTGTTTTTACCAAGTGTTTGTCAGGACGTGTCCGACCATACACCAGGTTTTATGTGAGCATACTGTTGGGACGTCTCCCGCTTTTGCTCACTGTTTTTTCTGAATGCTAGTTTCGCTTTACCCCCAGCGTTTTTAGTTCTCAGGGATTTTCCCGAATACTGTTGGCTGAACGCCTTGTACAGTTTCTTTTGGGGGTTTTATGCCTTTATTAATGTCGACTGCCTTTTTATGTGACATTTTTCTCTAGCTCAGGCTACTTTGTGGCATTTTTGCCTTAAGCCTGCTGTAATACGGGGTATTTCCCGGTTTTCTTGGGTGTTCGCCGGATTTAGATAGCTCAATTTACTACCTTGGGCGATCCGTTCGTTATGGCTGATCTGTGATTTCAACGATGGTAGACCTCTTAGTAATAAATTACTCTTTATTGATTATTTCTTGTAAACTCTAATGTCAAAAAACAAGAGAAACTTCTAAAAAGATGAATTTAAAGAAACAAAACATAATAAAAGGCCTTCTTTGAACTGGAGCATCAAGGGTAGTAGATCTTCAGGTACTGAGCATTGCACGGTCGGGGTAGCTCGCCGATTCCTCTCATTGCTATGTGATACGCTCCATGGCCCGCTATACCTGTGATGTGATATGGTCCCTCCCACTTATCTGCGAGTGACCCTGCAGTTCTATCCTTCGTTCCGGGCGTCACTCTTTTTAGAACCAGGTCCCCGAGCGCAAATCTTCTGACTTTCACATGTGAGTTGTAATACCTCGCTGCTCTCTGCTGGTAGGCGGCATTCCTTATTCGGGCGTGCTCCCTTCTTTCTTCTAGTTCATCTAAGCCACACTTCAGCATGTCAACATTCAGCTCTGGTTGAAAGAACTGTGTTCTTGGCGAAGAGAACGTCGTTTCAACCGGAATGACTGCCTCAGTTCCGAAAGCCATGGAGTAAGGTGTTTCCCCAGTGGAGTTTCTTTCTGTTGTCCGGTATGCCCATAACACCTGTGGTAGCTTTTCTGCCCAATTTCCCTTTTTGACGGCCAGTTTGGCTTTCAGGTTATGCTTGATGATTTTATTTACTGCCTCAGTTTGCCCGTTTGTCTGTGGGTGAGCTGGGGAAGCGTAGTAGTTGTTGATCCCATATTTCTTGCATAAGTCTTTGAATTTCTTGTTATCGAACTGTGTCCCATTGTCAGTGATGATGGTGTTTGGTATTCCGAACCTGTATAGAATATTTTTCTTCACAAAGCTGGTTGTATTTGCTTCTGTGATGTGTACCAGTGATTCGGCCTCTACCCATTTGGTGAAATAATCCACTGTTACAATGGCATGTTTCGCCCCACCTGGCGCTGTGGGCATTGGGCCGATCAAATCAATTCCCCACATGGCGAACGGCTATGGGGAGGTGATGCTCTGTAAGCGCTCAGGTGGCTGGCGAATGTTGTTCGCGATCTTTTGACATGCTTCACATCTGGTCGCTATTCTTTTTGCATCGGTGAACATGGTCGGCCAATAGAATCCTTACCTTAGTGCTTTATGGGCCAGGCTGATGCTTCCAGCGTGATTCCCACAGCTTCCGCTGTGTATGCCTTTTAGGATTCCTTCTGCCTCTTCAGGCCCGACACATCTTTGCAATGTCCTCGAGAATCCTCTCCTATATAATTCACCGTTGAGGATCGAATATCTTGTTGCTCTGTATCTCAACCGCTTGGCTTCTAGCAAGTCACTTGGGAGGGTGTCATTGATCAGGTATTCTCTGATTGGGGTCATCCAGTTGGTTGATATGTTCATGATGACCCCCACTTCGGCCTGCTCGGTTGTACTGGGTCGAAGCAGGTGTGCCATAGGGATTGTTCGGGGCCAGATATTGACCGTGGCAGATGCCAGCTTGGCCAAAATGTCCGCCTGTTCGTTTTTTTCTCTTGGGATCTGCACAATCCTGTATTCTGTGAATCGCCTCAACAGTTCCTTTGCTAGTTTGAGGTAGGCAATCATGTTGTCATCCCTTGCTTGGTATTCGTCGAGTACTTGATTGACGATGACTTGAGAGTCGCTAAACACCTCAATCTCGTCAGCTCCTAGGGCCGTACATACCTTCAGTCCTGCTATTAGTGCTTCGTACTCGGCTTGGTTGTTGGTGGCTTTGAATTCAAACCGCAAGGCACACTCTACAGAATCTCCTTCAGGGGTGGTGACCACTATCCCTGCCCCGCTGCCATGCGTGTTTGATGAGCCGTCGACCCAAAGTTTCCAGCGAAAGTCCTTTCTTGTTTGATCTATCATCATCTTCGCCACTTCAGTATCTGGCTCGGTGAATTCTGCTACAAAGTCTGCTACTGCTTGGCCTTTGATGGCTGTTCTTGGGATAAATTCTATGTCGAATTCGCTTAGCTCAATGGCCCATTTTGTAAGTCTGCCCGACACCTCTGGTTTTTGCAGTATCATTCTCAATGGACAGTTGGTGTATACTCCTACCTTGTGTGCTTGGAAATACTGCCTCAACTTCCTTGCTGCTGTTACTAGTGCGAGCGCCATTTTTTCAGCTGATGAATATCTCGTCTCAGCTGGCAGTAATGCTTTGCTTGTGTAGTACACTGGCTTCTGTATCCCATTCTCCTGTCTTATCAATACGGAACTGGTGGCTGCTTTTGTGACTGACAGGTACATGTATAGCACTTCCCCTGTGATGGGTTTCGACAGCAATGGTGCTCGGCCGAGGTATTCTTTCAGAGCGACAAAGGCCTGTTCACAATCCTTGTTCCATTCTATCCCTTTGCCCTTCTTAAGCGCTTTGAAAAAGGGTAAGCATCGGTCTGTTGATTTTGTGATAAACCTGTTCAGCGATGCCAGGCATCCTGTAAGTTTCTGGACATCCTTCAAGTTTTTTGGGGAAACCATGTTGGCTAGCGCTTTGATTTTGTCAGGGTTCACCTCTATCCCTCTTTGATGTACCTGGTACCCAAGAAACTTACCAGATGGCACGCCGAACACACACTTTGAGGGGTTTAGCTTCATCCCGAACTTGGTTAACACATCAAAGGTTTCCCGTAAGTCGTCTACATGTCCCTCGGCTTTGACGCTCTTGGTTAGCATGTCATCGACATACACTTCCATATTCCTACCTATTTGGTTAGCGAACATCTTGTTGACTAGCCGCTGATATGTTGCTCCAGCGTTCTTTAGGCCGAACGGCATGACAGTATAGCAGTATAATCCTTGGTCTGTGGTGAATGCTATCTTATCTTCATCCGGTTCATGCATCTTGATTTGGTTGTATCCTGAGTACGCGTCCATGAAGCTTAATAGCTCGTGTCCGGCTGTTGCGTCGACCAGCTGGTCGATCCTCGGCAGAGGGAAACTATCCTTTGGGCAGACTTCACTGACTGATTGTTCTTCTTCTTTACGAGCACAACGTTCGCTACCCATTCAGGATACTTGACTTCTCTGATCGATCCTGCCGCGAGCAGCTTGGATATTTCTTCCCTTATTGCTGCACTTCTCTCAAGGTTGAAACTTCTCCTTTTCTGTATTACCGGCTTGCAGTCTTTGCTCACTGCTAGATGGTGTGTGGTTACTTTTGCGTTGATTCCTGGCATATCTTCGTGGCTCCAAGCAAAGATCTCCTTGTACTCCCTCAATAGATTCACTACACCTGTTTTGACTTGCTTCGTCATGCTCGCTCCAACTTTGACCGTCTTATTAGGCTCTTTTTCATCCAGGATGACAGTTTCTGTTGGTTCTTCTTTTTCTCTATTGGTCTCAGTCCAGCTCAAACGTTTCAGGGTTCTCCTCTTTCGTCTCTCAGTCGAGTTGAAATACGCTTAAGGTTTCTGCTCCAGTCCTGTCTTTAAAAATTGACAGGTTGGCCCGGCGAGCCATTTCTTGCGACCCTTTAAGTTCTCCAATCCCAAACTCTGTCGGGAATTTTACTTTTAATGCGTGAGTGGACGTGACTGCCCGTGCCTTGTTCAGAAAGGGTCGGCCGAGTAAAGCATTGTATGGCCAGTTATGAATATCAACTACCACGAAATCCAGGAGGATGGTCCGTCGACAAGGTGCTGTCCCAAATCTCACAGGCAGTTTCACCGTTCCCAAAGATCTTACTTCTGCTCCTCCGAATCCTTTTAGAGGCACATGGAACGGTTCCAAGTCTTTCCTGTCTAGCCGAAGTTCGTCATACACTCTGGCGCTCAAAATGTCAGCAGAGCTTCCGTTGTCTATCATCACTCGGAGGACATCCCGGTGTGCTATTTGTACCCCCACAACTATTGCATCATTGGGTTTGGCATCAATTCCTTCTGAATCTTCGGTCGTGAAAGTTATCGGGTCATGGCCTTCTCTTGGTTTTTTGTGGTTTCTCTGCACAGAGTTTACCTCAAAGTCCCTGTTTTCATACATTACTTCCCTGACTTCTGACATCCTTTCTCTATTGCTTCTACCGGTGTGTGGCCCTCCAAAGATTGTGTTTATGGCTACGCTTGGGCTGCCTTTCCTTGGGCTTCTTCTTTCTTGCCCCCCTCCTCGATGGCTATCTTGGCGACCCGTGTTTTGGTCCCCCTTTAGTGTGAAATCTTTAAGGTGCCCCTCTCTGATCAGACTCTCGATGTGATCTCGTAATTGAAAACACTTAGAGGTGTCGTGCCCATGGTCTTTATGAAATCGGCAATATTTCGTCGTATCTCTTCGGGCATTAGCTGACTGTTGTCGAGGGTACTTGGCGAGCCCTTTATCTTCTACTACAGACAGTATGTCCTCCTATTCGCCATTTAAGGGAGTGTAATTACTGTACCTGCCTCGGAACCTACTGTATCTGTTACTACCTCGGCTTTCTTGGGGCTTGCTTCTCCGGCTCTTTTCTTCTTTTTGGTGGTCGCGAGACTGACCCTTTGTTCTCTCATCCTTGGTTTCTGACCTTGCGTCTGGCTTGTGACCATGGACGTAACTACCCCCTTGGGCAACTTCTTCTTCTTCTGCTAATGCATAATCTCCAGCTATATCCATCATCTCCTCATATGTCTTAGGTCGGTCCCTCCGTAGGTCAAAAGACAAACGTCCGCTTTGCAACCCATTGGTGAAGGCTGCTATGACAGCTACATCGCTTGCATCTTCTATTTGAGCGACCTCCTTCCCAAACCTGGCTAAATACTTCTTTAGTGACTCGTTACTTTCTTGTTTCAGGTTCGAAAAATGAGCCAGCGACTTTCTCCTTTGCACACTCCCCATGAATTGCCTTATGAATGCCTTGCTGAAACTGGAAAAGTTGCTAATACTCCTGGCTGGCAGACGTCCAAACCATCTAGAGGCGAGGTCGCCGAAGGTTTGTGGGAATGTTAAGCACAAGAGGCCGTCATTGGATGCGTACTGGGCCATGACATTGCGAAATCTGCGGACGTGTTCCTTTGGATCCCTATTCTCCTTATACTGCTCGATGGTTGGCATCCTGAATCTTTCAGGGAACCGGGTATGAGCGATATGATCAACAAACGGATTGTCTGACTCATCATCCGAAGATATACTGTGCCTGTACCGCTTAGCCATTGCTGAGACCTTCTTCGAGAGTTGTTGAAGGGTAACGCTTCGATGACTAGTTGGTTCCCCCTCTTGGTCGAGCCTGCTTTTGACTATCGCCCTTCGATAATCGTCTTCCCTGCTACCGGTACTTCTGTTACCTCCTAAATCATCTGTACTCTCGGACCTCTGCTGCCGCGCCCTCTTTGATCGCAATCCTCTTCTCGGCTGGGGACTCCTGTCTTCTAACGAGATCGACCGCCGCCTCCTACGGGTTCTATTAATCCTGTTGTCGGCGGGTCCCATATGTGTTCGCCCATGATACCGTTTTTCTGGGAAATCCTCGTCCAGCAGATTTTCTCCTTTCTTTTGCCTTCTTTCTCCCAGGGCCTCTGGTGAATCCTGGGGGGTTTCTTCTGCTATCGGTTTTGCCTGAGTACTGGGAGTCACGACATGGATTTCTGATCGTACCCTCCCTGCGGGATGATTTCCGGGAGTGTTGGTCGTTAGTTCATAAGGAGACGAGGCTCCTAACCCTATTGGAAGCGTGAGTCCTATCTTGTTGGCCTCATTAACCAGGTTCACCAAAGCGCTATGAAAGTGCTGCAGAGTTTCGTTGGCTGCTCTTATCCCTGGAGTTGCTGCCGATTGTTCCCCTGTTGTCAACGTCTCCTCTCCTAGTATAGTTGCTGCTTGAGGGATCTGTTCATTATTGGGAACTTCATCTCTACCGCTACCGTTGCTCATGCTGTGCCTGTTTTTTGTTTTGTAAGGATTCCTGGAAGTTTTTATATTCGTAGCCCCCTCCTTCTAGCGCCAATTGTTGACAGTGATTTTTGGATCGACTCGGTCAACAATATTATGTTAATAAAAAGCGAATAAACAAAGAAAATCAATCAACACATGCAAGATGAATTTTACGTGGAAAACCCTTGAATGGGAAAAAACCACGGTGCCCCTTGAGGGCGAGAAAAATCACTATGAATTGTTTATAGTTTGCACACTCAAATCTCTCATACAATAGCTTGACTATTCTCTCTCATCTCGAACCCTTTTCCATGGGTGTTAAGGTTCTATTTATATTGGTTTTTTCTAGGGTTTCCCATGCCCATGCCGTGTTGGTAGGGGAGTCCCTATTTTGTGTTGTATAAGGAGTCTAGGGTCTACAGATAACTTCTTTAGGGTTTGTTTCCTGTTTGGACTCTTCCTTGTTTGAAGAAGATTATATTCTGTTCGGAATAGGATTTAACCCTTGAGTCTTTTATCTGATTAAACCCTCGTTTTGTCGTGGAAATATACTTGGAATTGGATAATTGGATCACCCTTTCCAGCTGTATATCTTTGGCGAACGCCTTAGATTGGCGAGCGCATTTCGCCTCTCCCCTGGACAAACAGTTGTGGCGAACACTCTTTTTCTTTGAATCGGCGAGCGTGCCTACTGGCACTCCTTTTGACTGATTTCCTCCTGTTGACGAGTCAACGGGTGACGTGTCTATGTCTTTATTGCTTCTTTGCTGACGTGTTCTTTTATCAAATTTACACATACAACAGCTTGGAACTTGTTCCTCTCTTCAAGACCAACAATTTTGGTTTTTTGATCACTCAATGTAGAGTTGATTTGAGAGAGATATGATCAAAACAAGAAATCAAAAGTTATGAAATTTTTTGCTATAGATTTCAATTTAAATGGATGGAAATGAGATGAAAGAGAGAGAGAGCCGGCCGCCAAATGAGGTACTGCCACCTCAGCTCCCTGTGAGAGGTACATGAGCCTCACGGGGTAGAGAGGTGGCTTTCCAGTGAGGCTCACGTGCTCCTCACGCGATCCTCACGCACCCTCACTGGAAGGTGGCCCAAAATGGCATTTGGCCATTTACCTCATTCGCACTCCTCTCGCATTCTTCCACCGTTCTCCGGCCTTCGAACTCCAAATTCAAATCCGTTTTTGGATTAAAAACCATGACTCCCTCACGCACAAGGAAAAAATGAAACTTTGATAAAAGATTGAGAATTCAACTTGGTACACGATGACGAAGACAACACAAAGTATGAGAACGTAAAGTAGCGTAGCTTCCTAATTTGGACTCGAAACCTAATGAGTTAGTAACCGAAATGACCGGGACTCAATAAGGAATCATATGAGATCATGTTTATTTCCAAAACAAAAGAAATACAAAGTCATACAAGTATGCTATTTCCTAGAGATAGTCCTAGAATATGCAATTTTACAATGTTTGTCAATATGAGACTAATGCATGTGCATACTTCATAAGTGTGTGAATGTGTTATACCAAATGTAGCACAACAATGCAGGGACACACATGTATGAATTATGTGTGTGTGTGTGTGTGTGTGTGCACTTACGCCTTCTAAGAGGAAGAAGTATCTTGATACCTTAGCATCCAAGTAAGCGCTTTTCCTCTTGAAGACGATATTTTCATGATAAATTGTTTTTCTCCTTTGAAGCTTCTTTTCACAAAGAACCACCTAAGCAACTAACCATTACAAATAAAGAGAGTTTAGCAATGTAATCAAGCCAACACAAATCTAGGATCTTACAATCTCCCCCTTTGGCTATTCCATGGTAAAACCTCTTCCTCACCATACTATGTTCACTCCAATAAACTCATAGTTGATTGCATACTCTCAACCTCACATTACAAAGAGATTCCTAGACTAAAATATCTTCATGTCTTCATGAGTCTTCAAGAATCCCTTCTTTGAACTTCAAGATACCTAAGAGAAAAATAGCAAACCAAACAAGAGATCTTCTCCAAAGAAGAATGATGAGATATTTTACCAAAAACAAATAACAACTTCCTTTATCTCAAACAAAATGCATTATCTCAAGCAAATGAATGTTCATATTAAAAGCTCTCCCTAAGATCCTTAACATTATCAAGCAAGAATTCTTATCTCCCCCTTAAGACAAGAATTCTTTCGGAGATAAGAATTCTTCCTCTTAAGACAAAGTCTCAATTATGCATAAAGAAGACATTACTCACACACTTGGAACATTTCTCTATACATGGTGAGGTAAACATTTCTCCCCCTTTTTGTCAAGGAATAGAAAAAGGACACATGAGATAAAGTACGAGATATTAAGCAAACAAGTCGTATAGAAAGCGAAGTTGAATAAACTAAGCTCCCCCTTAACATGTGCTCCACATTATGATCACCAAGTAGACTTGTTCACAAGGGATACACACATTTACACATTCAAGCAATAAGAGAAAATATTTCTTCACTTTTCAAAGTCCAAGAGAGAATCATAGATTTTCATTAATCTCTCAAAAATATTCTCACATTGCTAATGAATCAAGCACATAAGCAAAATATGTGTGTGTGTGAATGCTTCTAACATATATATAAGGAGTAATTATGATTTCAACATGCAAACCATATCCACACCTATCTATCTAAAGCATTTCCAATCTAGGTTAAACCAATATTCATCTGGGTTTTTGCTTTAAAGAGAATATATTTCAACATGTGAGCGTGTGTGTGCATGTGGCTCGTTTACTCAAATCTATTTGACAATCCGAGCATTTCACAATTCTCAACTATACTCCATTAAGCCTTTTATTTTTCATTTCTTTTAGGCTTAGAATCAAAGAATTTTTTTTTTTTTTTGTTAATGATTCTTTTCAACACTTCTTTGATTTTTCTAACATAAACATGTACACTTCATGGCGGCTTTCACTCATCACAATGGCATAGCCCTTTCCTACATTGGGCGGCTGCACAACCATAGTTGCTTCAGAGAATCAGAGATAGTTACATGTACAAGACCAAAGACGGGGTTTATCGAGACCCTACAGTTGATGGAAGAGTTGTTTCACCCACCTTGATGTGGGTAAAGGCTTTTGATCTCAAAATTCAGTTTGGATTTCTTGAAAATTGCTGCTTATCTGGTAGTGGGCAACAACATGGTAGTGTGTTTTGGAAGAATGGTAGTTCTATAATTTTATCTTGTTTGGATACAAAGAAGCCATTGGTTGATCAACTTGGCAGTGCCTTTTCAATAATGGAATCCCCGATATGGATAGATAGCAACACCACAGTTCAATGTAGGGAGATGGAGAAGGTTGTTGGTGTCGGTGGTGCATTGGAATTGCCTAAAATTATGGGTTCAATGGCTTATAAAAGATTCATTGGACCACAGATTATGAAGATATTTGAAACACAACGCGAAGTTTACGAGAATATTGAAAGAATTTCCCATGTTAGCTCTTTCATGGCTTCTCTTCTGATTGGAGGTTATGATTGTATCAATGAAACTGCTGGTGTAGGGATGGACTTGATAGTTGTGGTAGTCAAAAATAACACAACCCAAATATTGACGCCCAACGGAAGACATGCCCAACGTAAATCTAAATAGTTACAACTCATGACCAAGTCAGCAAAGACCAAGTCAAGACAGCCATTAAACTGATTATTTCAAATTCAAATCTCAACAAATCAAGTATCTCGATTCTTGATCCATGATCTCAAACCGAGATTGAGGGGATTACGTGATCAGCTTGTTGCTGAGTCCTTGCCCGTTGGCTATAAATAAAAGAAATCCGCTTCATTTGTGGGGACTTTTTTTCTCCTACTTACTCACACAAAGCAAAATTACGTTTTTCTCTCCTTTAACTCCTACTCACTAACGCCAAAAACAATAAATGGTAGGACCAGTCTCACTCTCAAAATTTTCTACTCTTAACTCATGCAAGGACAAATTGATTGCTCTGCATTTCACGTTGACCTTACCCTTCTATACTATTGCTATCAATCCATTCCACATCCACTTGATCATCCTACTTTAATTCATATACAATTGCTCTATCTGGCTCTTGCATGCATGAAGACCAATATTTACACATACTACAAAACATCTTCCGCCAGCCAACCTTTGCCTCTATATTTGTTGCTCGACATGTGTCAACTTCAATAGGCTTTAAGCCTTTAACCAACAAACTACGGTTTATTTATTGTCTCTGCTCCACTTCAATATAATCTCTGCTTCACTCGACGAGAGCTCACTTGACCTACTTTCCACTTCATATAAAACTCATCCGATGACGGTCATGCCTCGTCTCCTCCCAGCAATTTAATTTGCTAAACGCTTAGCCTAAGCGAACATAAGGCCCTCCAAATGACACCACCCAAGACTCGATCATCTTTGTTTACGGATCTCGTAGTGCACGACCTACTAATTTTCATTCTACCATTGTCGGTGGCCACCGACTTACAAAAATTCAACTGGACATTTTCAGGCTCTTCAATTTGGTGCCCAATGTGGGGCCTTGACAATCATTTTGGTAGAATTAACCTATTGTAGGATTGGATCTCAAGGTTCAACTAGCACTCATCAGACTATCTTCGTGCAACCATCAAGTAATCGGTAAATTAGACAAGTATTTTAATTATTTGTGACTGTGAGACCGATTAATAAGTGCTTTTAATCCTTAATGCTTTGCTTTCTCTCTTTGTCCTTAAAAATCAAAAGCCAGCTGAATTATTGTTTGGTCTAACAAATTATTTCGTGTTAACAATAATTTTTGTCAAAGTCTTTTTGATGTAAATATACAGAAAAATTTGACTAAATCAAAAAACAATTTAGATATTGGCACACGAGGATATAGGCAGCAATCTAACCTAGATTCAATGCAAACCATGATCAGTACATTGCTTTAAACTACCTAGTCAAGGTTGCGTGTCCAATAAATGCTTTTACGAGACTGGTTGTGTTGATGGTTCCTTCGATAAAGGAAAACGAGAAAAGACAAAAAAAAAAAAAAAGGTCCTTCCCAATTCTCCCAAGTGTTGTTAAAACAAATCACAAAAAACGGGAAAGGTTAGTAAATTTCGAATCTGTTCAGACATGCTCTTTTTTATTGTTGTCAAGTGAAAATTTAGATGGATCTTTGATATATTAGTTTATATTTTTGCCATGATTTTAATGTCGAATACTTTACTATTAATGATTTGTTTATTTGATGAACCACTGGTCTGTGTTAAGCAACCAATAACAGCAGTTCTATGTCAAGCTAAGAGTAAATTTAAGATACTCTATCGAACTACAACTCAAGTGTGCATTTTATCACTTTACCCCTACAAATAAAATTCATTAGCTCCATGTCGAGCCAATATTTATTCACAAAGCAAAACCCTTCCAAGGTCAAACCATGAGAGCCTTTCATGAACTGCACAACTTGAAAACCATGCAAAAGAAAAGCAATCAGCCACAAATGCTCAGTAGAACCCAAACAAAGACATTTGTGTTTTTTGAATTTCAACTGGATCACCTTTATCGCTTCACAACTAGCTAAAAAGATCAATGTCAACTGATGATTAAAGTGTGAAAATTTTTGAACTATATTGCTTACCGTTATCGACAAGCTATAGCATGATATTTGAGATAATATAAATGCTCTACAACAAGCTACAACAAGCGCTCTACGGAGCCTTAAAAAATGCTTTACAATGAGCTACAAGTGCTCTAAGGAGCCTAAAAAAAAATGCTCTACAACGAGCTACAACAAACGCTCTACGGAGCCTCAAAAAGCGGTCTACAACGAGCACAACAAACGCTCTATGGAGCCTCAAAAAATGCTATACAACGAGCCATAAAAACGTTATACTGAGCAAAAAAAGTGCTCTACAATGAACCAAAAATAAACAAGCTTAAACGACTTCTTAGGAATTCATTACAAAAGAATGGGGCTATTTAAATAATCCAACCTGTGATTTTTCAATTCTACTTTACCAACGATTGTCTTTCAATGCAAGAGTTCTCAAAACAGTCCACTCTCTAACTTGAAGGCTTCAACTTAGAGAGTGGGGGGCTAACTGTGGTAGCTAAAAATAGCACAACCCAAATATTGAGGCTCAACGGAAGATAGACCCAACGTAAATCCAAATAGTTACAACCCATGACCAAGTTAGCAAAGACCAAGTCAAGATAGCCATTCAACTGATTATTTCAAATTCAAATCTCAACAAATCAGGTATCTTGATTCTCGATCCATGATCTCAAATCGAGATTGAGGGGATGACATGATCAGCTTGTTGCCGAGTCCTTGCTCATTGGCTATAAATAAAAGAGATCCACTTCATTTGTGGGGACCTTTTTTCTCCTACTTACTCACACATAGAAAAATTACGTTTCTCTCTCCTCCAACTCCCACTCACTGAAGCCAAAAACAATAAATGGTGGGACCAATCTCACTCTCAAAATTTTCTACTCTTAACTCATGCAAGGACAAATTGATTGCTCTGCATTTCACGTTGACCTTACCCTTCTATACTATTGCTATCAGTCCATTCCACATCCACTTGATCATCCTACTTTAATTCATATACAATTGCTCTATCTGGCTCTTGCATGCATGAAGACCAAAATTTACGCCTACTACAAAATATCTTCCGCTAGCCAACCTTTGCCTATATATTTTTTGCTCGACATGTGTCGACTCCAATAGGCTTTAAGCCTTTAACCAACAAACTGCAGTTTATTTATTGTCTCTGCTCCACTTCAATATAATCTCTGCTTTGCTCGACGAGAGCTCACTCGACTTACTTTTTGCTTCATATAAAACTCATCCAATGACAATCATGCCTCGTCTCCTCCCAACAATTTAATTTGCTAAACGCTCAGCCCAAGCAAACATAAGGCCCTCCAAATGACACCACCCAAGACTCGACCATCTTTATTTACGGATCTCGTAGCGCACGACCTACTAATTTTCATTCTACCATTGTCAGTGGCCACCGACTTATGAAAATTCAACTGGACATTTTTGGGCTCTTCAATAGCATACTATTTGTTATAAAATATGTAAGGATTCCCATAATTGATTGGCTTATTTCGTGAACAAACCACAAGTTGGGGTTTGAATTGTAAGGGTAGATTAGGTGATGGAAGACCAACGTCAAAGGCCCTAGTCAAGACCTCAAGGTGACAAGCACGCAAAGGTATATTTCTTGTGCTTAGTTTTCTTTGAAGAGATCTAGAAGCACACACACACTTAGCATACTTGCATTTGTGTGCTTACTCTTCACATGTCACATTACACACTTGCACTTTGTTTGATTATATCTTGTTGTGTGTTTGGTTGTGTCATGTAATTCGTTTCCCGAATATGTTCGGAAACGTCCGCGCTTGCACGATTTTGTGCTTGGTTTTGCGCGAAGACCGCTCTAGGTGATAGCCTTGGCTTTCTCCTTGGATTCACCACTTTTCGTGAATCGGCGGCCCTGGCCGCCGAATGAAACCGCCGTTTTGGACCAGAGGTCTCTGGTCTGATTCTGCGGTTAGATCGACGGTCTGGCCGCCGATCTGAAACCGCCGTTTCATACCTGATGCATTTATTATTCTCGGGTTGTGTTCTGCGGTTTACTCGGCGGTTTCGAAACCGCCGAATGAAACCGCCGTTTTCTCCCCTGTTCTCGGGTTGAATTCTGTGGTCATGATCGGCGGCCTGGCCGCCGAATGAAACCGCCGAATTAGATATTTTAGGTCGGTTTCTTTCTCGGGCTCAATTCTGCGGCCACATTCTGCGGCCCCGACCGCAGAATGAAACCGCCGATTGAACGTTTCAAGGGTAAAATGGTCTTTTCACATGCCCTGTTCTTGATGACTATAAATATCATACTTTCTCATTTCTCTAACTTAGTTCTCTGACTCTAAAGAACCCTAAACCTCAAAGAGAGAAACTTGAGAGAGAATCAAATCAAGAACTCATTTTTACACACTCAAAACCTTTCTCATATGCATCTAAATATCATCTAGCATTTTCTAGCATAGTTAGGATGCTTGCTTGCATGGGTTTTGGTCAACACACATCCTTTGGTATGTTCTTCACTAATCTCATCTAAGCTTAGTGTTTTATTTATCAAAGAAATCTCTTATATTATTTGTATGCTCTTAGAATATATTCTAGATACAAAATAGAGATTGTTGTGTTGACATGTTTGTGTGATGTATTGTGATAGCAACATCTAGGATATTTTATCTATGATTTGCTAAGCTTTATGACATGTCATTTAGCTATTGACATCTAGGATTGCATTAATTGTTATCTAATCATCCTAGATAAGCATCTAAGGTTACCTAGCTTTATTTGCTCATTGAATATCATCATATATTCACATAGGTTGTAATCTCTTCATTGAGAAGTAAGTCTTGCGTGTAGCTTCCGGGATTAGGTTGCTTAGATCGCAAGCAATTGAAGTCTTGTTGTGATAGGCCGGGATTAGGCCGTACACCGGGATTAGGTGGTCACACAAGCAATTGGACTAGGTTCACTTATACCGGGATTAGGTAGGTGTGTGATTATATACCGGGAGTAGGTTGTAATCGTTAAACACATTTAGTGGATTCGAGGTTCGAGTGTGGCGCACTATACAGCCCGTGGTTTTTCCCGTGAGGGTTTCCACGTAAATATCAAGTGTCGTTTATAATTCCGCACCATATTACACTTGTTATTGTATTGACTAGATTGGGGTATTTTCGTAATATTGACTTAACGCGAAAATTGGGTAATATCGTTAAAATCTATTCACCCCCCCTCTAGATTGATATTAATATATTAGAACACACCTCGAGTTATTTGTTTCAATTGGTATCAGAGCGGGTTCCTAGATATACTTAGGTGATCCTAGCTCATTTTTGGTGTGTTTTGCATTGTGTGTGATTTTTGATTTATTCATACATTTTTGCATTCATCTCATTTGCATTCATCCAAACACTATGAGTGATATTGGGATGAGCAAAGAGGGAGCGTCGAGCGTGAGGCCACCATTGCTCACCGGCGATAATTACTCCTCATGGAAGGGGAAGATGGAGGCGTACTTATGCCAAATCCATGATAGGGCATGGATGGCGGTTGAAGACGGATACGCACCTCCTATGATGACTCCCACGGGTGGTGGAGAAGAAGTTCTCAAGCCAAAGGCTCAATGGACTAATGAAGAGTTTGAGACTTCTAAGTGGAATAGGAAGGCAATGCATGCCATCCTATGTGCCATGGATGAGAACCAGTATAAGTTGGTTCAAATTACTAGGATCGCCAAAGAGGCATGGGAAATCCTAGAGACGGCTCATGAAGGAACCGAAGTGGTCAAGGATTCAAAACTACAAGTCCTCCAAACTAGTTTTGAGACCATTAGGATGGAAGAGCATGAGCACTTCAATGACTTCCAAGTGAAGTTGATGGACATTGTGAATCAAAGTCATCAACTAGGAGACCCATATTCGGATAGGAGAATCAAGCAGAAGATTATGAGATCTCTCCCCGAAAGGTTCGAATCAAAAGTGACGGCTTTAGAAGAGAATGATGGGTACAAGGATATGAAGCCGAGTGAAGTCATTGGAAGACTTCTAGCCTATGAGTCAAGAAAGGCTATCATTTCACCTCCTAAGAATAAGAAGAATATTGCTTTGAAGATGTCGAAGCATAACAAGAAGGAGGATGACTCGGACGATGAACTTGACGCATTTGTGAAAAAGTTCAAGAAGTTTGCCAAGTTCGAGAAGAGTGGTGTTGGATCAAATGGCCAAGACTTGAGGAAAAAGGGTTCCTTCAACAAGTTTGAGCCTAGGCTAGAGAAGGCCGAAAGGAAAGTGGTCTAATGCTATGAGTGTGGTGATATAGGACACTTCGCCCCCGATTGTGCAAATCGCATGGACAAGATGAAGGGAAAAGTGATGGCCGCCTCGTGGAGTGATAGTTGTGATGACTCCTATGATGGAGATGAGTTGTCAAGTGATGAGGAGCTTGCCATTAACTACACGGCTTTTGGAGTCACATATGTAGAAAATGAAGTTGATGGTAAGGATGACTTGACTAGTGATCCCATAGAAGGATTAGATGAAGAAGTAGCTATAGAAGAGATTGATGTAGCTACTCATTGGGATATGACTCATATGTCATCAAGAGACAAATTTGATGATATTGATGAAGGAGATGACTTCATTGGTGAGATGGAGGATTTAGGAAATGACTTTATTGGTAAGATGGAGAATATAGGGGATGACTTAATTGTTGAGAACTTGTCACCCCACTCCACAAATAGTAATGTGGAGAATATGGATCGTGAAGACTACTTGAGAAGGTTTGAAAGCTATAGGATAAAGAATGAAGAGGAGATTCAAAAGTTAATGGAAGAAAATCTTAAGCTTTCAACACAAGTGGACCACTTGAGTAGAGAAGTGGTGAGATCCATGATGGATGAAGACAAGCTAAGAGATGAGCTAGCTTTGTCTAAGAGGAATGAAGAAGGGTTGAAAATGGAGCTTGATGATGCTAGAAAGTTAATGGATAAGATGACCTCTAGTACGGAAAAACTCAACCATATGTTGAGTATTGGAAAAAGCCCCTATGACAAGAGAGGTCTTGGCTTTGAAGATGAAAAAGAGATTCCCACTCCTAACAAGACTATGAGTGTCAAGAGCCTTGGCAACAAAGAAACTTCATTCGTGCACACTCCTAGAAAGAAGATTGATCTAGGACAATGTTCTCAAAGTGCACGAGTGAAGGTAGCCTCAAGAAGTCAACCTACAAGATTTCCTCACACTAACTTCCCTCAAGCTCAAATTCATCAAGGGAAGAATCCAATCATGCAAGCTCATTTGGGGAAGCAACCTAGTCTTGGTCATCAACAAAGAAGGAGAGATCCTATCGAACAACCAAGACAACCACAAAGACATGGAAAAGCTCCTATGGATGCACAAGGAGAAGGTATGATTCCTAACTTCAACCTTACATGTCATTATTGTGGTATTGATGGTCATATTAGACCAAATTGCTTTCATTACATTAAATTGTGTAGAGCCAAAAGCATGATTGAGAAAAAGAAGGCTAGAGCTAGATTGCATGTTCATGGGAAGGATGAGAACCACTTACATGATCCTATGACTCCTAGAACTCTAGATCCTTTGACCACTAGGATAGAAAATTTGTCACCTAAGTGGACTAAAGATAATGAACCCGCTTGCTACGAGACTAACAAGTCTCATAAAGGTTTAACCAAGTCCAATGGGCTTGGAAGGTCCATAGGACCTCATGACCCTCATTGATGAAGGGTGGTTTTTGACCCCATATGGGGAACTCAAGCAAAGAGAGCTTTTTGCATACTTGATGCGTGCAAAATATTTTAAAGATCTTATGCTTCTTTGTTGATTGCTTGAGTAAGCTTGGTTGCACATATGTATATATGTTTTTATCTCAATAAGTGTGATCCTTGCTTTGTTTTCAATCCATGTCATATTTATGTTCAAACATGCATTTTTGGACCAGGAAATCTACATAGGAAGTATGATCTGAATGACCTATAGTTATTTCCATGACATGATGATTCTTAATTGACATGCTAAATGCCATATGAAAAGCATGAAATTCAAATGACATGCTCAAATGAAAAAGCATGAATTGATGATTGCATAATTCTTAAATGCAAAACTTGTGTGAAAAAGCTTATGAGACTCAAATTGATTAAAGGATCTTGTATCCGGTCAAAGGATTTTAAAATCCAATTGTCTCTCTTTCTATATTTGTTGAACATGGTTACTATCATACGGATTTCATATCCGGAAAAATCAAATAGGGTGCAAAGTCGCTCATGCCATGTTTCGCTTATAAAGTTGGATATAGTGTTTATTAAAATTGAAAATCAATAAATTCTCTATATCTTTGCTTCTCTTATGACATTGGTAAAATTGGTTTGAATTCTCATTAGAAACCTTTGTCATTTGCTTTGCCAAATACCATTGTATTTTGGACTTGAATGCTACATGTCTTGTATGCAAAGCATTTTTGATTCACACATTTTAATCAAAATAAATCTCCTTGTTTCTCTTCAATTAATTGATTAGCATAAAGTGGCTTATTTGATTATGCATTATCTTGTATGCTACTATCTCTCTTTGCCTTAAGTGACCTTGTTGGGGACTACTCCTTTGCCTATATCATGACAAAAAGGGGGAGTAGAATGTGGTGAGGGGAGATGCTAAATTGTTATAGCAATTGTGCATATTGGAGAGAGTTCATATTGAGGGAGAGTAACCCATTGAGGGGGAGCATTGCATACTCATGCATTGCATGATATTGTGGTTAAAAGATATATATGCAAATGCTTGTTTTTCTTTCACTTGATCATCTCACATTCACTTGCTTTGGAAGTGTAATCTTATTGTTTTGAAGGTTTGGTAATTCTACAAGAGATTGAAGACTTGAATTTTTTATTTTTTTCTTATCTCTTTGTACTTTGTAATGTAGAATTTCCCGTAGTTTCAATTATCTTGTGAGGATCAATGTGAGTGGTGGTTTTGTCACGAAATAGCCAAAGGGGGAGATTGTAAGGATTCCCATAATTGATTGGCTTATTTCGTGAACAAACCACAAGTTGGGGTTTGAATTGTAAGGGTAGATTAGGTGATGGAAGACCAACGTCAAAGGCCCTAGTCAAGACCTCAAGGTGACAAGCACGCAAAGGTATATTTCTTGTGCTTAGTTTTCTTTGAAGAGATCTAGAAGCACACACACACTTAGCATACTTGCATTTGTGTGCTTACTCTTCACATGTCACATTACACACTTGCACTTTGTTTGATTATATCTTGTTGTGTGTTTGGTTGTGTCATGTAATTCGTTTCCCGAATATGTTCGGAAACGTCCGCGCTTGCACGATTTTGTGCTTGGTTTTGCGCGAAGACCGCTCTAGGTGATAGCCTTGGCTTTCTCCTTGGATTCACCACTTTTGGTGAATCGGCGGTTTAATCGGCGGCCTTGGCCGCCGAATGAAACCGTCGTTTTGGACCAGAGGTCTCTGGTCTGATTCTGCGGTTAGATCGGCGGTCTGGCCGCCGATCTGAAACCGCTGTTTCATACCTGATGCATTTATTATTCTCGGGTTGTGTTCTGCGGTTTACTCGGCGGTTTCGAAACCGCCGAATGAAACCGCCGTTTTCTCCCCTGTTCTCGGGTTGAATTCTGCGGTCATGATCGGCGGCCTGGCCGCCGAATGAAACCGCCGAATTAGATATTTTATGTCGGTTTCTTTCTCGGGCTCAATTCTGCGGCCACATTCTGCGGCCCCGACCGCAGAATGAAACCGCCGATTGAACGTTTCAAGGGTAAAATGGTCTTTTCACATGCCCTGTTCTTGATGACTATAAATATCATACTTTCTCATTTCTCTAACTTAGTTCTCTGACTCTAAAGAACCCTAAACCTCAAAGAGAGAAACTTGAGAGAGAATCAAATCAAGAACTCATTTTTACACACTCAAAACCTTTCTCATATGCATCTAAATATCATCTAGCATTTTCTAGCATAGTTAGGATGCTTGCTTGCATGGGTTTTGGTCAACACACATCCTTTGGTATGTTCTTCACTAATCTCATCTAAGCTTAGTGTTTTATTTATCAAAGAAATCTTTTATATTATTTGTATGCTCTTAGAATATATTCTAGATACAAAATAGAGATTGTTGTGTTGACATGTTTGTGTGATGTATTGTGATAGCAACATCTAGGATATTTTATCTATGGTTTGCTAAGCTTTATGACATGTCATTTAGCTATTGACATCTAGGATTGCATTAATTGTTATCTAATCATCCTAGATAAGCATCTAAGGTTACCTAGCTTTATTTGCTCATTGAATATCATCATATATTCACATAGGTTGTAATCTCTTCATTGAGAAGTAAGTCTTGCGTGTAGCTTCCGGGATTAGGTTGCTTAGATCGCAAGCAATTGAAGTCTTGTTGTGATAGGCCGGGATTAGGCCGTACACCGGGATTAGGTGGTCACACAAGCAATTGGACTAGGTTCACTTATATCGGGATTAGGTAGGTGTGTGATTATATACCGGGAGTAGGTTGTAATCGTTTAACACATTTAGTGGATTCGAGGTTCGAGTGTGGCGCACTATACAGCCGTGGTTTTTCCCGTGAGGGTTTCCACGTAAATATCAAGTGTCGTTTATAATTCCGCACCATATTACACTTGTTATTGTATTGACTAGATTGGGGTATTTTCGTAATATTGACTTAACGCGAAAATTGGGTAATATCGTTAAAATCTATTCACCCCCCCTCTAGATTGATATTAATATATTAGAACACACCTCGAGTTATTTGTTTCAAAATACAATTATAAAAAGGGTAATTTCGGTATTAGATGGGGTACAATAACAAATTATAATTATTTTTAAATTTTTAATGGGGTGAACATACTAAAGGGGTGTATGAATAGTTTTAGAGGGGTGCAAATACCACCACTCAAAAATTAAATAAGTTTCTAACAAGTAGGCCCAATATATCCAAGTTTAAACTCATTTAGTTATATACCTCTCAAGCTCAAGCCCAATTCTGCTCGACTTAAGTTAAAAACAACCCAATACTTTATATTAAAAACAACCCAATAACTTTTCAATTTTTGTTTTTTGTAAATTCTAAATAGATCCAATAACTTGACAAAAATTATGCTTTTGCTTTTTTGAAGCTTCGAATGTCAAAATTTATGTATGATCGTATTGTATTTCTATTATGGATGGCAATTTGACCCGCACCAGCCCAAGGGCATCCGCCTAAATCCAACCTTGTAGGATTGGGTTTGGGTGGTGAATTTATGAGCAGCGAAATCATGAACTCATACAAATAAAAACCCAGCGGGTTTGAGAGGGTGCGAGTTGAAAAAACAAACCCGCGGGTGAACTTATGAATCCGCATAAATAAAAATTATATAATATTTATTATTTAAAATATTATAAATTTAAACTTCAATCGAATCTTTTTAACCATATAGAGAATAAAATATGATAACTTCACTCATTCTATATTTGAGAAATTACAATTCTCAACTCTCATATATATATATATATATATAGCTAATGATAGGTTACACTTGCTGGTTTTACTCTTATAAAACATCGTGCTTGCTTATTTGTTTTGTCTTTGGAAATCCATTTGGAGTTTTACTTGGTAGCGCTTTATATTATTATATTTGTAATTCTTCATGATATATTATAAATAAAGAGGAGTTATGTATTGTATATATATAAAAAATATAATTAATATATTAAATATTTATAAATTAATATATTTTGTTGGTTGGTGGGTGTGACCCGTGAACTCGCTCACCTGCATAAAACCCACAAGTGAAACCTGAACCCGAACTTGAACTCGTTTATTTTTCACAGTTCACGAGCGGGCGTGGGTGAGAAAAATTTTCACGGGTGCGGGTTTAGATTTTGCAAAGCTCGCCCGAACCTGACTCGTTGCCATCCCTAATTTCTATCGCATGCATATATTTTTTTTTTAATATGTATTTGAGCGTAAGGCTTATTATGTCCTCTAACTATATATACTTTTTATTTTAATTATTAATAATTCTCTCGTACCATCGAGATTCACCATCAAAATGAATTTTGTTTTATATTATATAGTATAGTTTTTATTTATTTATTTATTTATATGAAATTGTCAACAACCAATCCAATATTATGAATTCATGAGTGAAAAGATAATTAACCTAATTTTTTTTTAAGGAAAGAAAAAAAAAACAATTTTACTTTATATTTGCATCGTAACCGGTTGTATAATACTGTAATATGGAGCTCTTACAAATCTGGATCGTTGGATCGCATTTATCCCATTTTACCTGATCTTCAACTACTTGCAATATCAGCCGCCGCCTCATCTCTTCCCTCTTGTCGTCAGCGCCGCTGATATCTCGGCGGAGTCACACGGCTCTCTCCGTCTTGTCTCGCTAGTCGTCCTTTGATGTTCTCGGTATTATAAGTTTCTCCTTTTTATTTTTTGATGATTTGTTTTGCTTTTAAAGTTGAATATAGATGGGATTATTTTGTGAATGATGAAGTTGTTATTATATTCCTAAAGGGAGGTTTTGTTTTGTGAATTATGAAATTGAAGCTTTTATTTTTGTTTAAAAAAAATAAAATAAAAAAATAATAATAATAATAACTGGTTGTTAATGGAGTTGAAGTTACCAAATTTTGAGGGGTCGGCATCAATTTATGCCTAATTGCTAGACGTACCTCGTTTAACCACATTTTCTAGCTGAACCAGGGCCAATCCGAGTTGATCTTGTAACATATCTGCTGCCGACTGAATATGTTTATTTTCATGTGTACCCATTTCAATTAGGTTCCTTAACGCTAATATTAGGTTATTAGGTAATAACTATTGAATTATCATTGTTTTTTCGATTATTTTCAGTTAGAATTTCAGATTCAAAATAATCTACATATTATTAGTTGTGGTTTAATTTTAGGGTTATAATTGCTGGCAGTATTTTTGTTGTAAGCAATCTGAGCTTGTAAATTTTGCTTCCTTTTAATTGTTTCTGTTTACCATCGTTTCTTAGTTTTCATTTTCTGGCTTTCTGCATTTGATTTATATCTATTTATCTATTGTGGTAGATGTTATGAGCAGTTATTTTATTTATTTATTTATTTTGCTTTAAACAGCTGCCATATTTGTTAGAAAGCCTTGAAATTTGAGTTTTTTTTTAAAGCACTATTTCATGCTCATCTCTCAGAATATCTGGGTTTGCACTTAGTGGGTTTATTTTTAATTGTTTCTTAATTATTGGGTTGTAGTAGTAAGTTTTAGGTTTTTGGGAGTTTTCTTATTTAGTTCTTTGTTTGGATGGTGAGAAAATTACGGCAAGATTGAGAGCAGTTTTTGATCTTATGCCTTAAAAACAAAGACAAAGTAAAGGTTATTTTATGAAGGTAAATAATTTTTGAGTTGAATGATTTGGTGGTTGAAATTATCTATGGTAAGAAGGTTTTGAATATGATGTTTCTGCTTTCTCAATTGCTTTAAATGATCTTGTTTTCTGTGCCTTTTCTTTTTGCTTTTTTGCCTGTTGGGAAAGGGGGGAAGGTACATTTTCTACTCATTTAGCAATGGTAATTTTGATATAAGGCTGTTCATGAACTTGTTCTGACAGTTTCTGTAGCTGAATATAATACTTAATATCTGAGTTTTTTTTTTCCTTTTACAATATGTCCACTAAGTGGATACATTAAATGTTTTGTCATCCATTTTTGGTATATAAATTGTCTTTCATTCATGTTAACGACATAGTTTATTTTGGTTTCAGGGTATCTAGATTGACCCATTAAACTGAAGGAGTCTTGTTTGTTTTGACCCTGAAGGATTTCAAGGGAAGAACAATTCTGGGTTTTCTTTCTTTGGGATCGTAACCATGTCTGTCACAGCAGGTGTTAGTGATACTATAATTGCCATTAGGGATAAGCTTAGAGGAAAAATTGGGCAAACAAAGGTAAAAAGATATTGGCCTGGTAAAGCCCCTGAGTGGGCAGATGATATTGATGATGATACTGATATTAGAATGGAAAGGGCAGCTGCCCTGGAGAAAGCTTTCCCCAGTCAGGAAGATTCAGATGTTGTCAAGAAGGATGATCCTAGGCTACGTCGTTTGGCTCAAAGTAGAATAGAAAATCGTGATGAGATTAGAGCTGATCATAGACGTATTCGACAAGCAGAGATTGTTTCAACTGAGGAAGAGGAAAGCAAGAGGCAAGAAAGATTGGATATGGAGGATGAGGATGAAGATGCATTGGAGGAAAGAAGGAGAAGGATCAGAGAGAAGTTGCTTCAGAGAGAGCAAGAAGAAGCAGCACTCCTACCAGAAGAAGAGGAAGAGGCAGTGGAAGAAGAGGAGGAAGAGGAATCTGAGTATGAGACTGACTCAGAAGAAGAACAAACTGGTATTGCAATGTTGAAGCCTGTGTTTGTACCAAAGTCAGAGAGAGATACTATAGCTGAGCGTGACCGGCTTGAGGCTGAAGAACAGGCCCTTGAGGAATTGGGGAAGAGGAAATTGGAGGAGAGGAAGGTGGAGACAAAGCAAATATTGGTAGAGGAGGTGCGAAAGGATGAAGAGATTATGAAGAATATGGAATTAGAGGCTAATATTGCTGATGTGGATACTGATGATGAAATCAACGAGGCTGAGGAGTATGAAGCTTGGAAGGCAAGAGAGATTGCGAGGATCAAGAGGGACCGGGAGACCAGGGAGGCAATTTTGAAGGAGAGGGAAGAGATTGAGAGAGTGAGAAACATGACAGAGGAAGAGAGAAGGGAGTGGGAGAGGAGGAACCCAAAACCTGCTCCACCACCAAAGCAAAAGTGGAGGTTTATGCAGAAGTATTACCACAAGGGTGCTTTCTTCCAATCAGATTCTAAGGATGTTTCTGCCACTGTTGGATCAGAAGAGATATTCCACCGTGATTTCTCTGCCCCAACTGGAGAAGATAAAATGGATAAGAGCATATTGCCTAAGGTCATGCAGGTCAAGCACTTTGGTCGCAGTGGAAGGACCAAATGGACCCATCTTGTCAATGAGGATACAACTGATTGGAACAACCCGTAAGTTTAATCCTTAATGTTCTCCACTCCTTTTGCTTATTAGTTTTTTTTTTTTCTTACTCCAAATTGATTTGCTCTAAGCATCCACTTCTCTGATTTCCATCCGTTGTTTGTTATGATATAATTGGAATTTACTTTTAGTTTGTGGATCTGGTTGAGAAGAAACACGGTGTATACTCATATGTTAGTTACAACTTACAAGTACTGGTTTTTACTTAACATTGAATGTGTGGCAGAAAGAGGTTATGTTCTAGATATTTTAGATATTAGAGATATTGCTAAGATTGTTGATGCTTTACAGTTTTAGAACTTGCATAACCATTAACTTCAATTTTTCTGATTGCTAGCTGTTGTTTTGAATTTATGCACAGTTATTAGAAGCAAGACATTATAATGCTCTTTCTTTAATTTTAATCTTACACATGTATGGAATTTATTGAAGCAAGTGTTATAGAGATGATGAATTTGCTTGGTACATCATTATTTTGCTTGAAGTTCTCTGTTTGAGCTTTTTGCAAGTTTTCTGTTTGAGCTTTTATGCAAAAACATCAAGGATGCAATTACTCAAAATAATGACTTATGGCTAAGCAATTTGAAACCAAATATTCCCAGAGATCATGTCAAACGTAATGCTATTTTGTTACTTGGGTTTGAGTTATGATATTTGTTTCGGTCACTTTGCGTGCAGGTGGACATACAATGATCCTCTTCGGGCCAAGTACAATGAAAAAATGGCAGGAATGAACGCACCTATTGCTAAACCGAAAGGAAGCAAGAAGTTGAAAGATTGGGAGGCTCGCTGAAGGCTGAAGTATCCATTCCTTGAAATAGAGAAATCTTGAGTTGTATGGAGGGAATACTGTATTTTCTTGTTGGCATTTCGATTAGAGTATTTGTTGTATCTTGATTGGTTATAAATAAATCACTTTTCAATATAATACTCAATTACACTGTTGACTTGTGGCTCTAACCCATTTGGCATTTGCATACTGGGCACAATGGTATGAATAATCTAATTGTAACATGACATGATTTCAACGACACAATCGTGCTAACAATTTTGAGATCTATATTATGTTGCTCTTTTGTTAGAGAGTCTAGGTAGGGCTTAGACCCTAACAAAACAAGGGTTAATTGCACAAACATACCCTCTATTTATCTAATAAAGCAAATTTTTAAATAAATGCCCTATTCAAACACAAACACAAGCATCCCAATTGGAATGTGCTTGGGGTATGGAAAGTCAATAGTGTCATTTTGGTAGGTAAATTTCACAAACAACCCTGAATTTAGATGTAATTATATAAATATTCATTTTTTTTAATAATTACATAAATATACCCAACCGTCATTTGATTTTTGTTAACTTTAACCTTTAACCACATTTGTATCCCGAAATGACTAAACTACCCTTGAAAACTTATTTATCTTTTCTTTTATTATTTAAAAGTATTAAAAAATTGAAAAAATCAGTACAATTTTTTTTTCTTTTATTTTCTTTTTCTTTCTATCATTTTTTTTTAATTTTTTTTAATTTTTTTACATTTTCCATGTCCCCACATACCAAATTTTCAGATTTCAAAAACCAACTTTATCACCAAAACATTCAATTTCATACTCATCAACCCACAAACAATTTTATTTTATCAACACAATCAAAACCCATCAACAATTACATTTAATCAACAGAATCAAAACTCACTAAACACAATCAAAACCCACTAAACACATCCATTTTTCTAGTTTTGTGGGTTTTGATTGTGTTAAAAAAAATGATAGAAAGAAAGCAACAAAAAAATTGTACCGATTTTTTTTTTAATTTTTTAATTAAATATTTTTTTAGATATTTAAGTAATAAAAGAAAAGATAAATAAGTTTTAAAGTGTAGTTTAGTCATTTCGGGATATAATGTGGTTAAAGGTTAAAGTTAACAAAAGTCAACTGACGATAGGGTATATTTATGTAATTATTAGAAAAAAAAATGAATATTTATACAATTACACCTAAATTCAGGGTTGTTTGTGAAATTTACCCACCAAAATAACCTCTCTCTTTTGCCCAAGGGCACTATTGACTTTCCATACCCCAAACACATTTCAATTGGGATGTTTGTGTTTGGATAGGGCATTTGTTTGAAAATTTGCTTTATTAGATAAATAGAGGGTATGTTTGTGCAATTAACCCACAAAACAAAGGGACCTCGGTTCGGCTATGCAAACTGATCAGTTCTGGTCACTTTATTCCAATTTTATTTTTTTAACATTTAAATAATCAAGTTAATTTTTCGTAAGACCATTTATTCAGTCTGACAATGTGTAATATTTAATATTTGTGGTATGTGGTAGCCAAAAATGGTCCACAGGCCCGAAGTAAGAAGCCCAGACTTCTCTGGGTCTGTTATAGTAGAATGATCCAATATAAGTATCAACTATAGAACTTGATCTTTGAAGGACCAAGTCAGTGGTCAATGGTCAGTTATGTCGAAGTAGATGGTTGTGAGAGAGATTTTCTCCTGAAATCTTGCCCACAATCAAATCATGATTAGGAGAACGTTAAACAACTAAACCCCTATAAATAACAAGGTTTTTGCTACAGAAAGCCTCTCTGAAAAATTCTGAAAAAAAGAACTGGTAGCAAATCAGAAATCTATTCGTATTCATTTCGAACACCGAAAATTGGTTCAATACAGTCATTACAAACAATTGCTCAGCCCAAGCATAACGAAGGCTAAAAATCAAACCCCAAATCTATCCTTTTTATCTATTCTCTCTAAATTATTATTTTTTGCAGGTTTACAGTTTCGAGACGACAATCTTCAGTCAACAAAGTTCCACTAAGTTGCCTTGGACCTAGTTTAACCCGACCCGAATAACTTCAACTGTAGTTCGACCACCTACAGTTGGCTCTCACTGTGGGGCCCATTGCAACTTTACAAACTATTCAGTTGAAGCTTTTGAACGAACAACAACGATGTCTAGGGAAGGAGGTATCCCAACCGTCGAAGAACAGATTACTGCATTGACCGCTCAAATGGCAGCAAGCATAGAAAGATTACGAGCAATCGAAGCTGAAAACACCACAATCCAAGCAACTAATAGCGAGCTACAAGCCTTGATCGACGGCATAATACCCGACAGCAAGACTACGGAGCGCCCAAATCCGATCCCAAACGGTTAACAAGAAGTCGATAGAATAGCTCCGGTCACCCTAACATGACCAGTAATCCCGGATGCAAATCCTAATATCGGGCAAAACCAACAGACACCCCAGACTGCTCGAGTCGAAATCAATCTCAACAATTTGCCAGTCCGAAATGAAAACGAGCAAGATCCGATCACGGGCCAGCAACCTAAGAACGTCCTAAGGACACCCATGTCACTCCAGTCGACACAAGGATTTGTAAAAATTGGAACTGAATCATCTATATCCTCTAACTTAGAATTTTCCCGCAGGTTTGCAGAAATGGAAGCCTTTATACAAAGGATTCCAGGAGTTCTAGCCCCTATAAAAAGAAGTAATGCGAATAGCTTTGCCGACTCACCATTTGTCGATGCAATAGCTCTAGTCGAGATGCCTAGAAAGTTTAGTTTCCCAAATATGAAACAATATGAGGGCACTACTGATTTAGACGACCATATAGCACAGTATAAGTAGAGAATGTTCACTGCAGTAATTCCACGCGACCTACGAGAAGCGTGCATGTGCAAAGCCTTCGGGTCCAGCCATACAATGGTATACTAATTTGCCTAACAATTCCATTAATTCGTTTGCGCAGCTTACAGATACATTCGTGGAGCAATTTGCAAGCAGTCGTAAATTGGAAAAATAGTCGGACGACCTATACATGATAACGCAAAGACACGGGGAAAATCTAAGAACCTACGTCGGATGTTTCAATAGAGAAAAAGTGCAGATCCCACATTGCAATAAGGCGACAGCCATATACGCCTTTAGAAAATGCCTCAGGTTTGACTTTGATCTATTTAAAGAGCTTACTAAATATCCATGCAGGACGATAGAAGACGTATTAGCAAAAGCATGGGCCCAAATCAAGTGGGAAGAAGATGAAGCCAATTTCATAAGTAAAGTCAACAATAATACGAACCGGAGAGTTGATCGAGTCGATAGAAGTTCGAGCGACAGACGAACAGAACCTTACCCAACAAGTGACAGGAGAAACGCATAGTCATGGAGTGAAGGTTTAAACGACAATCGACCTTATAGACGAGATTACCCTAGGACGAGTCGACCACGCATCGAAGCACCAGAATACAACCTTAGCATCGAGCCAGTCGACCTTATGGAAATAATGAGGGAAATAGGCAAAACAATCACATGGCCATGAAAAATGAACACACCTCCAGAATATCGAGATACAAAGTTAAGATGCGAATTCCACGGAGATCATGGCCATCGAACAGAAGATTGTGTCGCCCTCAAGTTTGAAGTGGCAGAACTTTTAAAGCAGGGACATCTACAAGAGTTCCTAGTGGACAAGGGGAAACAAACTTTGGCCAGGCGAAATGACAAATGGCTAACCAATGCAAACAACAGTCCACCAGAACCACCCTGACAAGACAGGGTGATCAATTATATTGCAGGAGGATTTGAAGTCAGTGGTGTGAGCTATTCTATAGCAAAAAGGCACATACAACAAGTGTCGAACGCCACCCAGCCGGGAGCATCCATCGACTATTGATGAAACTGTCACCTTCAAGTCTACGGACAAATCAGATTTGTTCTCTCCTCATCATGATGCACTTGTTATCTCCTTACATATTGCAAATTGTTTAACTAAACACATTTTAATCGATAATGGTAGTTTGTGCAATATACTGTTTAACAGTGCTTTAAGAGAGATGCAGGTCGACGAATCAAAACTCAGCCGTCGAATGACATTACTGACAGGCTTCAGCGGGGAACAAAAAAAGACCTTAGGTGAAATAGTACTACCCGTCTATGCCGAAGGTGTGAACCTTTACATCAATTTCCTGGTTCTCGACTATCAATCGCCATACAATGCGATCTTGGGAAGACCATGGATACACGAAATGAGGGCGATCCCGTCGACTTACCATTAGATGATAAAATTCCCAACTAGATGGGGAGTGCATGAAATTAAAGGAGAACAAAGAGTAGCAAGGGAATGCTACCAAAACGCCATGAAGAAGAAGAAAGAGGAATTGTAGCAATTACAGAACTCCAAGGTCGAGTCGACCCCAAATACGCCTAAGATGGAAGAACTTGATGAAGTGTTGATCGACCAAGAACAGCCAGAACATAAAGTTTTCATTGGGTCCATACTACCAAAAGAAATCCGCGAACAGTTGATTGAATTCCTAAAGGGACGACAGGGCAGCTTTGCTTGGTCACATTCATACATGATTGGCATTGATCCAGAGGTAATTGTTCATCGATTGCAGGTCGACCTTGATCACCAACCTGTGAAACAGAAGCGAAGGAAATTCGCTCTAGAAAGGAATAAAGTAATCAACGAGGAGATCCAGAAGCTATTCAACATCAGTTCAGTTAAAAAGGTAAAATATCTCGACTGGTTGGCAAAGGTCATGATGGTAAAGAAGAAAAATGGGAAATGGTGAGTATGTATCGACTTCACTGATCTCAACAAAGCGTGTCCTAAGGATTCATTTCCACTTTCACACATCGACATGCTTGTCGACGTTACGGCAGGACATGAACTACTCAGCTTCATGGACGCCTATTCATGCTACAACCAAATCCTGATGCATCCAGATGACCAAGAAAAAACTGCATTTGTTACTAAGTGAGGTACATTCTGTTATAAGGTAATGCCTTTTGGTTTGAAAAATGCAGGTGCAACCTATCAACGATTGGTCAATAAAATGTTCGCCAAAATGCTTGGTTCAACGATGGAGGTATACATCGACGATATGATGGTCAAATCCTTGGTAACTGAATAACACATAGACCACCTTCAACAGTCGTTCTACGTGCTCGACAAGTATGGTATGAAACTAAACCCTACTAAATGCTCTTTTGGTGTGTCATCAGGGAAATTCCTAGGATACTTGGTCACCCAAAGAGGTGTCGAAGCCAACTCAGACTAGATTCAGTCAATACAAGGGATAGAGTCTCCAAGATGCGTTAAGGATATACAGAAGCTCACAGGTCGTGTAGTGGCGTTGAATAGATTCATATCAAAGTCGTCCGAACAATGCCACCTATTTTTTAATACGCTGAGAAAAAATAAAGCATTTGAATGGAACAATGAATGTGAAAAAGCCTTGCAAGACTTAAACGCATACTTGACTTCACCTCTATTATTGTTGAAACCAAAAGACAATGAAACGCTACTCATATATCTGGCAGTATCAGACGCAGCTGTAAGTGCCGTATTGGTTAGGGAGGAAGGTAGCGTGCAACACCCGGTGTATTACGTAAGCGAAGAGCTACTCGATGCAGAAACTAGATATAGTCAACTTGAAAAGTTAGCTTTAGCTCTTGTTGTTGCAGCACGTAAATTAAGACCATATTTCCAATGCCACTCTATTAAGGTATTAACTACTTACCCTTTCAAAAATATTTTACATAAACCAGAACTTTCAAGTTGATTGACGAAGTGGGTTGTCGAATTAAGTGAATACGACATCAGCTTTCACCCACGAACGGCATTGAAGTCACAGGTATTAGCTGATTTTATTACGGATTTTACCCTTTATGAGAATATACAGGCTGAAAAAGAATTGATAGAACATGCAGAGGTTGCTACCATCGGAAAATGGACTTTGTCGATCGACGGTTCTAGCAACATCAAAGGTAACGGGCTGGGATTGGTACTCAAATCTCTATATGGAGATATACTGAAGTAGTCAATCCATTGCGAGTTTCGTGCGATGAATAATGAAGCCGAATATGAAGCGTTGATCGCTGGACTCGACCACACCAAAAGTTTGAACATAAAAAGTATTCAAGTATATTTAGCGACTCGCAATTTGTCATCCGACAAATAAATGGGTCGTATGAAGCAAGAGACCAAAGAATGACCGCCTACTTGGCAAAAGCCAAACTCTTACATTCGACCTTCGATGAATTTACTATTCAACAAGTACCAAGATCAGAGAACTCTCGAGCAGACGCATTAGCAAGCCTGGGATCGACAACGACAAACGGATCGAAATCGATTCCTGTCGTACATCTTACATCACCAACCATCCAAGAAACCGTGATAATTGCTCCAGTCGACCATGGAAGCAGTTGGATGGATCCTATACTCGATTATCTTTGGGCCGACATCCTACTTGAGGACAGAACTGAAGCAAGGAAGATTAAAGCGAAGGCAGTGAAATTTTGCATCTTATATGGTAAGCTATATAAAAAGTCCTTTACAGGACCTTACTTGAGGTGCGTGACTCCACGAGAAGCATACAACGCCCTCAAAAGTCTACATTATAAAGAATGTGGGAACCACTCTGGAGCTCGAAGTTTGTCAAACAGAGCTATCACGATAGGATATTACTGGCTGACGATGCGTTTTGATTCCAAAACCATGTGAAGTCATGCGACAAATGCCAAAGATTCACACCTATATCTCATCTCCCCCTAAGTATGTTAAATTCAATCTCGGCCCCTTGGCCTTTTATGAAATGGGGAATGGACTGTTAGGATTATGCTCAATAGCAAGAGTGTAATATTGTAATTAACAATCTTTTTCATATTAATAAAGTGATTTCTGGTTTAAACAAATCTTATAGCATTTATAGTTTAATATTATAATTGTCAAAGTAAATAATCATAAGGTCTAAAGACTATGAGAAAAGAAGAATTGTTCGTACATCTGGATATGTATATGGTAGACACAATTCTTTAGTTAGTCTTGAATATTGTTTACAACTTAAGTTAAAGGTTGGGCACCTTTATCTTGTTAAAGTTGTAGAATTCTTTTGCTAGCATTTGAGTGGGATCAAATGAGATATGATGAGTCTAAAATCATCGGAGTGTCTTCGAGCAAAAGAATCTAGTGCACTGGGTGCATTGAACTGGATCACAATGAAATACTTTATCTATAACCGTCAGTAGATAAAAGTCTTTTCATTAGTAGGACAATCGGAGAGTCTATCTTAATCCTGAGATAAATGATGGACTTATGGTTGCAAGTGATATCATTTGAGTTATCAATGAGTACGATTATATCGCATAGTCTATCCTCGATAGTTTGGTGATATTCATTTGTTAATCAATAGAGGACTTCATTTATAGATATGGACATTGTGGCTCCATTTATTAAATGAGAGTATAATATCATCATATGGATATTTTGAGGTAATTGGATATTAAATCTCAACGTTGAGTTTTCGATAGTGTCTATTGAAAACATGGCTTCTAGACAAGTCAAAATATCCAAGTTCAAAACGTGGTCATATGAATAAATATGGTAACTTGGAGAGTTATGACTGATATTAATCACGACGATACACTATCTCCAACATGATTGTCTAGGGTATGAATGAGGAACATCTTTCTTTTCTGTCTTTATTTAAGAGTTCAATTTTAGCTCTTTAGTGGAATGAGTTAAAATTAATGGATCGGACCTAAGTGAATCATTTGTTAATTGTGATTAGGTTATGTCTATTGAAGCTTAAATTTAGATAGCCCGCCAAGATCCCCAATCCACACGGACTTGTATGGATCACTTGATATATTCTACCGGACCAATTTATGGGTCCATTTAGAATTGTATTTAATATATTAAGAATATAATTTGCACATTATTTATTTAATGGGCTGCTGAATTATATTAATATATTAATGAAAGGCATGTGGGCTTATTTCTTTTAGTAAGAATGGGTCTGGTTCACATGTGAGCTTTTTTATTTAAAGTCCAATGGATTAAATGAAATAAGAAAATAATATATGGCCCATTTTATTTGAGTGGGGCGGCAAGGTCTTGTTTAACCTAATATATATTATTTTGTTTCATTGTTTTAATTAAATAAGAATTAATTAATTTATTGATTAATTGTTTAATTAAGAAACAAATCTTTTCTGATTAGGAAATATGATTCCTAAAGTTATACTATTGGTAGTAGTATACTAAAATTAAAAGACTTGTTTGACAAGAAAATAAATAAATAATTTTATTTATTTAATCAAATAAGAAGTCTTTTTATTTAGTCAAAATAAAAGAATAAAATATCTATGAGTTGGATTAGGGTTTGAAGTCTTAAAACTAGAAGTGAATTAGGGTGCAACTAAAACTCCTATATTTTTGGAGTGTAATTTGCGGCAACCCTAGTGCTTTTGGTAGAAGGATTTCGGCCACCCTAAAAAGAAAAAGAGGAAGAGAATTCGGCCATAAGCTTGTGTGTGGTGCTTGATTCAACTTTCTTCTTCTTCTCAATTCATAGATAGGATTTTTATTCTACTATAAACAAAAAAGAGTGAATAGATTATTCTTTGATGGTACACTAATTGCTTGTTCATCAATAAGCTTGTGTGTACAACATCGATTTAGGTTCACGCGAGTTTCGATCATTAGATTGAGAACTCAAAAGTGACCGGAATAATCTTAGTCTTCTTTTGGTTGTTTTGTGACTAACAAAAGAAAAGAAAAGTTTGTTTGTCCATTCTCAGGTTTGCAATTCAAAGAAAAAGGGAGACCACGCTCCTAGGTGATTCACGTTCGTGCTAGGATTGAAGATCTTGCGGATTACCATCGACGTAAGTCAATCGGATCACGCGACAAAAGGTATTCCTCTTTTGTTGATTATATATCTGTTTAATTAATTAAAGGGTTAAGGTTCATAAAAAGGAAATTTTTTTAAAAGCTACTAAATCTATTTTTTAGTCTCGCTTCCGCTACGTGTACTACGATATTTTTCCCTACATGGACATTGTAGGAAAACTCCCCACAACACCCGGTGGTGTCATCTACATGTTAGTATTGACGGATTACTTCACCAAATGTGACATCGAGGTAGCAACTTCGTCTGGAAAAATATTATTTGTAGGTTTGGAGTCCCATGAGAAATAGTGACCGGCAATGGATCCTAGTTCATCTCATACGACTTCCAGAACTTATGCGACAAATATGGAATACAGCTAAGCTTCTCATGCCACGTTATCCCCAGGCTAATGGACAAGCGGAGTCGACAAACAAAACCATCATCAACAAACTCAAGAAGCGACTAGAAGCAAAAAAAAGCGAATGGGTTGAAAAACTCCCAGAAATTGTATGGTCATACAGAATTACACCTCGTCGATCGACAGGAGAAACCCTATTCTCGCTTGTCTATGGATCAAAAACAGTAATCCTTATCGAGACATGACTTGCAACTACACGAAGCGAAAATCCGAATGAGATCCAAAACAACCTGGAGCTCGCTTTCTAATTAGATCACTTTGATGAACGACGTGATCGTGCTGCCCTAAGAGTACAGTCGTATTAGCAGCAAGTCGCAAGACATTATAACAAGAAGGTGCGAATCTGAGTATTTAAAGTAAACGACTGGGTACTGCGACGTGTCTTCCAAAATACCAAAGAAGAAGGAGTAGGAAAGTTGGGACCAACATGGGAAGGACCCTATCAAATAACAGAGATCAAAGGTTGAGGAGCGTACAAATTGTGGGGACTCGACGGTCGTGAAATACACAATAGCTGGAATGCCTTGCATCTAAAACAATATCATTTCTAAACTGTCATTTCTTTCATAATTCTCATTTGTACGATTATCTTTTCAAATACTAACAAATCGACGCATAAAGAGCAATGATGAAAAACTTAGTATAAGTTGAAAACTGAGCTCACAAAATTCATCTTTACTCTTTTGTCGACTTCGACGCATTACATAACTATTACAGGATCGACACGACGTACTCCAACATTTTTGAAATGAGTATCAACTCTCAACATTCTTATTTGGCAACAAAATACCGAGAGTCGGGGGAATATCGACTGTTAACGCATGTACGCGATTTTTGTCGACTGAACGCATGTACGCGAATATTCTATGTAAAATAAATATTACGCATATACACAGATATTCTATGTAAAGATTTTTATCGACTGAACGCATGTACGCGAATATTCTATGTAAATAAAGATTACGCATTTACGCAGATATTCTATGGAAATAAAGATTTTTATCGACTAGTGACGCATGTACGCGAATAAAGTCGTGTCGACCAAATAACGCATGTTTTTATGTGAATGAATCAAACGATTGCATACAATTATTTCTCTGACCATATTTTCGATAAAATACATGATACACGATCTACAGTCAAACTGATGGTCGTAAAATCCAACTTACGTATGAGCATGAGTTTACAGGCTTATCTCATTCAATCGATAGATGAAATTGTGCAAATCCCATTATATGATGGTCATACCATTTGCACAAATTAGACTTCTTCCTATATACGAACATATACGAAGATTCAAAGCAAAGAATATTAATATATGATGGTCGAACGACAAAAATCATCCACATATTTAAACAAATAAAGGTCAGAAAGACCAAATCATCCACGGACAAATAAAATGAAAAATCCAACGAAATTAGAAAAGATCAGTTCTAGGGTAGATCAGCGACAGCAGCGTTGGTTTCTCCATCGCCGAGGGTTTCATTGTAGACAAGATTCTACCTATCCTCCACGACGTTCTGTTTTTCACTAGCTTTTTCGGGGGAGGATCCTTCCAGTTTGAGCATTTCTTCGTAAGTGTCAACCACATCCTACATCTCAGCTTTACTCCACTTAATTTAACGTGCTCACCAGATAGATATTCCTTGAAGAGTTCTACCCTCGCCTTACATATTGCTACAGCTGCGATCGACGTCAATTGATCTTTCAAGTTAGTGACAAAGAGCCCCTACTCGACTGCAACTGCGTGAGCCTTGGTCGACTCCTCAAAGTGTCGATCCCTCTCTGCTCTCACCTCCTTAAGCTCTTTTTTCGAGAGCCAAGTTCCTTCGCTCTAGCTCCTCTGCAGTCTTGTCGAGCTTAGGCTTATCCGCCTTGAGAATGTCGTTCATTTTCCTAAACTTCCCACACTTGTCACTGACTACTTTATACTTGTCATGAAGATGCAGTTGTGCCTGTAAAGCCTATAAAAAGGTATGTCGTATAAATAAAAGGAATAAACATTATACCCAAAAATCGAAAATAAACTTGAAATAAATAAAATCACCTGGAAAGCTGAAAGGGTGCACGTGTTGAATACATCTTTCGTCTTTTTTCCCTTGAGGAATTCCTCATCAGCAGCAAGAAGAAATTCGTTCGAATTTTTAAGAAAGCCTTCCGGTTCCTTAAACGACGAGATCCCAGAAGAAAGAAGCACCATTGACGAGTCGAGCTCTAAATCAAAAGACTGTGTCTTCGTGCTTGATTCGGAATTTTTTCCTTGGTCGACAGTCGAACTTTTCCTTTGCCGCTTCCTCAAGGGACTGTGTTCAGGGGAAGAAGTAAGAACATGCTCTGCTACGCCAGATGAGCCCTCCTTGGACTTGTCTGTCGCCTACTTTTTTGCTGCTGCTGCTCGCTTTTTGGCAGGATCATCCCTATATCGCTTCAAAGCATTAGCTCCAGTTGGTAAGTTGATCTTTGCGCTCGACATAGACGTCACTGCGAAACGAAGTTCAATGTCAGTAATAGGCGACAAGAATATCATATTATATTGAAGAATTTCAAAACTCCTCCTATTCCAGACATACAATATGAAGTCCCTCACGTGGGGATAGGGTGCTCGAGATCTATTTACGGTCGACCATCTCCATAACCTGCTAGGCCTAAGCTTACCTTCTGAAAGTATATAAACAAGGTTAAATTGCTTAAAGCGTACATGGGGGGGGGGGGGGGGGGGGTGAATAGGTTTTTTGCCTAATTTCAAACCCTTGAACAAACTTATGTTTGTCCCTCACGGTAGCTTTACATACAACATATAAATGAAACTTTCATATATAGACAAGATAGGCATATCATTATTTAAGCAATGTCTACATATAACAAGTAGTTGTATGAGGTATAATATCACTAAAAACACAAAACCAAGGAATATCTTGTATATCAATATTGTTCAAAGTTATTACAAGAGTGATCAAATATATCAATATACAAGAATGTAAGGATTCTCATATTGATTGGCTTATTTCGTAGACAAACCACATGTTGGGGTTTGACTTGTAAGGGCAGCTTAAGTGATTAAGGATCAAGCTCAAATGCCCTTTTTCAAGACCTCAAGGTGACAAGCACTCCAAAGGTATATCTCTAGTGCTTTTTTTTCATTGAAGAGATTTAGTAGCACACACTTACTTAGCATATTTTCTTGTAATTTGTTTTAAAGGGGGGGGGGGGGGGGGGGGGGGGGGGGGGGTTTGAATAGGTTTTTTGCCTAATTTCAAACCCTTGAACAAACTTATGTTTGTCCCTCACGGTAGCTTTACATACAACATATAAATGAAACTTTCATATATAGACAAGATAGGCATATCATTATTTAAGCAATGTCTACATATAACAAGTAGTTGTATGAGGTATAATATCACTAAAAACACAAAACCAAGGAATATCTTGTATATCAATATTGTTCAAAGTTATTACAAGAGTGATCAAATATATCAATATACAAGAATGTAAGGATTCTCATATTGATTGGCTTATTTCGTAGACAAACCACATGTTGGGGTTTGACTTGTAAGGGCAGCTTAAGTGATTAAGGATCAAGCTCAAATGCCCTTTTTCAAGACCTCAAGGTGACAAGCACTCCAAAGGTATATCTCTAGTGCTTTTTTTTCATTGAAGAGATTTAGTAGCACACACTTACTTAGCATATTTTCTTGTGTGTCCATTCTCTTCACATGTCACTTTCACATATGCACTTTTATGAATTGTATCTTGTTGCGTGTTTGTGTCTTGTAATTTGTTTTCCGTAGATGTTCGGAAATGTCTGTGCTTACACATTAGTGTGCTTGGTTTTACACGAAGACCGCTCTCAGAGATTGCCTTGGCTTTCTCCTTGGATTCACCACTTTTGGTGAATCGGCGGTTAGATCGGCGGCCCTGGCAGCCGAATGAAACCGTCATTTTGGGCTAGAGGTCTCTGGTCTGATTCTGCGGTTATAATCAATGGCCGCGACCGCTGATTCGAAACCGCCGATCATACCTGATGCATTTAATATCTCGGGTTTGATTTTGCTGTTGATTCGGCAATTTCGAAACTATCGAATGAAACTGCCGTTGCTCCCCTGTTTCCCTTGGGACTAATTCAGTGATCATGATCGGCGGCCTGGCCGCTGAATGAAATCGTCGATCGTACGGTTCAGGGGAAAACTTGTCTTTTCATGTGCCCTGTTCTTGATGCCTATAAATATACCATCTTCTCTGTTTCTAAAATTAGTTCTTTGACTCCTTTGAAGCCTAAAGCAAAAAGAGAGATACTTGAGAGAAAAATCATCAAGAACTTATCTTTAAACACTCAAAGCATTCCCTTTGATTCATCAAGTCCATCTAGGATCATCCATGCATGCTTTTGCATCATCACATCATTCTTGGTATGTTCTTCACTAATCTTATCTAATTTTAGTGTGATTCATATTGAGGCATCTCTTTATTTACTTGTATGTTTTTAGATAATTTGCTAAATACAAGATAAGAGATTGTTTGTGATATTTTGATTGAGTGTTGTAATGTGATAGCTATCTAGGTTTTTTAATCTATGTTTAGCTAAGCTTTTTGACATGTCATCTAGGCATCTAGCTATTGATATCTAGGATTGCTTATTTGCAACATTGTCATCCTAGATAAGCATATAGAGTTACCTAGCTCTTATTGCATTTTGAGTATTCATATATTCGCATAGGCTTGTTATCTCTTCATTGAGAAGTAAGACTTGTGTAGCTTCCAGGATTAGGTTGCGTAAACCGCAAGCAATTGGACTAGGTTCACTCATACCTAGATTAGGTAGGTGTGTGATTACTTCCGGGATTAGGTTGTAATCTTTCTCACACTTAGTGGATTCGAGGTTCGAGTGTGGCTCACCATATTACACTTGCTATATTTGTATTGACTATTAGGGGTATTTTCATAATCTTGATCATACATGAAAATTGGATAAAACTTATTAAAATCTATTCACCCCACCTCTAGATTAATATTGTACACACCTTAATTTATTTCCATTGGTATCAGAGCGGGTTCCTATATATACATAGGTGATCCTTGCTCATTTTGGTGTGTTTTGCATTTGTGTGATTTTTGTTTATTCATACATTTTGCATTCATTTCATTCATATACATAATGAGTGGAAACAGTGGCAACTTTAAGGGAGCTTCTAGCACGCGACCTCATCTTCTCACCGGCTTGAATTATTCATCAAGGAAAGGGAAGTTGTAATCCTACATATGTCAAATTCATGACCGTGCTTGGATGGCGGTTGAAGATGGATATGATCTACCTATGATGACTCCCACGGGTGGAGGAGAAGAAGTATTGAAGCCTAAGGTACAATGGAGCGCACAAGAGTTTGAGGCTTCAAAATGGAATAGGAAGGCAATGCATGCTATCCTATGTGCAATGGATGAGAATCAATACAAGTTGATTCAAAACACTAGGATTGCTAAGGAGGTGTGGAGTATCCTAGAAGTTGCACACGAGGGAACCGAATTAGTGAAGGACTCTAAGCTTTAAGTCCTCCAAACTCAATTTGAGTTGCTCAAGATGGAGGAGAATGAGTGTTTCAACGACTTCGAGATCAAGTTGATGGATTGGTGACCCTTATTCTGATAGAAGGATCAAACAAAAGATAATGAGATCTCTCCCCGATAGGTTTGAGTCTAAGGTGACGGCTTTAGAAGAAAATAGTTGGATTTCAGGATATGAAGCCGAGCGAGGTTATAGGAAGACTTCTCGCTTACGAGTCTAGGAAGGCTCTATAGGGAAAAAATACGTGCACGCAGCGGAAGCGAGACTAAAAAAAGTTTAGTATATTTTAAAAATTTTCCCATATTGAACCTTAACCCTTTAATTAATTAAGCAATATATACCAAAAGATATCGTACCTTTGTCGCGTGATCCGATTGACTATGCGTCGATGGTAATCCGCAAGATCTTCCAATCCGATCACGAACGTGAATCACCTAGGAGCGTGGTCTCCCTTCTCTTTGAATTGTATACCTGAGAATGGACAACAAAACTTTTCTGGTTTCTGTTAGTCATAAAAATTCCAATAGGTTGCTAAGAACGTTCCGGTCACTTTTGAATTCACAATCGTAAGATTGAAATTCGCGTGAACCTAATTCGAAAGTGTGTACAAGATCTCTTGATGTTAAGATCACTAGTACACTATCGAAACAAGAACAATTCTTCTCTCACAAACCTCTAGGCCGAATCACTCACTAGTCTTAGAGTTGGATCTTATTTTTCTCTAGCAAAAGAAAAAGCTCTCAATTGCAAAAACTAGGGTTTCTGAATAATATTAACGAAGAAGGAAAAAAAAAATGTATATTTAACTTGCACGCCTAATATATATATTTCTATATATATTGTGCACGCCTCTTATATAAATGTGGAGTGCAATTACTGCACGTCCCTTATACATATTTAGTTTTTTAAAACACTGCATGCATTATTTAATATATATATATTTTGCCAAAAAAAAAAAACATATCTCGGTCAAAATATTATATATATATATTCGGTCAAATATATACTATATATCTATGGCCAAATAACATATATATCTAGGCCAAATATAATATATATCTCTATAGTGCAAACCCTAATCCAACTCTTTAGTGTATTTGTGACTATATAAAAGACTTCCTTATTTGACTAAACAAATAAAGTCTTTTATATTCAGTATAATACTAATAGTAGTATACTACTAGGAAACATATTTCCTAATTAGAAAAAGATTTGATTTTTAATTAAATAATTAATTAACATATTAATTAATTTCCATTTAATTAAATAATAAAATAAAACAATATAATGGGCTAAAAATTAGCCATTGCCGCCCATGACTAGAACTTGGGCCTACATATTGTTTTCTTATTTTATTTAATCCATTTGGACTTTAATAAAAAGCCCACATGTGAACTAGACCCATTCTTACTAAAAGAAACAAGCCCATATGTCTTTCATTAATATATTAATATAATTAAACAGCTCATTAAATAAATAACGTGCAAATTATATTCTTAATATCTTAAATACAATTCTAAATGGACCCACAAATAGTCCGGTAGAATATATCAAGTGATTCATGCAAGTCCGTGCGGTTTGGGGATCTTGGCGGGCCTATCTAAATTTAAGCTCCAATAGACATAACCCGATCACAATCAACAAATGATTCACTTAGGTTCAATCTATTAATTTTAGTTCATTCCACTAAAGAACTAAAATTGCACTCTTAAATAAAGATGGAATAAGTTAACGATACTCATTCATACCCTAGACAATCATATGGAAGATAGTGAATCCTCGTGAAGAATATCAGTAATCGCCAAGAGCTCATAGACTGCCTATAGCTCTCCAAGTTACCATATTTACTCATATGACCACAGTTTGAACTTGGATATATATTATGACTTGTCCAGAAGTCATCTTTCAATAGACACTATTGAAAACTCAACGTTAAGATTTCATATCCAAAACCACAAAGCATCCATATGATGATATTCTACTCACATTTAATAAATGGAGCCACGATGTCCATATCTATAAATGAAGTCCTCTATCGATTAACAAATGAATACCACCAAACTATCGAGGGTAGACTATGCTATATAATCGTACTCATTGATAGCTCAAATGATAACACTTGCAACCATAAGTCCATCATTTATCTCAGGATTAAGATAGACTCTCCGATTGTCCTGATAATGAAAAGACTTTTATCTATTGACGGTTCTAGAAAAAAGTATTTCATTGTGATCCAGTTCAATGCACCCAGTGCACTAGATTCTTTTACTCGAAGACCTTCGATGATTTTAGACTCATCACAACACATTTGATCCCACTCAAATGCTAGTAAAAGAATTCTACAACTTTATCAAGATAAAAGTGCCCAACCTTTAACTTAAGTTGTGAACGTTATTCAAGACTAACTAAAGAATTGTGTCTGCCTCATATATATCCAGATGTACGAACAATTCTTCTTTTCTCATAGTTTTTTGACCTTATGATTATTTACTTTGACAATTATAATAATAAATGCTATATAAAATTTTGTTAACAAAACAGAAATCACTTTATTAATATGAAAAGATTGTCAAGTACAACATTACATTCTTACTATTGAACATAACCCTAACAGGCTCCTAGCTCTACTCCTCCTAAAAAGCAAAAGGGAATTGCTTTGAAAGCATCTAAGGATGAAAATGAGGTAAAGAATGACTCAGATGAAGACATGGCCTTATTTATAAAAAGATTCAATAAGGTTATGAAGTTCGGGAAGAAGGGATTTGGTTTGAAAGGCTAAGAGTTGAAGAAAAAGGGTCCTTTCAAGAAGTTTGAACCTAGGCAAGAGAGGACCGAAAGGAAAGGGGTCTGTTGCTTTGAGTGTGGCGGGATAGGTCATTTTGCTCTCGAATTTGCAAATCACAAGGAAAAGAAGAAGGGAAAAGTGATGGCCGCCACTTGGAGTGGAAGTGGTGATGACTCCAATGAAGAAGATGAGTCTTCGGATGATGAAGATCTCATGGCTAACTTCCTAGGTTTTGCCTCCTCTAACAAGAGTAAAAGTGGTAGTGAAAAAGAGGAAGAGAGTCAAATAGAAAGTGACTCTAGTGAAGATGATTCTGACTCTAACTCCACTAATGGATATGTGGAGAAAGAGGTTTTAGTTGAATACCTCAAGGAGTTTAAAGGTTTAGAGATGAAAACCACTAAAAAGATCAAGATGTTGAGAGAAGAAAATCTTGAGCTTTCATCTGATAATGACCACTTAAGTGAAGAAGTGGAAAGAATTAAGAAGAAAGAAGATAAGCTAAGAGAGGAGTTAGCATTATCTAAGAGGAATGAAGAAGGGTTGAAGAGAGAGCTTGATGAAGCTAAGAAATCTATGACAAGGATGGCATCTAGCACCAAAAAATTAGATCATATACTTTGTGTTGGAAAGAGTTCATGTGACAAGAGAGGTCTCGGATTTGAAGATGGTAAAGAAACCTCCCCCTCTAAGAAGACCATGTTTGTTTAAGGGCTTGGGCAACAAGAAAGCTTCACCGGTGCACACTCCTTGGAAGAAGATAGATCTAGGACAATGTTCTAAGAGTGCACAAGTGAAGGTGGTGTCAAGAAGGCAACCTCAAGCCAACATTCATTACCAAATGGCTCAAAAAGGGAAGAGGTCAATCATGCAAGTTCAACCTTGGATGCAACCAAGTCTTGGTCAAAAACAAAGGAGGAGAAATCCTAATCAACAACCAAGACAACCACAAAGACAAGGGAAAGCTCCCATGCAAGCTCAAGGACATGGTATGATTCCTTATTTCGTTCCTACTTGTCATTTTTGTGGTTTTGATGGTCATATTAGACCAAGGTGCTTTTGTTATATTAAAATGTGCAAAACTAGAAGCATAATTGAGAAGAAAAAGAATAGAGCCATGATGCATGTTCCTATGAATGATAAGATTAATTTGCATGATTCTAGGACATCTAGAGCCCATGTACCAAAGACCATTAAGAAAGAAAATGTTGTACTTAGGTGGGTTAGAAAGAATGAAAATGTTTGCCATGTTGCTCAAATTGCCTTAAAGGCTAATTCTTCTAACTTGTGGTACTTAGATAGTGGGTGCTCTAGCCACATGACGGGAAACAAGAGTTTTTTTGAGACTCTTGTTATGGAGGAAGGAGGATGTGTCACCTTTGATGATGGATCCAAAAAGAGAGTCATAGGGAAAGGAACCATTTCCGTTCTCGGATTACCCTCCTTATCCAATGCTTTATTTGTTGATGGCTTAAAAGCCAATTTGATAAGAATTTCTCATCTAAGTGATGAAGGATATTTTGTTTAGCAAAGATAATTGCTTAATCCTTAAGCCTGATGGACAAACCTTGTTGAAAGGTATGAGATCCAGCGACAATTGCTATTGTCTTGAAGCTAGAATAGTCTCAAACAATATGTCCATGGATGAGCAAGTTGAGTTGTGGCATGAAAGACTTGGCCACATGAACTTTCAGGATTTTCGAATCTTAGGCAAGTTCGATTGTGTGTGTGGCCTCCTTAAGCTTGGGAAGAAAGCCAATGGTGTTTGTGGACCTTGTCAACAAGGAAAACAAACTAAAAGCATGCACAAAAAGGGCAAGTATCTCTCCACCAAGGAGCCTCTAGAGCTTCTCCACATGGATCTTATAGGCCCTATACAAACCGAGAGCTTATGTGGAAAGAGATACATTTTCGTTTGTGTATATGATTTCTCTAGGTTCACATGGACATATTTTCTTAGAGAAAAATCTGAAACTTTTGATAAGTTTAAAATGCTTTGCACTAAAATTCAAAATGAAATGAACTCAAACATAAAAAGCATAAAACCGATTAGAAGTGACCATGGGAGAGAATTTGAGAATGCCATGTTTAAAACCTATTGCAATAGTGTTGGCATCTCCCATGAGTTTTCGGCTCCTAGGACATCTCAACAAAATGGAGTTGTTGAGAGGAAGAATAGGGTTCTCCAAAAGATGGTCCGAGTGATGTTGATTAGCAACAATGTACCTAGGAACATATGGGCCGAAGTTGTCAATACGGCTTGCTATATAGGAAATAGAGTTTTCCTAAGGCCCGGAACTAGAAATACCTCCTATGAGTTATGGAAAGGTAGAAAGCCAAATGTTAGCTACTTTTACTCATTTGGAAGTAAATGCTACATTTTAAATGACCGTGATCAACTTGGCAAATTCGATGCTAAGAGTGATGAGGGTATCTTTCTTGGCTATGCCTTAAATAGTAGAGCCTATAGAGTTTTCAACTTGAAGACTCGAACCGTCATGGAATCATCCAATGTTGTCATTGATGATACAAGGATCAAATCTAGTAATCATGAGGAGGAGGTTATTTTTGGTGATGATTCTCCCTTGGAGAAGGTTGATGTATCTACTAATGTTGGGACATCTAATGTTGTTGATAATGACACATAACCTATTGATAGAGTTACTAACTTGGACTCTAATGAACCCGCTCCATGGGTTAGAAGACTCCATAACAAAGATGATGTTATTGGAGATGTTAATGAGGGTGTTAGGACTAGGCGTCAACTAGCTAATCTTATTAGCTTTACATCCTACACCTCTCAAATTGAACCCAAAAAGATTGATGAAGCCTTCAATGATGAGTTTTGGGTTTTTGCCATGCAAGAAGAGCTAAACCAATTCGAAAGGAATGAGGTTTAGACTCTAGTTCCTAGGCCTAAGACCACTAATGTCACAGGCACAAAATGGATATTTAGGAACAAATCCGATGAGGATGGCAACATTGTGCTTAACAAGGCAAGACTTGTTGCATAAGGGTACTCTCAAATTGAGGGTATCGACTTTGAGGAGACTTTTGCTCCCGTTGCCCGTTTAGAGTCCATTAGGCTTCTCTTGTCCATTTATTGTGTTCACAAGTTCAAATTTCACCAAATAGATATCAAAAGTGCCTTCCTCAATGACTTCTTGCAAGAGGAAGTGTTTGTTGAGCAACCCAAGGGGTTTGTGGATGCACACCACCCCAACCATGTCTATCGCCTCAAAAAGGCTCTTTATGGGTTGAAGCAAGCACCGAGGGCTTGGTATGAGCGCCTCACTCAATTCCTTGTCAACAATGACTACACAAGAGGTAGTGTTGACAATACACTTTTCATCAAGAAAGACAATGATAAGCTCTTTATAGCTCCAATATATATTGATGATATAGTGTTTGGATCCACCAACAACACCAAGGTCCAACAATTTGTTGATATTATGTCTCATGAATTTGAGATGAGTCTTGTTGGTGAGCTTAGTTACTTCCTAGGTTTGCAAATTAGGCAATTAAATGATGAGATCTTTATAACCCAAGCCAAATATGCCAAAAACCTAGTGAAGAAGTTTGATCTTGAAAAAGCCAAACATTGTGATACACCCATGAGTACCACTTTGAAACTTAGCAAGGATGCTAGTGGTAAAAGTTTGGAACAAACGCTATATCGGGGCATGATAGGAAGCTTTCTTTATTTGACCACAAGTAAGCCCGATATATCCTTTAGTGTGGGTGTGTGTGCTAGGTACCAATTGGATCCCAATGAGTCTTATCTCTCTTCAGTTAAGAGAATCATTCGCTATGTGAATGAGACTTCCAACTATGGGATTTGGTACTCGTTTGACACTAATGCTAGTTTTGTAGGCTTTAGTGATGCGGATTGGGTAGGAAATTGCGATAATAGAAAGAGCACATCGGGCGGTTGCTTCTTTCTAGGCAATAACTTGGTGTCTTGGTTTTGTAAGAAGCAAAACTCGATTTCCTTGTCCACGGCAGAGGCCGAGTACATAGCCGTGGGGAGTGGATGCACACAACTCCTATGGATGAAGTAAATGCTAGTAGACTACAGATTCAACCAAGGTACACTCACTCTCTTTTGTGATAACATGAGTGCTATTAATATTTCAAAGAATCCGGTACAACACTCTAGAACTAAGCATATTGACATCCGTCATCATTTCATTAGAGAACTAGTTGAGAATAAATACATAGTACTTGAACATGTAGGTACTAATGATCGACTAACGGACTTGTTTACAAAACCTTTAAATGCTACTCATTTTAAAACTCTTAGTCGGTCTATTGGGATATGTCTTGTGGAGTGATGAGTTTTTGTGATTGACCCCATATGGGCTCAAGCAAAGAGAGCTTCTGCATACTTGATGCATGCAAAATATTTGAAAGATCTTATGCCTCTTTATTAATTGCTTGAAGTAAGCTTGGTTGCAAATATGTATATCTGCTTTTATCTCAATAAGTGTGAACCATGCCAGCATTACAATCCATGTCATATTTATGTTCAAACATGCATTTTTGGACTAGGAAATTTACATAGGAAGTACGATTTGAATGACCTATAGTTTCCTCCATGACATGATGATTCTTAATTGACATGCTAAATTGAAAAAGCATGAATTGATGATTGCAATCTCTTAAATGCAAAACAATATGTGAAAAAGCTTGTGAGACTAAAAATGATAAAGGATCTTGTATCCATTCAAAGGATGTTTCTATCCAAATGTCTCTCTTTCTTTATTTGTTGAACATGTCTACTATCATACGGGTTTCATACCCGGAAAAATCAAATAAGGTGCAAAGTCGCTCATGCCATGTTTCGCTTATAAAGTTGGATATAGTTGCTATTAAAATTGAAATCAATGAAATCTCTATATACTTGCTTCTCTCATGACAAATGGTAAAATTGGTTTGAATTCTATTGGAAACCTTTGTCATTTGCTTTGCCAAACACCATTGTGTTTTGGATTTAAATGCAATATGTCTTGTATGCAAAGCAATGTTCATTCACACATTTTCAATAAAATAAATCTCATCGTTTCTCTCCAATTAATTGAGTGCATAAAGTGGCTTATATATTATTCAAATGTCTAGTATGCTTATATCTCTCTTTGCTAAAGTGATCCGGTTGGGGAATACTCCTTTGCCTATATCATGACAAAAAGGGGGAGTAGAATATGGTAAGGGGAGTTGCTTTTGTAGTAGCAATTGTGCATATTAGGGAGAGTACATATTGAGGGGGAGTTACCCAATGAGGGGGAGCATTGCATTAACATTCATTGCATGATGTTGTACTTAAATTCTTAAATGCAAATGCTTGTTTTATTTTTTCACTTGATCCTCTCACATGCACTTGTCTTGGAAAGTGTATATTTTTATTTTGAAGGGTTGATAATTCTACAAGAGATTGAAGACTTGAAGATTTTTTATTTATTTTTTTTTTTTTGCTTTTTATATATCTCTTTGTAATGTAGATTATCATTGAAATCCTGTAACTTATATTATATTGTGAGGATCCATGTGAGTGGTGGTTTTGTCACGAAATAGCCAAAGGGGGAGATTGTAAGGATTATCATATTGATTGGCTTATTTCGTAGACAAACCACATGTTGGGGTTTGAATTGTAAGGGTAGCTTAGGTGATTAATGATCAAGCTTAAAGGCCCTTTTTCAAGACCTCAAAGTGACAAGCACTCCGAAGGTATATCCCTAGTGCTTTTTTCATTGAAGAGATTTAGTAGCACACACTCACTTAGCATATTTGCTTGTGTGTGCATTCTCTTCACATGTCACTTTCACACATGCACTTTTATGAATTGTATCTTGTTGTGTGTTTGTGTCTTGTAATTTGTTTTCTGAAGATGTTCGGAAACATCCGTGCTTGCACATTAGTGTGCTTAGTTTTGCGCGAAGACCACTCTCGGAGATTGCCTTGGCTTTCTCCTTGGATTCACCACTTTTGGTGAATCGACGGTTAGATCGGCAGCCCTGGACACCAAATGAAACTGCCGTTTTAGGCCAGAGGTCTTTGGTCTGATTCTGCGGTTGTGATCAGAGGCCATGACCGTCGATTCAAAACCGTCGATCATACCTGATGCATTTAATATCCCGGGTTTGATTTTGCGGTTAATTTGGTGGTTTCGAAATCGTCGAATGAAATCGCCGTTGCTCCCCTGTTTCTCTCGGGACCAATTCGACGGTCATGATCGGCGGCCTGGCCACTGAATGAAACTGCTGATCGTGCGGTTCAGGGGCAAACTTGTCTTTTCATGTGCCCTATTCTTGATGCCTATAAATATACCATATTCTCTGTTTCTAAAATTAGTTCTTTGACTCCTTTGAACCCTAAAGCAAAAAGAGAAACACTTGAGAGAAAAATCATCAAGAACTCACCTTTAAACACTCAAAGCATTCCCTTTGATTTATCAAGTCCATCTAGGATCATCCATGCATGCTTTTGCATCATCACATAATTCTTGATATGTTCTTCACTAATCTCATCTAATTTTAGTGTGATTCATATTGAGGCATCTCTTTATTTACTTGTATGTTTTTAGATAATATGCTAAATACAAGATAAGAGATTGTTTGTGATATTTTGATTGAGTGTTGTATTGTGATAGCTATCTAGGATTTCTAATCTATGTTTAGCTAAGCTTTTTGACATGTCATCTAGCTATTGATATCTAGGATTGCTTATTTGCAACATTGTCATCCTAGATAAGCATATAGAGTTACCTAGCTCTTATTGCATTTTGAGTATTCATATATTCACATAGGCTTGTTATCTCTTCATTGAGAAGTAAGACTTGTGTAGCTTATGGGATTAGGTTGCGTAAACCACAAGCAATTAAACTAGGTTCACTCATACAGGGATTAGGTAGGTGTGTGATTACTTCCGGGATTAGGTTGTAATCTTTCTCTTACTTAGTGGATTCGAGGTTCGAGTGTGGCTCACTTTCTAGCCCGTGGTTTTTCCCGTGAGGGTTTCCACGTAAATATCAAGTGTCATTTAATTTCCGCACCATATTACACTTGCTATATTTGTATTAACTATTAGGGGTATTTTCATAATCTTGATCATACATGAAAATTGGGTAAAACTTATTAAAATCTATTCACCCCACCTCTAGATTAATATTGTACACACCTTAATTTGTTTCAAAGAAAAACCAAATATAAAAGATTACAAATACATATTGATTTAAAGAAGATTGTTCTACAAATCACTCTTTACAAGTACTTGATCAAATATTCAATACAAGTAAATGATATTCAACAAGTTAACCCATACTTATACATAATATAAAAGAGATAGAGAAAGAGACAATGAACACAAGATTTTTACGTGGTAAACCTTCGAAGAGGAAACATTCACGGGTTGAATCCACAACCACTAGCAAAGCAAATCCACTATATGAAAAGGACATACACACTTAACACTATCAACTCGATGATATCCATATCAAGCTTTCAAATCCTAATCTACCCTTGGGCTAGTGAATCACTATGCCTACTCCCTATCTAAGGTGTGTCCTACACCTCTAGGAAGCAACTCCCTATCCAAAGCCCTCAAGCCTCTAGGAAGATTTCTCCGCTTAGCAATCTAGATCACTAGCAATCTAGATCACTAGGATCCTAGTTAAGCTCCCCTAGCTCAACCATCTGGAGTACGCAACTCTTTGCTAAGACTTTCGCTTGGCTATTCGGAACTCATTCCTAGCCAAGAATTCTTGCTCAATACAAAACTTCACTCACTTTGAAAGAGACTTCAACCTTTCCTCAAGGCAAATGATCTAAGTGGTGCAAATGATGCAAATCACAATCAACACAACATAGAACATATGATCAATATATTCTATGGAACAAATAGACCTAAACATGTGAGAACACAAGCATAAAGTCTAGATGCAAAAACATGAATTAAACTAGAGCATGTGAAAAACACCTAAACACAAAAGCTCATAATTCCATTCACACATATAACACTTGAATATATCATAATCATGAAGCACAATTTCAAGATGTTATAAACATACAAATAAATGCTAGAAACCTAGAATATATTCAATGAGTAATCTAGCCAAAGATTTAGAGAAAGGATATATTGATAAATCAATTTAATCCTAGAAATCTCTAAAAACACATACAAGAGCCTTAATCCAAGATTTCATCAATCTAGGGATCAAAACACATTTCAAGGATTATCAATCATAAAATCATTCAATCAAGTCTCAAATAATCCTAGATATCAATCTAATCACAATACAACTCTCAAACATGTGAAAATCATAGAATCAAACATTCTAGTTCACGAGTGTCTCTAATTAGATTTTTGATTAAGATTGATTATGAAGCTATCACTACTACAAAAAACGCAAAAGAAATCGGTTATTTTACATGGAAGAAATAGGTTTTTAAAATTTTTAAAACCGATGTCTATTTGATTGATTTAGAAAAAAGCGAGCTTAAGACATCGGTTTTTAACCGATGTAAAAGCATGCGAAAACACATCGGTTTTATATAAAACTGATTTAAAAACCGCGATGTAAAATTGATGAATTATAAAAATTAATCTTGCCGTTCGACCGCCAACCCCACCTCTAATAATAATCACAATTAATCGTCAATATGAGGAATTAAACATGCAACCTCAAAGTCGAAGTGGTAAGACTTTACCACCTGACTACAAGATTGAATGTGTTAACAATTAAACAATATTTATATATAACCTATATGAGTTGTTAAAAATTAAAATAAAAAAAAAAAAATTTTTGATAAATTTAAATTTACTCAACTAATCAAAATTCTAATTTCTGCTACAAACATCTATTAAAAAAAAATTATTTGTGGGTTTATTTTTCATTTCATTTTTTGTGTGGTTTTGCATGTGTTTTGCTGGAGATATTTTTGTGCAAATTTTTTTCTTAAAATTGTATCTTTTGGCATTGAAATAATTTTTTTTGTCTATGCTGGGTTCTTTGATTTTTTGATACGAATCCAACGGTATAAATAACATAAAATTTTGGGCGGTATTTTGAAAGTTACGAACAATTATTCAGTCAAAGGTTAGAACTGATTGGAGATATTTTTGTAAAAAATATTTCCTTAAAACTATATCTTTTGGCAATGAAATAAATTTTTTGGTCCATGTTGGATTCTTCAATTTTTCGATATGAATCCAATGGTATAAAGAACATAAAATTTTGGCCGGTATTTTGAAAGTTATGATCAATTATTCAGTCAAAGGTCAGAAGTGATTGAACATGATCAATTTTTGTGCAAATGTTTTCCTTAAAACTGTATCTTTTGGCAAAGAAATAAATTTTTTTGTCTATGTTGAGTTTTTCAATTTTTCGATACGAATCCAACAATATAAAGAATATAAAATTTTGGCTGGTATTTTGAAAGTTATGATCAATTATTCAGTCAAAGGTCAGAAGCGATTGGAGATGATCAATTTTTGTGCAAACTTTTTCCTTAAAACTGTATCTTTTGATAAAGAAATAAATTTTTTTATCCATTCTATGTTCTTCAATTTTTCAATACAAATCTAATGGTATAAAGAACGTAAAATTCTGGGTGGTATTTGAAAGTTATGATCAATTATTCAGTCAAAGGTCAGAAGCGACGTGAATCCGCGAGTGAGATGTTTTCATCGCTCATTTTCACACTTTTCCAAATCGATTTTTGGAATATTTTCTAAACAAAAAGTGTTTTTTTGCATGTATAATTTCTTGTATCAAAATTTGAGAAAATAAAGTTAAGTATTTTTAGAGATGCGTACTTGAATGTGGACATAGGTCAGATTTGAATTTCAGCAGAATTTCGCTTTTGAATCCATATCGGTTTTCCCAAAAACCGTTGTCTTTTTAAACCACAGTATTTATAGAAATCGGTTTTTATAAAAACCGATTTCTAAAAGTTTTTTTAAATCGGTTATCAAAAAACCGATGTAAACAACCGATGTCTTTTTACATTTTTGTAGAATCTTTCTCAATAGCATTCACTAAACATATATACAAATAGAAGAAGAAACCCCAAGCAAATTGAAGATTATAAAAGAAGAAATCACAAAGATAAAGTCAATACCTTCCAATCACAAGCTGTCACGAATTTCTGGATACAACACCTTGAAAACTCGATCAAATAACTGCAAGATCACTTGGAAAAGGTAGAGGACTTGATTACGAACAATCTCCAACTTGAATCACTCAAATCCGACCTCGTATGAAGAAGTTAGGGTGTTTGGAAGGTGAGAAAATTCCGGAGAGAAAAAAACTGACGGGATTTCTAATTTTTTCTTCTTACTTCTTCTTATTTTGAAATGGAGGGAAGTGAGAATATTTAAAAGGAAGAGAGAGAGGGAATTTTTGGCCAATCAAAAGAGGCCAAGTCAGCCCCTTCCCATGTGGGGCGCATGTGGCCCACGGGACCAGAGGGCTGGTCTGGCCGTGGGTCACACGGCCTTCCCACGGGGTGGCCAAGGCATGGCCTTAGGCTATGCTTGCTTCTCCCGCGCACCTCCCACTTTCTTTGACCGTATACAGTCCTCCGAACTCCGATTTCGAATATGTTTTTGAATTACAAATTGTGACTCCCTCACGCACAACAACAAATACAAAACTTTGACAAAAGGTTGAGTTTCATCTCAAAAAATGATGACGAACACAACTCAACGAATGAGAATGAAAAGTAGCATAGCTGCATCGTTTGGACTCGAAACTTAATGAATGAGTAATCAAAATGATCGGGACTCAATAAGGAACCATAAGAGATCATTTTCAAGGCCAAAACATGAGAAACACAAATAATCAAACACAAATTCACATATGAATGCCATTTCCTAGACATAGTCTTAGAACATGTAACTCTACAATGTATGAGCATTTGAGTTCAATGCATGAGCATACAAAAACATGTGAATGTGTTATATAAATGGTGCACAATGATTTAGGGAAACTTATGAATGATTTGTGTGTGTGTGCCTATTGCCTTGAAGAAGAAAGAGGTCTATATTACCTTAATAGTGCAATGATGTCCATTCCTCTTCAAAGGCCTCTTCTTGCTTGATCTTTTGGTCACATCTTTCTTTAAAGCTTCAAATCATCAACCTATGACCATTAATCATATGCATGAAAAAACATCATTTTGATATGGAATATATGTCAACACAAACTAAAAACCTAACACCTTCTGTAAGCAACACTCTACAACTTCTTTCTTTAATACCTAGCAAAATCTCAGCACGCCCGAGAGCCAAGTCGTTCGACGGCTTACTCTCTACACCCTTCGTTTCTATAAAAGCAATTACTCATCAACGCGAGTAATTTCAATGAAATAAAAACCAAAACAACAATTGGCAAATGATACTCACCATACCGATTCCAAATTCTCCGGTATTGATACTACGACTCTCCCCAAGGACCGTCGATCGAAGGACCTTTCATAAAAAATAGGTGTCCTTCCAATGACAATCATTCAACGTAGTATCAGTGATGAGATGACGCTCTCTATTTCTAGGTATCAACATGTAACGACCTTGGTCGAACATGTGTTCCTTCAAGTAATAATTGTGAAGGAGACATCCTAACCAAAATTTGACAATGTATCTCTCGCAAAGAACACCCAAGCTCAGCAATATCCTCCAAGTATTTGGCATCAATTGGCTAGAAGCAATATCATAGTGTAATAACATTCGTCGAACTAGCTGAGGGACTGGAAATCTGAACCCTAAGCGAAGGGTATACTCATAAAAGTACGTCTACCCTGGTATATCCCAGTCCGTCCGTTCATCTTCCTTTGGTGCACGTAGTTCGACATCATCAAGGATGCCATAAATTACTCTCAAACTACACATATTCTCATCCGTGACCAAATTGGCTAGACTTTCACTTAGGATACCTAAAAGGCTACCAGAAGTAGAAGCCTTCGCTGTATCTACATATTCCGGATGTTCGACCATCAACGCAATGGCACGCACACCACCTTGCTCTAATATACCCTCCTTGTTTATAGCAACAACGTTCGATGGGTCCTCTATCGTGACCAGTCGATCTAAATCTGTCATCCCACTGTCGACTCCATCGCTTTTTCATTCTGCCTTGTTCGGAGTCTAATCAGAGCGAGAGTCGAAAACCGTAGCGTTGCTCAACATGATGTCTCCAAAAACTGACATGCACATGAAATGCACAAGTTAGAAACTAAAATGGTACAATCACAACCTAGGGTTTCTAAGATCAAAGCCTAGGGTTTTCAATGAAAATCAATGTCTAAAAGGTTGACCTAGTTCTATCGAACTATCTGTTATCCTATGACAGTCAAGACATCTACTCAAAACAACGTAGTGGTCGAGTCATCTCATATAAACAAAAATCAAGCATCACAACAAATCAAATATTTCAAAGAATCAAAAATGCATCGAAGAAAATAAAAAAAAAAACATTGAAGAACAAAGATAGTAGAAACATTTCTTCAAGACAGAATATCAATAACTACTGCTTGTTCCCTATAAACTCAAGGAAAGAATTAAATCTTATGCAGAAAAGAAAAATAGCATCTTCACTAACCTTGAAGAAAAAAGTCTTTAAAAGTAGAAGCCGTAGAAATCCATGAGGAAATAGCAAGATCTTCAAACCACAAATGGAGAAAACCAAGGAAGTAAAATTTTTTAGGAGTCGCACTAAAATGGTTTAGGGAAGTGTAATGGTTTACTTATAAACCAACTCCTTTAACCTTAGTTGCCACGTGTCAAATCCCCTTCGGTTGCCAATTAACCAAGGTAACCGCCTGGTTTAAAATTTGAAAAAACTTTTCTCGAAAATCGTGCCTGAATTAAATGCACCTGACGTTATCCTCGGACACTGAAACGCAAATGTCCCTTCGATTTGACTTCTAATCGAGCTAGCTTCCACACTTTACTCGAAACGTTCGTCGGGCGACAGGTCATCTTTGAAAATTGATTTCACTGACTCGACGATGAGCTACTAAATCAAAGCAACTTAAAGTGATGTGCTCGATGGTCGACTCAACGAAAATCACTCTCTACTTCATTAGAACTTTCTTTAGAGAGTGGGAGACAAACTGTGGTAGCCAAAAATGGTCCACATGCCCGAAGCAAGAAGCCCATACCTTTTTTATAGCTTTTTTGGGCCCGTTATAGTAGAATGATCCAATATAAGTATCAACTATAGAACTTGATCTTTGAAGGACCAAGTCAGTGGTCAATGGTCAATTATGTCGAAGTAGATGGTTGTGGGAGAGATTTTCTCCTGAAATCTCGCCCACAATCAAATCATGATCAGGAGAACATTAAACAACTGAACCCCTATAAATAACAAGGTTTTTGCTACAGAAAGCCTCTTTGAAATGTTTTGAAAAAAAGAACTGGTAGCAAATCAGAAATCTATTTGTATTCATTCCGAACACCGGAAATTGGTTCAATACAATCATTACAAACAATTGCTCAGCCCAAGCATAACTAAGGCTAAAAATCAAACCCCAAATCTATCCTTTTTATATATTCTCTCTAAATTATCCTTTTTTGCAGGTTTACAGTTTCGAAACGACAATCTTCAGTCAACAAAGTTCCACTAAGTTGCCTTGGACCTAGTCTAACCTGACCCGAATAACTTCAACTGTAGTTCGACCACCTACATGGTATATAAAAAAAATAAGATGCATGGTTACATATTAATATTATAAAATTAAGTCAAAATTTTGAAGTTGGAATAATGTTAGATCGACAAAATAAGGTTAGCCCATTGCCTAGTGGTAATATGGTATATCCCTCACACATGTACCATGAAATTATGGGTTCGAGTGATGTGAGATGTAAATTGTAAGTTGTAAGCTGTAATATATATATACAGTTTTTCTATTGTCAGTTCGAACTGACGAAAGATATATCAATTCCTTGCATGTGGGCCATTGGATTTAAATACTTTGACTTGGTTGCATACACTTGTCAAAGCATCTTTTAAATCCAGTAACTCACATGCAAGGATCCGATAATAGAAAGACTGTATATATATACAATCTTTCTATTGTCAGTTCGTTCTAACTATAAATATATCAGAATGAAGAATGTGGACCATAGATTATAGAGAAGTTTTGACAAGTGCTTACACTTTGAGTCAAAGTATGTAAATCTAGTGGTTGACATTCTTCGTCCTGATATATTTATTGTTAGGACGAATTGACAATAGAAAATCTTTATATATATATATACCGATCGCATTAATTCATGATTTACGATTTACATAATGATCACATTAATTAATGATTTACGATTTACATAATAGTTTCAAATTGGATGTTATATCATTTGAGCATATTAACAAATGAATATTTCCTAAAAAGTATAATACATAAGTACATCCTATGTATATAAAAGAGCTTTAAGTTTTCAAAAGGGTAAGTTTCCGTTTGCATAACTGCCTTATTTACCCCTTGTCCTTTTCCAATTCAGGTGTGATTAATTGATTTGTTTCCCTTTTTATCCTTTTTTCCCCTTTTAACGTTCCTCTTATCTTTCGTTCCCTTTCTAACGTGTATCTCTCTTATATCTTCTCTCTCATGACTTCATTTCTTTCCATATATTTATTTCTTCTTTCCATTCCTATGTTTCGTGTGATTGCCGAAACGAAGAAACCAGAGACTCCACGCACGCAGAGTTATCTCTTTCTCGGTTTGCTTATGTTTCTTTCCTATTTCTATTCTCTTTTTAAAATTTGTGTATATAGATTATAGTTGAGTTTCTCTGTCATGTCTTATTGTCTTTAATATTTGTATTTGAAGAGATAGAATGTGTAAATCAGTACATAATACAAAAATCTAAACAAAACCCAAAAGAAGAATGAATAAGAACTCACTTCAAATCTAGCAGATACCACAACATTGGAAGTAACAATTACATAGATGAAACTGAAATAGTAAAAATTGATAGCATAGAGGAAACTGAAATGGTCAAAAAAGATAACATAGAGCCCAAATTGAAGAGATAATAAAACACCACCAGCAGGCAATACAGAAGGCTCTAACATCTAACTCCTCCACCCTTCTAGTGGTGGCAATACAGGCAGCTCGGCTTGGTCTAGCTCGATCGGTGGCCAACCGGGTGGCCACGGGTTGGCCTGTTTAAACTTTTTTTTTCTTTTCAATTTTTGTAAAAATGCTTTAGGCAGGAGTCCAACCAGCCACCACGGTGAGGTTGTGTGATTTAACCATTTCAAGTTTAGTCGTGTTAAGTTATGCATAATTTAATATATATTTTGTTTAATAAGTTTTTTTTTAAATTTTTTCGTATAAAATTGCTATGAGTGGAAATTGAACCATGGTTGTGGGGGAAAAGGATTTGCGACTTAATGATTTCACTACAAGCTTAACTTTGTTTATTTATGCATATATTAATATATATTGTTTAACTGGTTTTTTGTTTTTTATTTTATTTTTTTTATTTTTTTTTTATTTAAATATTGGCAAGCCTTATAGGCGGGGCCGAGCATGCTTGCAATGAGGCTTGGCCTGGACTGCTATGGGCCATGCCGTGCCAAGCCTGACTTGGTTGTGGAGTAGGCCAATTGGGCTTGGCCTCCTAGGCCAAGCCCATTTTGCCACCACTACCGCTTCCCTTGAAGAACATAATAAAATAATAGAATCCCTGGAGTATATAAGAAAATAAAAGAATAACTGAACACATATCTGAGGTCTTGAACTCGAGTTAGTGATATCAGGTCAAATTTGGTTCGATCTCTGCCGCTGAATGGAACTTCGATCTTGAGGTTAAAATCGAGAAGAAACAAAAAGAAGAATGCAAGTGAGAATCGATGAGGACCAACCTGGAGAAGTTTGTATCTGTTCTCCAATTTCTTATGTTTCGTTTATTACGAAAAAGATGAAGATCTGGCGAGTTTTAGAGAAATAAATAAATAAATGAAAAGTATCAAATGAAATTTGAAGTATTCAAGAAGAAGATGATAGGATCTAAAGTGATAAGAATTTTGATAAAAGCAAAAGCAAAAAAATAATGATGAGGTCCACACAAATTAATGGTCGATGCCTATCTAGATATCTGATGTGCACCAAAACCCAAAAAAATAAATTAAAAAATTAAAAAAAAAAGCATTTATAAATTAGGGTAATTAGTTAACACGAAATAAAAAAAAATAAAAATGAGAAGCTTGAAATTATCCAAATACTCATTAAGAGTATTACGATAATTCATTAACAACACATGAGATTTTGGGTTTCAAAAGGAGGGTACTGGCACAAATTAGGTTTAAAAGAAATATTGACCCAAATAAGGTTTCGGGTTCAAACGGAGATGGGCCTAAATATTTTTTAGCCTATAGAAGTTTGGGCTAAAATTATTTCTGGTCAAAATAAATTTTCAAGCCTAAAGAAAGACAATGATAATAATAATAATAATAATAATAATAATAATAATAATAATAATAATGATAATAATACACTTTACAAAATAATAATAATAATAATAATAATGATATTAATAAAATTTTAAAATAATAACGTAATTATAATAATGATAATAATGATGATAGCAATAATAATAATAATATTGTTATTAATAAATTTTAAACCCCAACTTCCAAGTTAAGAAATCGATTTAAAAACTCTTTATGAGTCCCGGGCCATAGGAGGTTACACCTCACTGAAAATATTTTTATTGGGATGATGAAGTTCAGAGTTTATCGATGGAGTACAGTGATGAGTGGTTGAATAAGTCAAGCCCCGATTGCTTCCTCTGAAAATAGAATGAACCCTATAATATATAATGATGATAACAGTAACAACAACAACAGTAACAACAACAACAATAATACTATTAATAAATTGAATAATAATAATAATAATTTAAAAATAATAATATATAAAAAATGCTAAATTTCTTGGATCCCCACTTTCAAACAAGTTTTTGGAAGTTGAAGCATCAACTACCATCACATACTACGATGGTAACGAGCATAGACGTTAATAAATAAAAAATATATATATATATCATTTTAAGATAAAATTATATAAATTTTACAACACATGTGCAACAAGTGTGTGGCTTTCCACCACATATTTTCTCCTTGGCTTATTGAAGATGCCAATCCACGTACAAGCTCCACTTTCTCTGTCTTCATGTATGTTGACTTGTGGCAATATATGTTGTTTAGTAATTGAATCTCTTGTTCTATAAATATAAGTCCAATTCATGTGTAATATTTTGGATCCTCATATCAATACAAACACTGAAGCAAGTAACAATTCTCCTCCCTATTCATTTATCTCACGTCTTTATTCTCTTATTTTTATCTCATGCAAATTACTCTCTTGTTTTCTTCATCTTATTTCTATTTATATTATCTTCTGTCTCAATTTAATTTACAACACGTGATCGGTCATTTATTGTATATGTTTTCGATCCCCATTCCTCCAATCAATTGCTTGTTTCTCGAGTCTTTTAGAGTTTTAATTTGTGTGTTTGAGCATTTTCAGGTTGTTGAATCCAAGTGATGTATTTGAAATATTTCAGAGAAAAAAGGGCAATTTGGTCAAATACCGCAGCTCAGGCAAATATACATCAAGCGGAACACCTTGCGTCAAGTCCAGAGGTGCCTTCTGCCAATTACCGCCCCCTAGGCACATGCCTACCTTGCTGTCCTACCTAGCGGTCAGCTCCAGAGGTGTCGCTTTGTATTTTCCGCGGGGTAGGCAACTTACCTACCCAGCGGTAGCGCCCGTCAGTGCAGATGACCCATATTGCGGGCCCCATAACTCTCAGCTCCGATTGAACTGTGTGTCCTACCACCTATGGATTTGAAGCCCCGGAAGTCTAGTTTCCAACCCAATTTACGGCTTGTCAATCCGAATTTTCTAGAAGAAGTTATGCTTGTTTTAGTGTCCGAAGGTCAGATCAGTCAGTTATTAAATCCGCGAATGCTTTCGGGATTTGTTTCGCAAGTTGTCGGAACGGGAAATATTACCTTCTTGGACATGTGTGGGAGTCTTGGAAAGCAATTAGACATCTAATCCTTATCCTCCTTCAATAAGTAATCAATTTGGATGGATTAGGAAAGAAATAGATTCCCAAAAAGGTAGAGTTCTAAAGGGGAAGTGATTTCCTTATTGTTTAAGGGCTTGGCTTAGCATCTACACCTATTTATGCCCCTTTGAACCCTAATTTCGAGGGATATAGAGGAGAGAGAGAGAGAGCCAGCCAAGGGAGGTCCCCGGCCACCAAAGGGGCCGTCCCCCTTCACCATCATCCATCTTTACACATCGGGGGTTTGCAAGACGAAGAAGACGCATCATTGAAGATTTGAAGAATTCATTGAAGGCCTCAATGGGTTTTATCTTTTCTATCTCTTGTCTTTTTATTTCATCTATGTGTAACTAAATCCATACTAGGAATTCAATGTGAACCTCTATGAATACTCTTTGTTAGAATTGACTATGTTTTAGTAATTCAAGTTTTGTTTCATTCAATTTGTGATTTCTTCTTGTCTATGCATGGTTAGTGCTAGTCTTGAATCTAGGATTTATATGTTAAGGTTGAGGGATGTGTGGGGTTTCACCAGTCTCAACCAATAATTAATTGAATGAATGAATTTATCGTAGCAGGTTATTGCACGTTATCTTTGGTTCTCTTGTTCTTGTGCTTAATGGGTTCTCGACCATAGTTTTTATGCAGGGTTTGCTAAGGACTGTGGTTGAGAATACTTGATTATGTGCTGTGTGGGTTGTAGGTTATAGTTGATATGCAGGGTTTGCTATTTACTCAACTGAGAAACGCTTGGTGTATGGTTGATTATTTTCTGTTATAGTTTATATGCAGGGTTTGCTATTGATTGTAGTAGAAGTACTTAATTTATCCCAGGACCACATAGCACTGATTATACATGATTTAAGAACGAACCCTTAACTTGATTAATATTCTTTGTGAAGTCAATTCGAAGCATTGAGTAAACGTAGTTGGGGATCATTGATGACCTAGTCCTCTCACCTCTTGATCTCATTCTCATATTCTTATTAATTGTTTTCTTAGTTTAATCTAGTTTTAATCTCAAATCAATCAAATCAATCTGAAATCTCTTGGTTACTGTTAATTGCTTAGCTTTAATTAGAATTAGTTTTAGTCGATAAATCTCTTTTCCTCGTGGGAACGATCCCTACTTGTCGCTGTACTTATCTCACGATTCGTGCACTTGCGAGTTAGGTTTTTATAACACGATTTTACACATCAAGTTTTTGGCGCCGTCTTGCTTCCTCTGAAAATAGAATGAACCCTATAATATATAATGATGATAACAGTAACAACAACAACAGTAACAACAACAACAATAATACTATTAATAAATTGAATAATAATAATAATAATTTAAAAATAATAATATATAAAAAATGCTAAATTTCTTGGATCCCCACTTTCAAACAAGTTTTTGGAAGTTGAAGCATCAACTACCATCACATACTACGATGGTAACGAGCATAGACGTTAATAAATAAAAAATATATATATATATATCATTTTAAGATAAAATTATATAAATTTTACAACACATGTGCAACAAGTGTGTGGCTTTCCACCACATATTTTCTCCTTGGCTTATTGAAGATGCCAATCCACGTACAAGCTCCACTTTCTCTGTCTTCATGTATGTTGACTTGTGGCAATATATGTTGTTTAGTAATTGAATCTCTTGTTCTATAAATATAAGTCCAATTCATGTGTAATATTTTGGATCCTCATATCAATACAAACACTGAAGCAAGTAACAATTCTCCTCCCTATTCATTTATCTCACGTCTTTATTCTCTTATTTTTATCTCATGCAAATTACTCTCTTGTTTTCTTCATCTTATTTCTATTTATATTATCTTCTGTCTCAATTTAATTTACAACACGTTATCAGCACGATACTGTTATTTCCAGAACCTACAACTTTTGAATTTATTATTACTAGAACCTAAAGCTTCCAGATTTTTACTTATTAATACCAAAACCTGCAGTAATGAATTTACTTTCTCGCATTTTATTTTTACGCAATTTACTTTCCCGCATTTTATTTACTCTTATGTGATTTACTTTCTTGCATTTATTTATTTATACACTTTTATGAGATTGGTCATGCCAACCTACTAGAACCTGTAGTTCTGGATTTACTTTTTCCGCATTTATTATTATGCATTTTATTTTGCAATTTTTATTTAGACAATTTGGTCACCCATCCAAAACCTAAAGTTGATGGATTTATTTATCATTACTAGAACCTAAGCTTCTGGATTTATTTACTTACAAATATTCCTTTATATATCTGAAGATTTAAATTCCTCGGATTTTTATCAGACCAGAAGTTCTGACTCCGATTGTGATTTTCAGATAACCAAAAGCTATAATAATGTCAAAGCTTGCAAGTTTGAAATTTGCTGCACTAGAAGTGTCTAGGGAAAATTACATGTCCTGGGTTATTGATGTCAGATTACTCCTAAAATCAGAAGGTATGTATTACACTATTGAAAATGAGGCCGAGGCATATGAATAAGACAAATCTACAGCCATGGTTATTATCCGTCACCATTTGCATGAGGATCTAAACGCCCAATACCTAACTGTCATAGAACCAGAAGTTCTATGACAAGAGTTGAAAGACCGATTTAATAACCAACCCGATGTTGCATTATCAAATGCAAGGTATCAGTGGCAACATTTATGCTTTCAAGACTTTAAATCAATCTCTGAGTATGATTCTATTTTATTCAAATCACTACACATCTGAAACTGTATGGTTAGGATATAATAGAAAATGATATGTTGGAAAAGACATTTACAACCTTTCATACCTCTAATATGATATTACAATATGATATTACAATAGCAATATCAAGAACGTCGATTCTCAAAATATTCAGGGCTAATCTCATGTCTCCTAGTTGCAGAGAAAAATAATGAGCTCTTAATAAAAAATCATGAATCACGCCTGACTGGCTCTACAGCATTCCTAGAAGTGAATGCTAACACTATTGAAGGACATACTCATGGTCGCGGTCACAGTCCCTACCATGGTCGTGGTCGTGGTCCTAGCCATGGTCATGGTCGTGGCAGTGGTTGGGCTCGTGGAAGAACAAATGGTTATTTTGGTTCGGCTGGTTATAATCAAAATAATGAAAACACTCCCTAGAAGTGGAATGTTTAAAAGGCCAGACCAGATAAAGGGAAGAGTATCCAAAAGGACCCTAAGAAAGATGATATCATCTGTTTAAGGTGTGGCTGTCATAATCATTGGTCACATACATGCCGTACACCTAAACATTTGGTTGAGCTTTATCATGCTTCAATAAAAGAAAAGGAAAAGGGAAAGGGAAAGAATCCTGAAACCAACTTCATGGAGGATTCAGATTTTATGGATATCACCCAGTTTAATGTTTCTGATTTCCTAAATGATCCAAATGATAAAGTGACTACTTCAACTGGTGATGGAAATGTCCATACCAATTAAGTACTGCTTGTAATATATTTTTGTTATCATGTGAAATGTTTATATAAATATTCCTTATGTAATGTAATATATACTTTTGATCACTCTATCTGATATGCACTTTTTTTTTTTTGTATGAATAGATATGTCTTTAAACGATAAGTTGGGTGATATTGAAAAGCAAGGTACAAGAGATATATGTCTAGCTGATAGTGCAACGACACATATGATTCTACGGAATCAGAAATACTTTATGAATTTAACCTTGCTCAAAGCAAATGTTAATATAATATCAGGTCTAGCAGATCTGATAAAAGGCTTCGGTAGAGCCATGATATTGTTACCAAACAATACTAAAATATGTATCAATGATGCTTTATATTCAAGTAGATCCAAAATAAATCTACTTAGTTTCAAAGATATACGGTGTAATGGATATCACATAGAAACTATAAATGATGAGAATATTGAGTATCTGCGCATTACTTCTCATGATTCAGGCTAGAAACTCATTATGGAAAAGCTGCGTGCTTTATCATTTGAATTATATTACACTCTTATAAGAGGTGTAGAAGTTTATACAGTTATGAACCAGAAATTCTTAGACGCAAAAATATTTATGCTTTTGCATGACCGTCTTGGTCACGGGATCTATAATGATGCGTATAATCATTGAAAATTCTCATTGACACTTGTTAAAGAACCAGAAGATTCTTTTATCCCATGAAAATTTATGTACTACATGTTCACAAGGGAAATTAGTAATAAAACCATCCCAATCTAAGGTTGGCTTTGAATCCCCATCATTTCTACAAAAGATTCAAGGGGATATATGTGGACCTATTCCTCCACCAAGTGCACTGTTCCGCTATTTTATGGTACTAGTTGATGCATCCATTAGATGGTCACACGTTTTCTTATTATCAACACTTAATGTCTTTGCAAGATTACTTGCACAGATTATCAAGCTTCGGGCACATTTTCCCGATCATCCGATTAAGTCAATACGCCTTGACAATGTTGGTGAATTTACTTCCAAGACATTTGATGAATATTGTAGATCAGTTGGAATTGATGTTAAACATCCAGTTCCACACGTTCATACTCATAATGGATTGGCAGAGTCACTTATCAAGCATCTCCAGGTAATTGCAAGAACTTTATTATTGTGAACACAATTACCAATTTTTGTTTGGGGACATGCTATTTTACATGCTGCTGCATTAATTCGTCTTCGTCCCACTGCTTATCATAAATATTATCCAATACACCTCTTATTTGGCCATCAACCAGATATTTCTCATCTGCGTACTTTTGGTTGTACAGTAAAAGTCCTAATTGCACCTACATATAAAAATAAAATTGGACCCCAACGGCATTTGGGAATATATGTTGGTCTAGATTCACCATCAATTATTAGATATCTAGAACCTTTGATTGGTGATCTTTTAACTGCACGATTTATTGATTGTCATTTCAATTAGAGAAATTTCCCATCATTAGGGAAAAGAATAACTTCTCCTGAAGAGAAGCGTGAATTTTCTTGGAAAGTTCCTAGTCTAATTCATCTTGACCCATACACATCTCAATGTGAGAGTGAAGTACACAAGATAGTTCATCTTCAAACAATAGCAAATTAGTTACCAGATGCATTTACAGATGCTACTAAGGTAACAAAATCATACATCCCAACTATTAATGTACTAGCTGTAAGATCCTTGATCTTTGTTGGCTTGATTCCATTGCAAAACACTCTTTATTTGTAATGGTTAGTTACTTAGGTGGTTCTTGGTGAAAAGAAGCTTCAAAAGGAGAAAAACAACTTCTCATGCAAATATCATCTTCAAGAGGAAAATCATGTACTTGGATACTAAGGTATCAAGATACTTCTTCCTCTTGCAAGGCATAAGCGCGCATACACACAATTCATACATGTGTGTCCCTACATCATTGTTCAAACATTTGGTGTAACACATTCACACTCATTTAAGTATGCACATGCATTATTCTCATATTGACAAAACATTGTAGAATTGCATGTTTTATGGCTATCTCCTAGATATGGCATGCTTGTGTGACATTGGGTTTATTTGTTTGTGTTTCTTGTATTTTGGATTTGAATATGTTTTCAAATGATTCCTTGTTGAGTTCCAGTCGTTTCGGTTACTCATTTGTTTTCGAGTTCCGAGTTGAAAGTTATGAAACTTTTCATACATTTATCGTTTATTGTTTTCGTCTTTTCAATTTCCATATTTTTTTCATGAAAGTTTTGTTGATGTCCATGTCTGTGAGAGAGTTATAGTTTGTAATCCAAAAATGGATTCGAATTCAGAGTTTGGAGATCGGAGAACGGTCAAAGAACGTGAGAGGTGCGTGAAAGGGTGAAAAAGGGAAAAAGATGGCAAATTGCCATTTGTCCCCTTAGCCATGGAGGGCACGGGTGGCTCATGCCACAACAAGCTCTCTGTCCCTGTGTTCCTCACGGAAATCAAGAGCTACTTGCATTTTTCATTTCATGAATTAAAGGTTTTTATTGTGTGCATTGCTTGCACAATAGTCTTGGTGTGTCATGATCAATTAAATGCATGTGTTGACTTGGCCTTATTTTCTATTGGTCATTTGTGAGCTTTCTTATGTGAGCTTACCTCACCTGATCGCACTCTCTCTCAATATACCCTCTCTCATGGCAATTCAAAATGTGTGTGCAGAAATGTTTTTCTCACAATTTTTCCAATCTTAATTTCGTCATATCTCTCTCATTTCAACTCGGAATCACTTGATTCAAGAGCCAAAAATGTTGGTCTTGAAGAGAGGAATAAACCCCAAGTATTTTCAGAACCAAATGATGTCTTCATTTTTCGCAGTGAGCAGTTTTCAGTCCGAGACTTACCATTTGTAGGTGAAACATTTTCTTATCACTTTCTCTTTTGATCATCTCATTTAATCTTCCTATTTGATAGATGAAATGTGTTAAGAATGATGTTAATTCACATTCATTGTTTGATTGATTGTTGAGTTTTATCTTTGTGATTTTATTTAAACATATATTAGCTAAACTTGATTAATCTTGAAATTGATTCTAGAAATGATATATATGATGTGCCTCATGATAATTTCTAGGTTTAATTTCATGATCTAAGAATAAATTTTTTGTGTGATATATTGAATATTCATATCTTGTTCTTATTGATATACATGCCTTGATTTCTAGGTACATTTGTGATTGTTTGTTGAAAGCATATCTTAGAATATATCTAAGCATGTACATAGAGCTTGATTGATCATCTTGCTTTATTTGATTGTGTTTGCATTCATTTGCATCACTTAGATCTTTGCCTTGTGATAGGTTGGAGTTTCTTGTCAAAGTGAGTGAAGCTTTGACTTGAGCAAGGAGTCTTGACAAGGAAATGTGGTCCAGATAGTCAAGCAAAAGACTTAGCAAGGAGTGTGGTACTCTGGATGGTCAAGCTAGGAGAGTTTGACTAGGATCCTTGTGATCCAGATTGCTAAGCACGAAACCTTCCTAGAGACTTGATAGTCTTGGATAAGAAGTTGCTTTCTAGAGGTGTAAATGTGATAATAAAGTAATACCATTTCAGTTGAAGTTTGCATAGTACTGATTAGAACAATTGGCTGATTTATGGGCATTATTGAAGCTTGTGAAGAAGTAAGACATTCATTTTCAGCAAGAGTTGATTCAAGGTAGATTCTATTTTCATCTCGCCTATATAATAGATAGATAAGTTTAGGGCAGAAAGTTAGATTATAAAGAATCAATAATCATGCAGGAGATAATTGTTTAGTTAAAGAGTTTACCAAGTACGTAGAGTGCATGTTTCAGGTAGATCAAGATCTATCATGATACAAGTTGATGCTTGTGTATGTAATGACAACTTTGTAAGAAAATAAATTGCTATTAAGGATGATTTTAAAAATTGAGAATGATTTAATGGTTATAGTTGTAAATTATTGTTATAAGAGACAAATTTCAAATGCATTGCGACTATCACAGGCTTTATTGCAATATGATTAAAGATAGCAGCGCCTTCATTGTCAACAAATTTGTCCCATAGAGTTAAGAGGAGTGGTTGCTTCATGAAAATAAGGGTCATATGAATTTATTATTTATCAGGAAAAAGATAAGTTCAAATGATATTTACTAAAGAGTGCATCAATTTTGATTTTCTACACTTACTCTTCATTGACAAGAGTTACTTCTTCAATGTAGCTTGTACCGAAAGATGTCTGTATATATCTTATTGGTTGTACATCTTTTGCCAGTGCAATGATAATTGAAAAATAATGAATATAAATGTTAAGAAATTAGAAACAGTGAAAATCGGATAATATAAGAATGAATAGTTATGTTAGTATCTATCCAACTTGAGTAAAAGTATCAATGTAAGTGTCTAAATGGCTGCAAGGAACAAAAGAGAATTCTAGTGTGTTTTTCGAACTGCCAGTAATATCCTCTCTTTTGACTTCTTCAACCATTGTTCCGCCATCAATAATCCACTGGCATTCATTATCCACAACTCTATGATCTGGTGAGATAGGTCTAATATTTGCAATTGTACTGTGATACTTCTTGAAACTGTTAATATCTCCTCAAATGTGTTAGGTTTTGTGAAGCCTAAAACCAGCCTGAGAATCGCATCTCGGTAAAAGGCGCGGCACATACCACGGTGCGGACAAAAAGCACTAGTCGCAGCATACACAACAGTGGATTCTAGAGGTGACACGCTGTGTAGACTGCTGGGCGGACATGGCACCCATGCCGTGGTCCAAGGGGGCGAAGTTTTCAAGAAGTGATATGTGGTATAGACTGTGGCAGAGACATGATGCACACAATATAGTATACTGAGTGGTGGAAAATAGTGGCATATCGCAATATGGGACCCTGGCTACAGACCGCGGTAATGACAGGACTTATGCGTTTCAGGAAAACTTGTGTGAAAAGGAAAGTACTCATTTAGGGTTTCGACTTACCCTAGTGCTCCCATATAAATACTACCATTATGTAAACCCTAAGGTGTGTGAGAAAAAGGTTACTAGAGAGATAGAGAGCGAATTATAGAAAGACTTGAGAGAGAGAGACAGAGAGATTGTAAAACACTAAAATTTGATGAAATTAGTGAAATACTTACCAAGTAATATGTGTTGAAGAAGACCCATGCATGGATGCACTCTAGATGATCTTAGATGATGCTAGATGAACTTAGATGCACATGGACATGATTTTGAGTGATCAAAAATCTCTCTTTCAAGTTTAGGGTTCTTGATGATTAAAGAGTGTAAGAGTGTGTAGTCAGAGAATGACATAATGGTGTATTTATAGAGGCCAATAAAAAGCTTGGTGAAAAGTCAAGTTTGCCCTTGAAATGTGCCAATCAGCGGTTTCATTCGGCGGCCACCAACTGCCGATCAAACTACTGAACAGGGGAACAACGGCGATTTCATTCAGCAGTCACCAATCGCTGATCCAACCACCAAACTGAACCCAAGAGGAACAGGGGATCAACGATGGTTTCATTCGACAGTTTCATAACCGTTGATCATAACCGCTGAAATAAACTCGAGAGATAAAAATCGATCAGGTCTAAACAGTGGTTTCGAACGGCGATCGTGATCACCGGTCATAATCGTAGAATCATTCCAAAAGCTACTGGAATAGAACGACGGTTTCATTTGGCGGTCAGGCCGCCGATCACAACCGCCATTCACAAAATGTGGTGAAACTAAGGGCATTCTCCTAAGGCGATCCTTGCACTAAACCAAGCACACCATCATGCATGCACGGATGTTTCCAAACAATATTCAGGAAACGAATTACTAGACACTCTAATACACAACAAGATACAACAAGGAAGTGCAAGTGCGAAATGTGACATGTGAAGAGAATGCACACATATGCAAACATGATAAGTGTGTGTGTGTGTACAACTAAGTCTCTTCAATGAAAATTAAGCACAAGAGATATTCCTTTGGAGTGCTTATCATCTTGAGTTCTTGAGAGGGCTTTTGAGCTTGATCACCAATCACCTAAGCTATCCTTACATTTCAAACCCTAATTGTGGTTTGTCACCGAAATAAGCCAATCAAACTTTGAAGATCTTACAATCTATACCAGAAGGACCTGCATTGGCCGATAAAAGAGAAGCCCGAGAGTTGAACGATAAAGATTGGTTAAAGAAGTGGATGCCAAAGAACATGGATGAAGAGGATTTTGAACTCTTGGACCAAAAAACATTGGGAGCAATTAGTCTCAGTTTGATGAAGCAGGTTGCTTTTGAAACTATAAAAGCATGTCTAAATATACCTAGGGGGTGAATAGGTTTTAATCAAGTTAATTACCAATTTTTTTTTATTAGTTAATATTCAATAAACACCTAATCTAAATAAAATACAATCAACTAAATTTAATATGGAAAACAATAAATTGCACGTTGATTAATTTACGTGAAAAATCTACAACTGGGTAAAACTCACGGGCTATTGTGCTAGCCACACACGGTCCTCAAATCCACTACTTGAACGGAAGTTTACAACCTAGGTTGACCTCAAGTCAAACCATGCTTGGTCACTAACCCTTCCACTCTATCCAACGGGCCTTTAATAGACATTCTAGACCTACTTGCTTGTGCACTAAGCTACGTAGTTACAACGCTTTAATCACAAGAAAGAGAACACACCCTAGGTGAATATCAAGTGCATAAATGCTAGGTTAACACATTTAATGCTTATCTAATCATGCATGAGCATGTCAAACAATCCTAGATATCATGTGGCTACATGTCATATAAAACTTAGCTATATAAGATGAAAGCAATCCTAGATGTAATAGCTATCACAATACAACAACTTAATCAATCAACACAAAAATCTTAATCTTGTAGATAAGGTTTAATCTAGATGCATACAAGTTATAAATGAGATTTCTTGCTAAGTAAGAACACTAAAATAGATGAAGATGGTGTTCAACTTACCAAGTCATATGTTAAGAAGACCCATGAAAGAGCACATCCTAGATGAAGCTAGATGATGTTTGATGCACATGGGAATGAGTTTGAAAGATCAAAGGTTAGTTCTTGGATGATTTTCTCTCTTGGAAAATACTCTCTTAAAAATATGATTTTTAACTCTTAAAAACGACTTAGAGAAAAAACAACATATATATATATATGTACGAGGTCAAATTGAAGCTACATCGTTTTGATCATTTTTCAAAAAAAATGCCTTGACCGTTGTACACCCGTTGTACGTACAGGAGCTGTACAATGGGTCACCTGGGAAATGAAGAACAGATTGCTATTCAAAGAGGCGACAACTGGGCGAGTCAAGGGCAGTTGCTTTCGGGTTAGGAGACATGTTGTTCATCCATTGTACGTACAGTAGCTGAATAGTGAGACACTAGCAATTGAAAAATCAATTAGGTGTCCCACTGTACGTACAGCGTGTGTACAACGATGAAGAGCAAAAGAGCCATAATGCCGCCAATAGGCACTGTACGTATAGCGAGCCACCAGCGGCTGTACAACGCCTATTATAAAAACATGCATCCTAATGCCTAAAGTGATATGGCAATTATCAATCAAGATGTAAACAATTATAATATGCATGAAAAGAGTTTAAAACATGAATGTGCACAACATGAAACACACAAAATACAAGAAGTATTGAAATGCGTGAGTTGTGTTTGTGCAACTAAGTCTCTTCAATGGAAATAAGCACAAGTGATTTACCTTTGAAGTGCTTATCATGTTGAGGTCTTAAGAGAGCCTTTGAGCTTGATCACCAACAATGAGGAGCCTAAACTACCCTTACATCATAACCCCAAATGTAGTTTCTCAACAAAATAAGCCAATCAGAAATGAATAACTTATAGCTTTCAACGTAAAGGATCAGTAGACTGCCAAAGAACTTATGAAGACTTTATCAAACTTATATGAATAGCCTTTTGCGGTAACGAATGTTCATCTTGTCAAAAAGTTATCAAATCTAAAAATGACGGAAGATCAGAGTTTTAGAGAGCATCTAAACTAGTTGAACAAAGTGAATGATGGGTTAACTTCTATGTCTATGGGTTTCGATAAAGAATTATTGGCATTGTATATGCTCACCCAATTGCCAGAAAGTTGAAAGATGACAAGTCAGTCAATTGCCAATTCATTCGGAAAAGAGAAATTAGATTTCCAATAGGTTGTGAACATGATCATGACTGAAGAGATCAGGTTGTGTGAAAAGGGATTAGGGGCATCTACCTCTACTGTTGGGATTTATGCCCTAAAGCTTGTAATTTGTAAATGTTATAAATTCATTAATAAAATAAGTAGTTATTTTATTCAATTAACCTAACTCATACGTTTATATAATATGTGTTAACATCCAAGATTGCTAGATGCAATCTCAAAATGAGTATATAAATGTCATATACAGAGGAATTCCTTTTGAAACATGCAATCTAAAGAGTCCGTAGAAAACAAATAAAGCTAGGTACTTTATTTGTGGTTAATCTATAGTTGTGGTACATTCCATAAATGTACGGTGGTCTTATCCTAGACTACTCATATGGTGTTATAAGAATGGATGCACCTTATATGATGTGATCATATAAGAATGGGCTACGATCTATATGAATCTATATCTAAGATCCGTTAGTTGAAAAGATTTATATATATCGACAAATGTGGTTGTATAAGGGTGATCTAAATCCTGAGTGTCTTACCAACTCCTTTGAGTTAGATTGTGTTTTTTGAAATACCATGGGTGAGATTGGAGTATTATTCCCAATCAATAACTCCGTATCTTGGAATCACAGTTTGGCTTGTGGCTTGGAAGGTATGCACACAATAGTGGAATCCACTCCTTCTTGCAAGAAATAGATGAGTAGTTCCTTTAAGGGTTGATTTGAGACTTAAACGATTAAGAGCACTCTCCTTCTTCCATAAAGGAATGAAGGATATAATCATTCATTAGAGAATCAATGTTTTTTAAAGGAAAAGATATAATTAGAGAGGTATAACAGACTGTAAGCTCCTCAAAGTTTGATTGGCTTATTTCAGTGACAAACCATGATTGGGGTTTGAATTGTAAGGGTAGCTTTGGTGCATGATGATCAAGCTCAAAGGCCCTCTCTAGTCCTCAAGATGATAAGCGCTCCAAAGGTATATTTCTAGTGCTTAGTTTTTTCATTGAAGAGATTTAGTTGCACACGCACACTTCAATTGTTTGCATATGTATGCTTTACTCTTGTGTGAATTCTCTTCACATGCCACATTTCACACTTGCACTTTGTTGTTGTACTTGATTGGGTGTTAGTGTGTCTAGTAATTTGTTTCCCGAATGTTGTTTGGAAACATTCGCGCATGTACGATGGTGTGCTTGGGTAGCACGATGATCACCTTCGGGAATGCTCTTGGCTTCTCCTTTAGTTTCACCAATAGTGGTGAAACGGGGGTTTGATCGGCGGCCATGACCATCGAATAGAACCGCCGTTCTATTCTAAATTTTTTTGGAATGATTTTACGGTTACGATCGGTGGTTTCCAACCGCTGTTCGAAATTGCCATTTAGACTTGATCGAATTATAATATCTTGGTCTCAAAACGGTGGTTATGAAACAACCGATGATCCCCTGTTCTCTTAGGATCAATTTGACGGTTGGATCGACGGTCTGTGGCCACCAAATGAAATCCTCGTTGCTCCCCTATTCTCTCGGGATTAATTCGGCGGTTGAATCGGTGGTTTTAAAACCACCGATTGGTAAGTTTCAAGGGCAATCCCCGTATTTTCACCATGCTTTTCATCTCTTTGAACCAACTCTTTCAATATCAAGAACCCTAAAGTCTATAGAGTGATTTGTGAGAGAAAAGGCAATCAAGATTGCATGTTTAAACACTTAAAGCCATTTACATATGCATTAAACTTCATCTAGCATCTTCTAGCATATCTAGGATGCTTGCTTGCATGGCCACATGGGTCTTGCTCAACACACTTGCTTTGCTATGTTCTTCACTAATTTCATCTAATCTTAGTGTCTTACTTATCAAGGCATCTCCTTAATTACTTGTATGTTCTTAGATTATAATCTTATATACAAGATAGAGATTGTTGTGTTGTTTTGATTGAGTGTTGTATTGTGATAGCTAAACTTAGGATTGCTTAATCTATATTAGCTAAGATTTATTACATGTCATTTAACTATTGATATCTAGGCATGATTTAATTGTCATCTTTGTAGGGAAAAATACACGTAGCGGAAGCGAAAAATAGTTTTAGTATTGTTTAAAATTTTTCCTTAAGATGAACCTTAACCCCTTAATTAATTAACATATAATAATAAAAGTATCGTACCTTTGTCACGTGATCCGATTGATGTTGCGTCAATGGTAATCTGCAAGATCTTCCAATCCAATCACGAACGTGAATCACCTAGGAGCGTGGTCTCCCTTTCTTTGAATTGTGTACCTGATGATGGATAGCAAAAACTTTTATTTTTCGTTAGTCACAATAGCTTCCAAGAGATAACAAAGAACATTCCGGTCACTTTTGAATTATCAATCCTTTGATCGAAATTCGCGTGAACCTTATTCGAAATTGTGCACAAAGCCTTTTGATATAAAAGCTACTAGTGCACTATCGAAATAAGAACGATCTCCTCTCTCTTTTCCTCTTGGCCGAATTCTCACACTAGTGTCTAGAGTTGGATTTATTTTTCAAGCAAAAGAAAATAATGCTCTAGCATAAAACCTTAGAGGTGGCCGAAAATATATAAGTATATATTTATAGGGTGGCTGAAATCCCTCTTTCTTTTTAATTTAGGGTTGGCCGAATTCTATGATAGGGAGGAAACAAGGGTGGCCGAAATCCTCACCATAAGAGGATTTGTGTTTCACCCATACTCCTATCAATCTCTAAAATCCAAACCCTAATCCAACTCTTTAGCGTTTAATCCTATTATGACTATATAAAAGACTTCCTTATTTGATTAGATAAATAAATCCATTATTTATCTACTTACCAAATAAAGTCTTTTATATTTATTATACTACTACCAATAGTATAACACTAAGAAACATATTTCCTAGTTAGAAAAAGATTTTGATTCTTAATTAAATAATTAATCTCCATTTAATCAAATAATAAAATAAAATAATATATTAGGCTATTTTATTAGCCTTGCCGTCCATACACAAAAGATAGGCCAAATATTATTTTTTTCATTTTATTAAATCCATTGGACCTTTAATTAAAAGGCCCGCATGTGAACTAGGTCATTCTTACTAAAAGAAACAAGTCCACATGCCTTAATACAATTCTAGATGGACCCATAATTAGTCTGGTAGAATATATTAAGTGATCCATGCAAGTCCGTGTGGATTGGGGATCTTGGCGGGCTTATCTAAATTTAAGCTTCAATAGACATAACCTAATCATAATCAACAAATGATTCACTTAGGTTCAATCTATTAATTTTAGTTCATTCAACTAAAGAACTAAAATTGCACTCTTCAATAAAGATAGAATAAGTAAATGATTCTCATTCATACCCTAGACAATCTTATTGGAGATAGTGAATCCTCGTGAAAAATATCAGTAATCTCCAAGAGCTCATAGACTGCTTATAGCTCTCCAAGTTACCATATTTACTCATATGACCACATTTTGAACTTGGATATATATTATGACTTGTCCAGAAGCCATGTTTCAATAGACACTATCGAAAACTTAACGTTAAGATTTAATATCCAATACATCAAAACATCCATATGATGATAATGCACGATTAGTTTATGAACTAGTCTGTTAGTTTAAAGTGATTAAACAAGTAGCTCTAATTACGATTAAACTAATAATGCACGATTAGAAATCACTATCTAGAAACTATAAGATTTTGGAGTTATCACTTTAGTCTACCTCATTAGTTTCACAGACTTTATGAACTAGCTCTAATTATGAGCTACTTGTGGAGGATCATACCATATGTAATAGCTATATCGATGGACACTGATAATTTGGTTGTGTAAAACATCTACAGTTACGAGAGTACAACCTTGGGTTTTTAGTGGAATAACTCCAAGGTTAATAATTGTGAAATGTTAATTAAAGAGTTTAATTAATTTTCTAAATATTATAGGAGCTCAAAACTATAGGTCTATTAGGTCCCTTTGCTAGCCCTTTACGATTGATAGTAACAATGCTCACGGAGAATTGGATGGTCCAATTAATTGTGTCATAAAAGTAACTTAAATATATTTTGGGAATTAATTAAATGATGTGATTATTTAATTGATGAATTAAATATTATTAAATTATATGATTATTTAATTGACATATTAACAATTAAGAATTATTAATTGTTATATGGAGGTTTCAAGTTCGAATCTTGACAAAAGCAAAAGAATAAAATAATAAGTTGTAAGATCCTTTATTTGTGTTGGCTTGATTCCATTGTAAAACTCTCTTTATTTGTATTAGTTGTTGCTTAGGTGATTCTTGGAAGAAAGAAGCCTCAAATGTGAAGAAGCAACATCTTGTGCAAATTTCATCTTTAAGGGGAACATCGCATACTTGGATGCTAGGGTATCAAGATTCTTCTTCCTCTTGCAAGGCATTAGCGCGCACACACACAAGTCATATATGTGTGTCCCTACATCATAGTTCAAACATTTGGTATAACACTTTCACGCACATGCAGTATGCACATGCATTTATCTTATTGTTGACAATCTTGTAGAATTGCATGTTTTCTCACTATCGCTTAGATATGACATGCTTGTGTTGCATAGTGTTTATTTGTTTGTGTTTCTTGTGTTTTGGACTTGAAAATTATCTTATTTGATTCCTTATTGAGTTCCGTTCGTTTCAGTTACTCATTCATTAAGTTTCGAGTGCATACGACGTAGTTATGCTACTTTGCATTCTCATTCGTTGAGTTGTCTTCATCATCATTTTCTGAGATGAATTCTCAACCTTTTGTCAAATTTTCATAGTCTTTGTTGTATGTGAGGGAGTCACTATTTGTAATCTGAAAACGGATTCGAATTCGGAGTTCGGAGGCCCGAATACGGTCGAAGAACGTGAGAGGTGCGCAAGAGGGTTATGCATGGCCAAAGGCCATGCCTTGGCCACCCTATGGGGAGGCCATGGGACCCACGGCCAGAGCAGCCCTCTGGTACCGTGGGCCACACGCGCCTCACACGGGAGTGTGATATGGCCACCTCTGATTCGCTTGAAGCTTCCCTCCTTGAAATCCTTTTAAAGCCTTCCTCCTTCCCTCCATTTTTGAACAACTTGAAGAAAATAAAAAACATGATTTCTGTAGAATTCTTCAACATTTTTGTTTTCTTATTGTGATCATAACTCTTTCATACGAACTCAAAATTGAGTGATCCAAAAGCCAAAATTGTTGGTCTTGAAAAGAGCTACAAACCCCAAGCATTTTCAAAGTCATTTGAATTCGTGAGTTTTCGCAGCAAGCTGTTCTTCAGTCCGAGTTTCATCATTGTATGTTAAACTTCTTCTTTTCACTTCATCTTTTGATCAGCACTTTAATCTTTCAATTTGATAAATGATTTGTGTTTAGAATGATGTTAGAACATATTCTAGGGGTGGCTGATCATTTGTTAATTGAGTTTTAGCTTTGAGATTTCACTTGAACATATATTTGCTAAACTTGATTAATCTTGAAATTGATTCTGGAAATGATATATGTGATGTGCTTTATGACATTTTCTAGGTTTAATTTCATGATCTAAGAATTAGGTTTTTAGTGTGATATATTGAATATTCATACCTTGTTCTTATTGATTCACATGCTTTGATTTCTAGATAGATTTTGTGATTGTATGTTGAAAGCATATTCTAGAATTTCTCTAAGCATGTTCATAGAGCTTGATTGATCATCTAGCTTTATTTGTTTGTGATTTGCATCATTTGCATCACCTAGATCATTGCCATGTAATAGGTTGAAGTCTCTTGTTAAGGTGAGTGAAGCTTTGACTTGAGCAAGAAGACTTGGCTAGGAAAGGATTCCGGATAGCCAAGCAAGAAGCCTTATTTAGGATCAAGAGGATCCAGATAACTAAGCAAAAGTCTTAGCAAGGAATTGCATACTCTGGATGGTTGAGCTTGCGTAGCTTGACTAGGATCCTAGTGATCTAGATTGCTAAGCGAGGAAATCTTCCT
>OX940804.1:14252211-14410399 GCA_954870605.1 Acer campestre
GATCTGCTGGACGAAGATTTCCCAGGAAAACGGTATCATGGGCGGGCACATAGGGGACCAGCCGACGACAGAATTAACAAAGTTCGTAGGAAGCGACGATCGATCTCGCTGGAGGACAGGAGTCCACCACTGAGAAGGGAATTGCGATAAAAAAGGGCGCGACAGCAGAGGTCCGAAAGTACAGATGACCTAGAAGGTAATAGAAGCGCCGATAGCAGGGAAGATGATTATCGGAAGATGACAATCAAAAGCAAGCTCAACCAAGAAGGAGAACCAACTGGTCATCGAAGCGTTACCCTCCAACAGCTCTCACAGAAAGTTTCAGCAATGGCTAAGCGATACAGACACAATGTGTTTTCAGATGACGAGTCGGATAATCCGTTCATTGACCACATCACTCACACCCGGTTCCCTGACAGATTCAGAATGCCAACTATCGAGCAATACAAGGAAAATAGGGATCCAAAGGAACATGTTCGCAGATTTCGCAATGTCATGGCCCAGTACGCATCCAATGATGGCCTCTTGTGCTTAACATTCCCACAAACCTTCGGCGACCTCGCCTCTAGATGGTTTGGACGTCTGCCAGCCAGGAGTATTAGCAACTTTTCCAGTTTCAGCAAGGCATTCATAAGGCAGTTCATGGGGAGTGTACAAAGGAGAAAGTCGCTGGCTCACTTGTCGAACCTGAAACAAGAAAGTAACGAGTCACTAAAGAAATATTTAGCCAGGTTTGGGAAGGAAGTCGCTCAAATAGAAGATGCGAGCGATGTAGCTGTCATAGCAGCCTTCACCAATGGGTTGCAAAGCGGACGTTTGTCTTTTGACCTACGGAGAGACCGACCCAAGACATATGAGGAGATGATGGATATAGCTGGAGATTATGCATTAGCAGAAGAAGAAGAAGTCGCCCAAGGGGGTAGTTATGTCCATGGTCACAAGCCAAACGCAAGGTCGGAATCCAAGGATGAGAGACCAAAGGGTCAGTCTCACGACCACCAAAAAGAAGAAAAGAGTCGGAGAAGCAAGCCCCAAGAAAGCCGAGGAAGCAACAGAACCAGTAGGTTCCGAGGCAGATACAGTAGTTATACTCCCCTAAATGGCGAACAGGAGGACATACTGTCTGTAGTAGAAGACAAAGGGCTCGCTAAGTACCCCCGACAACAGTCAGCGAATGCCCGAAGAGATACGACGAAATATTGCCGATTTCATAAAGACCATGGGCACGACACTTCTAAGTGTTTTCAACTGCGGGATCACATCGAAAGTCTGATCAGAGAAGGGCATCTTAAAGATTTTGCACTGAAAAGAGACCAAGACACAGGTCGCCAAGGCAGCCGTCGAGAAGCGGGGCAAGAGAGAAGAAGCCCAAGGAAGGGCAGCCCAAGCGTAGCCATAAACACAATCTTTGGAGGACCTCATACGGGTAGAAGCAATAGAGAAAGGATGTCGGAAGTCAGGGAAGTGATGTATGAAAACAGGGACTTTGAAGTAAACTCTGTACAGAGAAGCCACAAAAAACCAAGAGAAGGCCATGACCCGATAACTTTCACGGCCGAGGATTCAGAAGGAATTGATGCCAAACCCAATGATGCGATAGTTGTGGGGGTACAAATAGCACACCGGGATGTCCTCCGAGTGATGATAGACAACGGAAGTTCTGCTGACATCTTGAGCGCTAGAGTGCATGACGAACTTCGGCTAGACAGGAAAGACTTGGAACCATTCCATGTGCCCCTAAAAGGATTCGGAGGAGCAGAAGTAAGATCTTTGGGAACGGTGAAACTGCCTGTGAGATTTGGGACAGCACCTTGTCGACGGGCCATCCTCCTGGATTTCGTTGTAGTGGATATTTATAACTGGCCATACAATGCTTTACTCGGCCGACCCTTTCTGAACAAGGCGCGAGCAGTCACGTCCACTCATGCATTAAAAGTAAAATTCCCGACAGAGTTTGGGGTTGGAGAACTTAAAGGGTCGCAAGAAATGGCTCGCCGGGCCAATCTGTCAATCTTTAAAAACAGGACTGGAGCAGAAACCTTAAGCGTATTTCAACTCGACTGAGAGACGAAAGAGGAGAACCCTGAAACGTTTGAGCTGGACCCGAGAGATGAGACCAACAGAAACTGTCATCCTGGATGGAAAAGAGCCTGATAAGACGGTCAAAGTTGGAGCGAGCATGACGAAGCAGGTCAAAACAGGTATAGTGAATCTATTGAGGGAGTATAAGGAGATCTTTGCTTGGAGCCACGAAGATATGCCAGGAATCAATGCAAACGTAACCACACACCATCTAGCAGTAAGCAAAGACTGCAAGCCGGTAATACAGAAAAGGAGAAGTTTCAACCCAGAGAGAAGTACAGCAATAAGGGAAGAAATATCCAAGCTGCTCGCGGCAGGATCGATCAGAGAAGTCAAGTATCCTGAGTGGGTAGCAAACGTTGTGCTTGTAAAGAAGAAGAACAATCAGTGGAGGATGTGTGTAGACTTCACTGATCTCAACAAAGCCTGCCCAAAGGATAGTTTCCCCTTACCAAGAATTGACCAGCTGGTCGACGCAACAGCCGGACATGAGCTGTTAAGCTTCATGGATGCATACTCGGGATACAACCAAATCAAGATGCATGAACCGGATGAAGATAAGACAGCCTTCACCACGGACCAAGGGTTATACTGCTACACTGTCATGCCGTTCGGCCTGAAGAACGCTGGAGCAACATATCAGCGACTTGTCAACAAGATGTTCGCTAACCAAATAGGCAGGAATATGGAAGTGTACGTCGATGACATGCTAACCAAGAGCGTCAAAGCCGAGGGACATGTAGACGATTTACGAGAAACCTTTGATGTGTTAACGAAGTTCGGGATGAAGCTAAACCCCTCAAAGTGTGTGTTCGGCGTGCCATCCGGTAAGTTTCTCGAGTACCAAGTACATCAAAGAGGGATAGAGGTGAACCCTGACAAGATCAAAGCACTAGCCAACATGGTCTCCCCAAAGAACTTGAAAGATGTCCAGAAACTTACAGGATGCCTGGCATCACTGAACAGGTTCATCGCAAAATCAACAGACCGATGCTTACCTTTCTTCAAAGCGCTTAAGAAGGGAAAAGGGATAGAATGGACCAAGGATTGTGAACAGGCCTTTGTCGCTCTGAAAGAATACCTCGGCCGAGCACCATTGCTGTCAAAACCCATCACAGGAGAAGTGCTGTACATGTACCTGTCAGTCACAGAAGTAGCCACCAGTTCCGTATTGATAAGACAGGAGAATGGGATACAGAAGCCAGTGTACTACACAAGTAAAGCATTACTGCCAGCTGAGACGAGATATTCATCAGCTGAAAAAATGGCGCTCGCATTAGTAACGGCAGCAAGGAAGTTGAGGCCGTATTTCCAAGCACACAAGGTAGGAGTATACACCAACTGTCCATTGAGAATGATACTGCAAAAACCAGAGGTGTCGGGCAGACTTACAAAATGGGCCATTGAGCTAAGCGAGTTCGACATAGAATTTATCCCAAGAACAGCAATCAAAGGCCAAGCAGTAGCAGACTTTGTAGCAGAATTTACCGAGCCAGACACTGAAGTGGCGAAGATGTTGATAGATCAAACAAGAAAGGACTTTCGCTGGAAACTTTGGGTCGACGGCTCATCAAACACGCATGGCAGCGGGGCAGGGATAGTGGTCACCACCCCAGAAGGAGATTCTGTAGAATGTGCCTTGCGGTTTGACTTCAAAGCCACCAACAACCAAGCCGAGTACGAAGCGCTGATAGCAGGACTGAAAGTGTGTATGGCCCTAGGGGCTGACGAGATTGAGGTGTTTAGCGACTCTCAAGTCATCGTCAACCAAGTGCTCGATGAGTACCAAGCAAGGGATGACAACATGATTGCCTACCTAAGACTAGCAAAGGAACTGTTGAGGCGATTCAAAGAATACAGGGTTGTACAGATCCCAAGAGAAAAAAACGAACAGGCGGACGTTTTGGCCAAGCTGGCATCTGCCACGATCAATATCTGGCCCCGAACAATCCCTATGGCACATCTGCTTCAACCCAGCACAGCCGAGCAGGTCGAAGTAGGGGTCGTCATGAACGTATCAACCAACTGGATGACCCCAATCAGAGAGTACCTGATCAATGACACCCTCCCAAGTGACTTGCTAGAAGCCAAGCGGCTGAGATACAGAGCAACAAGATATTCGGTCCTCAATGGTGAATTGTATAGGAGAGGATTCTCGAGAACATTACAAAGATGTGTCGGGCCTGAAGAGGCAGAAGGAATCCTAAAAGGCATACACAGCGGAAGCTGTGGGAATCACGCTTGAAGCATCAGCTTGGCCCATAAAGCACTAAGACAAGGATTCTACTGGTCGACCATGTTCGCCGATGCAAAAAGAATAGCGACCAGATGTGAAGCATGTCAAAAGATCGCGAACAACATTCGCCAGCCACCTGAGCGCTTACAGAACATCACCTCCCCATGGCCGTTCGCCATGTGGGGAATTGATTTGATCGGCCCAATGCCCACAGCGCCAGTTGGGGCGAAACATGCCATCGTAGCAGTGGATTATTTCACCAAATGGGTAGAGGCCGAATCACTGGTACACATCACAGAAGCAAATACAACCAGCTTTGTGAAGAAAAACATTCTATACAGGTTCGGAATACCAAACACCATCATCACTGACAATGGGACACAGTTCGATAACAAGAAATTCAGGGACTTGTGCAAGAAATATGGGATCAACAACTACTATGCTTCCCCAGCTCACCCACAGACAAACGGGCAAACTGAGGCAGTGAATAAAATCATCAAGCATAACCTGAAAGCCAAACTGGCCGTCAAAAAGGGAAACTGGGCAGAGAAGCTACCACAGGTGTTATGGGCATACCGGACAACGGAAAGAAACTCCACTGGGGAAACACCCTACTCCATGGCTTTCGGAACTGAGGCAGTCATTCCGGTTGAAACGGCGTTCTCTTTGCCAAGAACACAGTTCTTTCAACCAGAGCTGAATGTTGACATGCTGAAATGTGGCTTAGATGAACTAGAGGAAAGAAGGGAGCACGCCCGAATAAGGAATGCCGCCTACCAGCAGAGAGCAGCGAGGTATTACAACTCACATGTGAAAGTCAGAAGATTTGCGCTCGGGGACCTGGTTCTAAAAAGAGTGACGTCTGGAACAAAGGATAGAACAGCAGGATCACTCTCAGACAAGTGGGAGGGACCATATCACATCACAGGTATAGCAGGCCATGGAGCGTATTACATAGCAAAGATAGGAATCGGCGAGCTACCCCGACCATGCAATGCTCAGTGCCTGAAGATCTACTACCCTTGATGCTCCAGCCCAAAGGGGACCTCTTATTATGTTTCGTTTCTTTAAATTCATCTTGTTAGAAAGTTTCTTTTGTTTTTTGACATTAGAGTTTACAGGAAATAATCAATAAAGAGTAATTTATTACTAGGAGATCTACCATCGTTGAAATCACAGATCAGCCATGACGAACGGATCGCCCAAGGTAGTAAATTGAGCTATCTGAATCCGGCGAACGACTATGAAAGCCGGGAAATACCCCGTATTACAGCAGGCTTAAGGCCAAAATGCCACAAAGTAGCCTGAGCTAGAGAAAAATGTCACGTAAAAAGGCAATCGCAATTAACAAAGGCATAAAACCCCCAAAAAGAAAGTGTACAGAGCGTTCAGCCAAAAGTATTCGGGAAAATCCCTGAGAGCTAAAGACACTGGGAGTAAAGCGAAACTAGCATTCAGAAAAAACAGTGAGCAAAAGCGGGAGACGTCCCAACAGTATGCTCACATAAAACCTGGTGTATGGTCGGACACGTCTTGACAAACACTTGGTAAAAACAAAAACTAGCGATTATAAAGCTAAGTGATAAAAGGCTTTAGAGCCTGAGCCAAAAACTCAGCAATGGCAGCTGAACCAAAACACATAGATAGAAATATATGGCGAACAAGCAAGATACACATTGCAAGAAAAATGTCATTTTATTTACTTGACAAAATCTAGCAAAATTATAAGGCTAAGTAAATAAGAGGCTCTAACGCCTATGCCAAAAATGCAGCAATGGCAGCTGAACAAGAGCATGTAAAAATAAGCAATGCAACAGTAAATTGATATTTCATTTATCAAGAAAAAGTATATTTACAAAGTTCAGAATAAAGATATACAACAAAATCAAACGCTCACTGGTGGAAGGCCGCCGTCATCATCTCCCTCTTCCTCGCTCACCTCGTCCTCTGATGGCCAAACAACATCCTCATCCCCTTCGGGCATGAAGGGTGTGTAGTCCCGGCCAGCCACAGGACCTAAGTCAGGTTCAGCACCGGACCCAGTGAAGCTCCCCTTTTGGCCAGAATAGTAAGTGTTGCAGACGCGTTTGGTGGGGATCTCCAGGTGCATAGGAAGGGGCTCCGCTTGAGTATAACGGCAATGAGCCTTCCACAGCTTCAGCTGGCTCTTAACCGACCGCACCGCACCATCCATATGTCGCTGAATATTTCGGTCGTAACGCCTCAGGGCTTTCTCATTAGAATGGTCCTTCAGGGCGAAGAACTTCTTGGCCTGCCGCATGCCCCGTTCAAACTCACGGAGGAGGAGTGCGTCATACGCAGGAGATCTCTTAAAGCGATCCACGGCTTCAACTTCTAAAACAGCCTTCAAATCATTCATAAGAAGGTCTTGAGTAGCTTGCTGATGCCGCAAATCCTCACATTCGCGTTCCGCCTTCTCCTTGGCCTCATTTGCCGAACTCTCTCCCTCCATGTGAGCCACCAAAGCATCCTGACTATCGGCGAGCTGCCCTTTGAGTAGCTTGATTTGTTCCTCAGTGGCGAGAAGCTTTTCCTCGACAACAAGCTGGGCGGCCAAAGAACCATCGGCGAACTCCTGCATTCGAGCGATTTCCTGTGCATATGATTCTTCAGTCGATAGCTTCTCAGCCGCCGAGCGAGAAATTGTCTTCTGCAAGCGCTTGTTATCACTCAAAGCCTTATTCGCTCGCCGATAGGCGTTCGCCATCTCCGACATCATTTGTAAATCAAACATGTTAGGGAACGGAGAAATAAAGGAGGACAGAAGTAAGGAACAAGGTCAGAAGAAATTACCAAAGAATGGCAGTTGAAGAAAAACTCCATCTTGCTGTTGCACGTTTTTCCCTTCACTTGCTCCCAACCCTTTCCGAAATAAATATCATTGCTTATGAAGTGGTTGAGGAGCTCGGCTGGAGAAAAATCAGACAAGGAGACAACTCCCGATCCCTCGCCCTGATCGGCGGGATCCACACATGGCCCTTCACGAGAATCCCCAAAATCTGTAGCAGGGGTCGACGATGGGCCAGGAACGTCAGCCGGAGTAGCAGCATCCTTACCCGCTGCCATAATAGGGGATGAAGGCCTGGGGGTATCTTCTCCCACAGCAGTACCCCGCGCTCTAATATTCGCTGGGGGTACTGAGGGCCCGAACTTATCGGGAACAGGGCCTTGAGCCACAGGAGAAGGCACACTCCCCGCTCCACCACCTTCTTCTGACTGGGGGGGTGGACCCATAGGCTGAGGAGCATCAGTATTAGTCTCGCCAATGTTAGCACCCTCAGGGCGAGTAGGCTCGCCATCTTCCTCTTCATCCGAAGAAACTACGAATTGAACCACCCTCGACGCCCGTTTCAAAGGACGAGTGGTACCTTCGGGGGTAGTTTCTGCAGGGCGTTTACCCCGACCAGCCCTTGGGTGAAGGTCATTGGAAGGGTCTTCAGGGGGTTCAGGAACGTTCGCATCAAAAACCGGAACGCCCGTACTCGCTGCTGAAGCCACAACTTTTTCTTTCCCCTTGCGGCCTAGAGTGCAGGGCGAAGTATCAATCCGACCTTCACGAGAATCAATCCGACCTTCACGAGGCTGAGCAACCGCCCCAGAAACAGCAGCAGCACCTACACTCGCTGTAGGAACCCCAACTTTCTCCTTGCCTTTACGGCTAGGAGCTTGAGGAGGCGTATCCCTACCACCAGCTTAGGGTTGCGCAACAACCTCTGCAATGTCAGGAACGCCACCCGCTCCCACATCCGGAGAGTCATCACCCTCGGGTGGCGCAACCCCCTCCTTAGACAAGCCCGCAGCATGCCTTTGACTTGCAGCTTCCGCGTTCTTAACTGCCCGGGCTTGCTCGTCGCAAATGATATCAAACTCGCTCACTAAAAAGTAAAAACATAGTGTTATCCGAGGCAAAAACCGATAAGAAGTTTTAGGAAAAAACAAGCTGGTAAAAGGAAACTTACAGCGACGTCGCCGACCGGACAGACGGGAGAAAACACCAAGAGTGACCATCCTGGCTTCATCGAGGAGTTGCTCCTGACCCCTCTTTATTAAACTGAGCACCGCAGCGTCAGTTACGTTCTTCACCTCATGAGGATCAAAGTAGGCGAGGCCTTCGTCCAGGCATCAGGAGACGTAAAGTGTCTCGGGACCCTGCTCGCCCGCAGGTTTCGGCGAGTATCGGCGGGATTATTCCTTCCCCACTCGCCACCCGCGAAGAACCAGCTGTTCTTCCACCTCTTGTTTGAAGTGGGGAAACCCCAAATAAAACCTATTTTCTTCTTGTCACTTGAAACCTCCACCTGTCCTGCGTTGGACACTCCCTCGGGAATCCAATTCTCCACAGCAGTCGACTGGAGATAGTAAGTCCCGCCATGGCCAGATTGCCGCAGGACGTAGAAATGACGGATTTCACGAGGAATTGGCGACCGTCGACCCATCGATTTCCACATCACAGCCAAAGCCATCAAAATCCTGTAACTGTTTGGCGAGAGCTGTGCCGGAGCAATCTTAGCGTCAGCCAGAAACCTGGCTATAAACGGCTGAAGGGGTAGAGTCACTCCACAGCCGAACATCGACCCGTAGATGGCGACCGCGCCGCTCGGCGGATTCCATGCAGCTCGATCGCCCGAGGGAATAAGGACAACCGAGCTCGGAATGTCATATCTTCTCCTATATTTTCCAAGCTCCTGCTCGCCAACTACATTTACCTCAGTGTCGAAGGAACTAGGGCAGTCGGCCGCAAAACATAAAGCGTCTCGCCGATGGTCCTCAACATCTGAGCCCACTACCGTTTGAGCACCAACGAGAGAATCTCTAGGGGCTCTAGGTCCTCGTCGACCACTGCCAGCAGCGTTTGGAGTTTTTGCCATATCTGGAGAATCACTGTCAGAAGTCGAAATAAAAACAAAATCAGGAGCATCGGATCCGGAATTAAGAGAAGTATAAAGTGGAATAGGTACAGGAGAAGCTGGGTTATAGTTGCGCAAGTATGACTCGATTTTATCAGCAACTTCCTTATCACCAAGCTCAAGAGCTTGCATCATTTGATTAAAAAGAAAATGGCGTTGAGAGAAATCCATGAACACTTACCAGAGATAGATGAAAGAAGATGGGTAATAGAAACCGTGCTTCAAAGAAAACCACCGGAAGCTTAAACAGCGTTGAAATCTGAGATTTTGGGAACCACCAGAAGCTCAAGCAACGTCGAATCGGAGATTTTTGAAGACCTTCTCTGAGAGAGCACTTTTTGTGAAAAATAAAAGCAAGCAGAAGTAAAAAAGAAGACGAAGTGGAAGCAGTTTCGTCCTTTTAAAGGGGGAAATTCGAAATTCAAGAAAAAATAATAATTAGAAAAAACGGTTGTGATAAAGTACCACCGCCTGTGAGTAAATGCTATGGTGAAGGTATCCATCAAAAGAAAGACACGTGGCGTCATGGGGGTTCACAACAGACACGTAAAACTGCTTTGCATGCCTTGATTTTCTTGACGGCGATTTTTGGATTGATTCGGTCAACAATAATACGTTAATCAAAAAGAATAAATAAAGAAAGAAAATCAAGGCATGCAAAGCAGTTTTACGTGGAAAACCCTTGAATGGGAAAAAACCACGGTGCCCCTTGAGGGCGAGGAAATTCACTATGACTTTTGTTATGATTTACACACTCAAAAACTCTCATACAATAGCCTGACTATTCTCTCTACAATCTCGAACCCCTTTTCATGGGGTTTTAGGTTCTATTTATATGGGTTCTCTCTAGGGTTTCCGGCTTATATGACGTGTTGATAGGGGAGTCCTTATTTTGTGTTGTATAAGGAGTCTAGGGTCCGTAATAACTTCTTTAGGGTTTGTTTCCTGTTTGGACTCTTCCTTGTTTGAAGAAGATTCGTATCTTGTTTGGAATAGGGTTTAATCTTTGAGTCTTGTCTAGATTTGATCCCCGCCTTGACGTGGAAATATACTTGGAGTCGGATTGCCCTTTCTGGCTGTGTATCTTTGGCGAGCGCCTTTAGACTGGCGAGCGCATTTCGCTTCTTCATTGGGTAAACGGCTGCGGCGAACACTCTTTTTCTTTGAATCGGCGAACGTGCCTACTGGCACTTCTTTTGACTGATTTCCTCTCGTTGACGAGTCAATGGATGACGTGTCTATGTCTTTATTGTTTCTATGCTGACGTGTCCTTTCATCAAATTTACACATACAACAATGATGTTGTCTAAAGAAAGAATCTTGGGTTTGCTTTGCCAATTATTCCCTATTTGGAGTAGGTTCTGTATCAAATAGAATGTTGCTTCGCATTAGGTTAGAAAGGAATAACCTGAGTTTTGATGATAAATTTCGAGCAATGTCTTGATCGAGCCAAAATAGATTTTATTTTGACCCCCCCCCCCCCCCCCCCCCCCCCATTTCCTTCTCTTTTCGCTTGATTCTCGGACATTTTCCTGTGTTTTAACTATGTTAATCAAGTGTTTCAGGATTAGTATTAGTAGTGCCACAAGGGCATTTATGAAGATAGAGGAGAATTTGATACGAAAAGTGCAAAAAGGTGAAAACAAAGCATTTCACCGTTTCAGGTGTCACCATATACACACCGCGACTGAAGGCTTGAAGCAATAAAGATCCAAGCCAAGGAAATGTCATAATACTGTCGCTATGAAGCCATCACTGCGACAGAGAGAAGAAAACCTAAAAATTCAATCAGGTATGTCGTCGCGGTTTACTGTTGCTATGAGCCACAACCGTGACAGAAAAGAGGAAATCCTGAAAAGATGTTCGGGTGTGTTATCGTGGTGTATTGTCACTATGAAGTAACAATCGCGACAAAGAAGAAGAAAAGCAAGAAATCAATCAGGTCCAGCGTCAATGTTTAGTGTCATTGTGTGACCAAACAACGACCACTCACAAGATCTCAGATCCATTTGTCGCCTTTCAGATGTCGCTGTCTTCATGAACATAAAAAAGATGAAAAACCACCGTGATAACCAAATCGAAGGCCATATAACCGTTTGCCGCGGTAGCGTCGCTTTCTCCATAACCGCGAAAACACGACCTTGACATATGCCACATCAGTATTTCTGGCAGTTATAGTACATATCCGAGTGCCAATATAAATGCTCTTCTTCTCCATTTTGGAAGACATTTTCCAAGCATGAAAAACTGAGATTGAAATAAGCATTCTTTCTTACATCTTTCCCTCATTCAACTTTCTCCATCTCTAACCTTGAACTACATTTTCTATACAAAAACTCAACACAAAATCTTGATTACTTCACCTAACCATTCCTTTCTCTCCATTCTCTACACTTCATACCTTTGTCATTGCCCATTAGACATCCATTCATCTAGACACACCCTCATTTACCATTCTTTGCATTAGGAGCATCGAAGGAAGGATCAACCATTAAAGAAGCAGGCCCAAGGGTGATTTCCTAATCTATTACTTCTTTACTTTTGATTGTAACTATGTGTAACTAAATCCCCATTCTAGGAGATTGATGTGAATAACATTTGGATTTGGGTTTTGCTTAAGCTATATTGTATTTGAGTCTCAATTTGTGTTCTATTCATTTGATAACTAGTTCTATGCATTATGTGATTAACTTTGTATATCACTTGTTGATTACAATCTTGCTAGGATAAATTGTTATACAATTAATCTTGGATTGACAACCTTAATTGATTAGGAACATAGTGAATAGGATAGATTGTTAGAGGGTATATCAACCACAATAATCTAAGCCTTGATTTGTAATTAAGAGATTCCACCTTAACCCTCTCTCCTTAATCGGTTAGGCATTTTGGTGGGAAGTGTTTGGGTTTTGTTTCGACGGCCTATTCACATTTAAGACTACAAATGGTTCATAAGTATGATATTAGTCCATTAAAGTTAGCTTGATGAGCATTGCCCATAATCCATTTTCAACTCCATCATTTCCCTAGTATTCTCTTAATTTATTACATCCATACTCTTATCAAAGATTGTTGAGCATTCTATTTTCCCTATCATTTTTGTTACATTTACTTTACATGTATGTTTGATGGTTTCTTAGACCATACACTATCCAACTTACCATGATTTACATTATTGTATTGTAGATTAGTTAATTAATCCAACTAATTACTCTAATTCCCTATGGAACGATGTTGGGTTTTTGCCCTAAAGCTTGTATTTTGTAAATGTGAATTGAACATAAATAAAAAAAGTAGTTTATTCATTCAAATTGTCTCATACATTTATTTATATCATGTGTACTTAACATCCAAAATTGCCAGATGTAATCTCTAACTGAGTACATGAGTGTCATGTTAGGATTATGCTCAATAGCAAGAGTATAATATTGTATTTGACAATTTTATCATATTAATAAAGTGATTTATGTTTTTAAAAAAATCTTATAGCATTTATAATTATAATTGTCAAAGTGTAATCATAAGGTCAAAAGACTATGAGAAAAGAAGAATTGTTCATACATCTGGATATGTCTGAGGTAGACACAATTCTTTAGTTAGTCTTGAATAACGTTCACAACTTAAGTTAAAGGTTGGGCACCTTTATCTTGTTAAAGTTGTAGAATTCTTTTGCTAGCATTTGAGTGGGATCAAGTGTGTTATGATGAGTCTAAAATCATCGAAGGGTCTTTGAGTAAAAGAATCTAGTGCACTAGGTGTATTGAACTGGATTATAATGAAATACTTTATCTAGAATTGTTAATAGATAAAAGTCTTTTCATTATCAAGACAATCGGAGAGTCTATCTTAATCCTGAGATAAATGATGGACTTATGGTTACAAATGTTATCATTTGAGCTATCAATGAGTACGATTATATAGCATAGTCTATCCTCGATAGTTTGGTGGTATTCTTTTTCTAATTGATAGAGGATATCATTTATAGATATGGACATCGTGGCTCCATTTATTAAATGTGAATAGAATATCATCATATGGATGTTTTGAGGTTTTGGTTATTAAATCTTAATGTTGAGTTTTCAATAGTGACTATTGAAAGATGACTTTTAGACAAGTCATAATATATATCCAAGTTCAAAGTGTGGGCATATGAGTAAATGTGGTAACTTGGAGAGCTATAGGCGGTCTATGAGCTCTTGGCAATTACTGATATTCTTCACGAGAATTCACTATCTCCTATAAGATTGTCTAAGGTATGAATGAGAATCATTTACTTATTCCATATTTATTTAAGAGTGCAATTTTAGTTCTTCAGTGGAATGAACTAAAATTAATAGATTGAACCTAAATGAATCATATGTTGATTGTGATTGGGTTATGTCTATTGAAACTTAAATTTAGATAGGCTTGCCAAGATCCCCAATCCACACAGACTTGCATGGATCACTTGATATATTCTACTGGACTGATTATGTGTCCATCTAGAATTGTATTTAATATATAAAGAATATAATTTGCACATTATTTATTTAATGGGTTGTTAAATTATATTAATATATTAATCAAAGGCATATGGGCATATTTCTTTTAGTAAGAATGGGTCTAGTTCATATGTTGGTTTTTTATTAAAGGTCCAATGGATTTAATAAAATGAAAAATAATACATGGGCCTATCTTTGTGTATGGGGCGGTAAGGCTTATATAAAAGTCTAACGTATTATTTTATTTTATTATTTGATTAAATGGAAATTAATTAATTGATTGATTAATTATTTAATTAAGAATCTAAATCCTTTTCTGACTAGGAAATATGTTTCTTAGTAGTATACTATTGGTAGTAGTATATTAAATATAAAAGACTTTATTTGGTAAGTAGATAAATAAGGGATTTATTTATCTAGTCAAATTAGGAAGTCTTTTATATAGTCAAAATACGCTAAAGAGTTGGATTAGGGTTTGGATATTATATACATGGCAAGTTGAATTCGAATTGCTATACAAATATATAATATATATAGCAAGTTAATTGCGGCATATATATTATATAGAGGGTAGTAGAATTCATGCAGATATGTCATAGATATATATAATATATTTGGTCCATATATTCGGTCATAGATATATATTATATATTTGGTTTGGCCGAGATATATATGAAGATATATATGATATTTGGCCATAGATATATATTATATATTTGACCGAGATATATATTATTATTTTTATATGGCACTTTGCGAGAGATATAATATATTATGGGCAAGAAGAATTCATCTGATATATATATTTTGCCAAGTAATTTGTGGCAATATATATTCTTTGTGTAGTACTCGGCTAACCCTAAGGTCTTGGACTTAAGATTTTTCTTTTGCTAGAGAAAAAAAAAAATGCAACTCTTAGACTGGTGTGATTTTCGGTCAAGAGGAATAGAGAGAAAAGTTTGTTCTTATTTCAATAGGGCACTAGTTACATTTACATCAAAAGGTTTGTGCACAATTTCGAATAAGGTTCACACGAGTTTTGATCTAACAATTGTGAATTCAAAAGTGACCGGAACATTCTTTATTGTCTCTTGGAATTTGTTGTGACTAACGAAAACGAAAAAGTTTTGTTAATCCATCCTTAGGTACACAATTCATAAAGAAGGGCGACCACGCTCCTAGGTGATTCACTTTCGTGATTGGATTGGAAGATCTCGTGGATTACCATCGACGCAACGTCAATCGGATCACATGACAAAGGTATGATATCTTTAATATTATATGTTAATTAATTAGAGGATTAAGGTTCAAAATATGGAAAAATTTTAAACTATACTAAACCACTTTTTTTCGCTTCCGCCGCGTGTATTTTTCCCTACATGTCATATACAGAGGTATTCAGTTTGAGATGAGCAATCTAAAGAGTCCGTAGATAGCAAACAGAGTTTGGTACTTTATTTGTGGTTAATCTACAGCTGCGATCCATTTTGTAAGGTACAATGGTCTTAACCTAGACTATTCATATGGTGATAAGAGAATGGAGGCACCTTATATGATGTGATCATATAGGACTAGGCCATGATCTATATGAATTTCTCACCAAGATCCGTTACAAGATGAGATTCATATATATCAACAAATGATGGCTATATATATGGGTGATCTTAATTCTGAGTGTCTTATCGACTCCTTCAAGTTAGATCCTGGTTTTTGATATGCCATGGGTGAGATTGGAGTAGCATTCCCGGTCAATAACTTCGTATGTTGGAATCACGGTTTGGCTTGTGGTTGGGAAGGTTTGTATACAATAGAGGAATCCACTTCTTCTTACGAGAAGTAGATAGTAGTCCTTTAAGGGTTGATTCAGGGCTTGAATAATATGAGTGTTCTCCTAATTCCGTAAGGAATGTAGGATTTATTGTTCATTAGAGAATCAATGGTACTTAATGGAAAGATATAATTAGAGGGGTATAACGGACATTATGACTCAACTATAATTATGAACTATTTGTGGAGGATCATACCATATGTAATAGCTATATCGATGGACACCAAGAGTTATTTGTTTGTGTAAAAAAATCTACAGTTGAGAGAGTACAGTTTCAGGTTTTTAGTGGAATAACACCGAAGTTAATAATCATGAAATATTGATTAAAGAGTTTAATTAATTATTTCTAAGGATTATTGGAGCTCAAAATACTATGGGTCCATTAGGACCCCTTGCTAGCCCGATCGATTTAGGTAACTATGGTCACGGTTAATTAATTGGATTGTCTAATTAATTGTGTTACGAAAGTGACACGTGTCTATTCAGGAATTAATTGAATAATGTGATTATTTAATTAATGAATATTAATGATTATGTTAATTAAATAATTAGATTATTTAATTGTGTAATTAATCATTAGATGGAGGGTGTTGATTGATATTTAATTTTGAATGAAGAAAAGATAATTTGATTATTCTATTTTCATCAAATTAAATATTTAAATTTGAATTTAAAAGAGTTTTGAATTCAAATCAAATTAAATAAATTAATATTAATTAAGATCTTTAAAGATATCATATATCTTAAAAGATTTAATTGATTAGTTTATTTTAAATATATATATATATATATATGATATATGTTTCTTTAAAAAAAAATACTGATATAGGATTAGTGCAATTTTTTGAACTCAACACAAAAACAGGAGGAAAAAAAAAAGACAAAACAAGGGTGCGGCCAACAAAGAACAAAAAGCTCTTTTTTGTTTTAAATATTAAGGTGGCCGAACTTCAATATAGCAAGGTGTTGCTTTCGTGTGTCTTTTCATCCTCCTTATTCCTGAGTATCGTGATGCATCCACATGCCGTTACCAATCCTAGGTGATAGTCAGGAAGATCTTGTGGTTCAAATCAGGAACTAGATCGAAAAGAAAAAGGAGCCTACAAACATTGGTATGAAATAGCATCATCTCCTTCTTATTGTTTTTTATTAATACTGTACAAATGGGTTAGTTTATGATTGCATAATATTTTTTAAAAACCCTTCCACTTCACAATCCATAACCCTGGGTTCCTACAAACGAATCCTTGGTTACCGTTTTACTAAGCTTTATATCCTAAGTGGTTAAACATGGTTTTCAAGTGAACATATAAATACATTGTTTTGTGGAGTACAAAACGACCTCATCAAAAATGACGCCGATACCAAGGAATTGGTAGCGATTGTTGAATTAATTAACTTTTCTTAGTAGTTTAGATTCTTGGTAATTAGTCTTGTTTTATTTTATCTTTTTAAGTGTTTTTAAATTTAAGTTTCATTAGAATCTTTACGTTGTGACATTGTGTTTTTGCTCTAGTTTCATTATATGGATCATCTCACGACACTAATGAAAAGTTTCATTGAGGAGATAGCATCATTTTCCTCAAGATCTTCAAGGGTAAAAGAAAGTCAAGATAGAGAAGCTCATGACATGAGATTGCGAGGAGGGGACATAGAAGATGAGATGAAGAGGAATCTCCAAGTTACACAAGCAACTTATGAGAAAATATTGAATGGGTTTATTAAAGCAAGTTAAGATAGGTTCTCTAAGTTAGAGGAGTCAATAAGGAGAATTGAAGGATACATAAGAAAGATTGCGGACGAGGTATTGAATAGAGAATTCGAAGTCTTAGAGGAATCATTCAATCAAGGAAGTGCTAGGGCATTTTGAGAAGTGGAAGAGTAGTGAACAATGGGAGACATGAGGAACCCGTTGATGAAAGCAATGAAACACCAAGTGATAGAAAAGAAGAAAAAAATAGAAGTCCTAGTTACTAGGGAAGAAGATAAAGTGGAGACACCAAAGATGAATCCTAGCAACAACAAGCTTTCTAGCTCCAGATGTCCACCAGAGCCACATTCAGGGAGGTTGAGGAAAGACAAGATGGAGCAATCTTTCGACGATATTTACAGTATTCTCTCTAAGGTGAATATAAACTTACCTCTTTTGGACACAATTTAGAAGATGTCATTATACGGGAAGTTCTTCAAAGAGCTGAATAAAGAGAAGTATCGATTTCGACCAAAAAATCAAGAGAGACTTTATGAGAATGTGAGTGCGGTTATCCAAAAGAGACTACCTCTTAAGTTGAAAGATCCGGGGAGTTTTATCATTAGCATCACTATCAGTGGAGAGGGACAAGAAAGAGCTATCTTAGATCTGGGGGCAAGCATCAATTTGATGCCATTCACAATCTACAAGAAATTGTGGTTGAATGAATTAAGGCCAACAACAATGTCTCTCATCTTAGCAGATTAATTGGCTAGGCAACCTAGAGGGATAGTTGAAGATGTCCTAATCCAAGTGGATAAGTTGATAATTCCAGTGGATTTTATAGTATTAGATATGGAGGTGGAGCCGGATGAGAAATACTCATTGATCCTTTTTGGACACCCTTTCATGGCCACTGTAAAGGCGGTGATAAATGTGCATGAAGGAAAGTTGACATTAAAAGTCCTTGATGAGGTTGTGGAATACAAAGTCTTTGAGTCTTAAGCTTATTCGGTTGGGGCACATGATTGCTATAGTATGGATATAATGGATTCTATTGAAGAAGAAGCTAGTGAGATGGTAGTTCATCAAGTAGGGTTGGATGAATTAATGAGTGAAGTTGGTGACATTAAAGAGGAATTTGGAGACCCCATGGAAGATTTAGATGGAAATGAGGGAATCAACAAAGAAGTAATGAAGAGTTTGCATCCACCAAGGACTGTACAGGATATTAGATCATTCCTAGGACACGTAGGGTTCTATAGGCGGTTCATAAATGATTTCTCAAAGATTTCAAGGTCATTGTGCACTCTCCTTCAAAAGGAAGTGGAGTTTGAGTTCAGTCGTGAATGTGCCATTGAATTCAGTATTTTGAAAGAGGCTCTAACCACAGCACCCATTATCATGCCACCAAATTGGAGCCTCAATTTTGAACTTATGTATGACACCTTAGATTATGCAACAAGGGCAGTTTTGGGGCAATGAGTAGAGAAGCTTCCACATGTTATTTACTACGCAACTCGTACTCTAAATGATGCTCAATTGAACTACTCAACTACGAAGAAAGAACTCTTGGCAGTAGTATTCGTCTTATAGAAATTTAGGCAATATTTGGTTAATGCAAAGGTTGTTGTTTACACAGATCATGCCGCCATCCAGTACCTATTGCATAAGAAAGATGCAAAGCCTAGATTGATTAGATGGATACTACTCTTACAAGAAGTTGACCTCAAAATTAGAGATAAGAAGGGTTGTGAAAACGTGGTGGTGGATCATTTAAGTAGGATGACTCAGGGGACCGTTGATGAGAAGGATGTACTACTGAAATTCCCTTAACCAATTATAGGGTAAATATACCTAGAGGGGGGATGAATAGTATTAGGCCCAAATTCTTCAACTTCTTTTTCAATACAACAAAGATGTACATACTTAGTGTGTTTAACAAATGGATTGCTTTAACAAGACAATATGAGTTCAAATTACACAAGTGTTATAAGCAATACAAGTTATAGAAGAAAAGAAACTTAAAGCGAAAATCAACACAAGATATTTTTACTTGGTAAACCTTCTAAGAGGAAACATCCATGGGTTGAATCCATAACCACCAGCAAACTGCAATTCACTATGATGAAAAGGAAATACACACTCAAAGGCAATCAAGACATGATACACTCCCTAAAGTATCAACTCATATTCTACCCACGGGCCTAGTGAGTCACTTTGCCTCAACTTTCTAACCAAGACAAATCACTTGCCTCAAGAAAGCCACTCCCTAACCTAGACTATCCACAAGTCTCTAGGGAGATTTCCTTGCTCAATCTTACTTGAAGCCACATGCTTCTTGCCAAGACTTCCCTTGCTTGGTCTTACTTGAAGACATACGCTTCTTGTTAAGACTTCCTTGCTTAGCTATTTCGAGTCACACACTCTTAGCTAAGACTTCTTGCTTGGCTAACCGGACTGCATGTCCTAACCAAGTATTCCTTGCTCTATGTTAAATAATCACTCAATAATAAGAGACTTCCCACCTTATGTGAGGTAAATGATCTAAGTGATGCAAATGATGCAGACACAATCAAATAGAGAAAGTAGATCACTAAAACTCTATGAACATGCATTTAGATAACTAGAATATGCTTTCAATAATCAATCACTATAAAAAATTGGGCTATTTATAACAGAGTATCTACAACGGGCATACTTGGCCCGTGTTAGATAAGAGATAACAACAATGGGCCTTTAAATGACCGTTGTTAATAATCTCTTAAAAGATTTTCCACCACAGGCCCATATATGCCCGTTGTGGATAGTTTTTACTTACCACAGACAGTTGTGAGCCCGTTGTAGATATTTTTATAATGACCACGGGCAAATAATGACCCGTTGTTATTGGGACCATATATATCTCAAGGGATAGTAAAAACTAAAAAATAAAAAATTCCCAGATCAATTGCAAAACCCTAAAATCTTCAGATGGATCTTGCTCGCACACAATTCTAGCGATCTCCTGGGACGAGGACTTCCTCCTCTTTGATCTCTCCCCTCACGATCTCCCCTCACCCAGTCCTACCCCGCCGTGTCTCTCAACTAGAGCCTTTTTCTGAATAAAAATACTGGAGATCAAAGCCTTTTGTTGGAGAGGGTGGAGATTGAAATAGCTGGTGTAGTGTTTGAAGGTCACTTGCGGTTGTCCAGGTAAGTCAGTCACTCTATCAACCTTTGCTTCTCTAATTTGTGTTTTAGTATTCCATTCTTGAGTATTCCATCAAAAGCTTTATTAGAAAGCAGAGGAGCCAGTGAGGAGTTTGATTGAGATGGAGATGTTTAATAAGATGATTGTGTAGCCATCTGGAGATATATTCAATATTGGCTTCTTCTTTTTTTCCTTTTTTTTTTTCTCTTTTGTTTTTGATAAAAGAAATGTCAATGTTGGAAGAAAATTTACAAAAGCCAAATTATATCTAATACTTCTGCTGGTGGTTGTGCAGCCAATGGACTCTATGGAGCAATTGATAGAAAACTTTATATGGGAAATTTATACTATAACATGACTGAGATTCAGCTTAGACAGGCAATTAATATGAGGTATTTAGATTTGTTTCAGTATTAACAAGTAGAAACACATGGGTTGATTTTTATTTATGTCATTTTAGTTTAGATTTTGAATGATACATAACCTGTCATCAACAAAGGACATGTAAAAATGAAAAAAAGGAAACAATTGAAAGACACAGGATATAAAGTTTATTATTAATTTTGTTTTGATTGGAGCAAAACCTATAATTTTAAATCCGAAAGTTAACCTTGTCCTAGTACTGTATGAGAAATTCCTTTGGCCACAAATTACGATTTTAGAAACTTTGAAACATTACCAGTCATGAATATTTCTTTCACTCAAAGAAGTGGTTTTAAATTTAATGATTTGGTGATCAAAACTTATACCAAAAAAAAAAAAAAAAAATTTGTCCCATCATAAATATTTCTAACTTTTGACCCTATTAGCTCAAAGGGGAAGGCGATTTATTTTCCTTTGTTAGTCTAATTCAGACTGAAGTAGATCACCTGATGCCAGTCAAGAAACTAACTTTGTTTGTACTAGTGTTTTTATTTATTTATTTAAGATAGAGGAACTCAAATATAGCCTAAACTTTAACTATTTATTTATTTAAAATGGATTCGAAATCAGAGTTTGGAGGCCCAGATATGGCATAAGAACGATACGGAACGCGAGTGGAGCTTGCATGGCCAAAGGCCATGCTTGGGAGGCCATGTGTGAGCCACGTGTGCCACACGGCTAGGGCACCTCTTTGCCCACGTGTGGCACACGCGCCCCACACGTGGAGGTGACTTGGCCAGCCTTGTTTGGTTGTTTGTTTTCCCTCCCTCTCTCTGTCTCTCTCTCTGTCTCTTTTAAATACAATTTTCCTTCCCTTCAAACATAATTTAAAAAAATTGAGAAGAAAAGAAATTTGTGCAGAATTTTCTCTATGTTTTTAGCATCTTGATTCAATCATATCTTTCTCATTTCAACTCCGAATCACTTGATTCAAAAGGTAAAAATGTTGGTCTTGATGAGAGCTACAAACCCCAAGCATTTTCACAGCCATTTGAATTCATGATTTTCTACTGTGATCAAATCTCAGTCCATGATTTATGTTCGTAAGTGATTCATCTTCTTCTTACTTTCATTGTTGATCATCTCTTTAATCTTCTTATTTGATTGATGAAAAGTAATATGAATGATGTTAATTCACATGCTAGGGTTATATGATTGATTGATTTTTGAGTTTATCTTTTGTGATTTCATATAAAAATATTTTTGATAAACTTGAATAACATGAACTTGATTCTGGAAACACTACAAAAAAAAAAAAAAAATGTATTTATTGACAGCCTGTCCGGTAGCCACCAGTCGCCGGTTGGCCGGCAGGCCTGCCCCCACCCCCACCGACATCGGCCACTGCCACCCCCAGCTGGCCATGCTCACTTCTAATAATAATGACAATTAATTGTCATTACTTGCAGTTGAACTTGGGTCTCAAGTTCAAATGTTGCAAGTCTTTACCACTTCACTACAACAGTTGATGTGTTAGCAATTGAACAATATTTATATATAACCTATATGAGTTGTTAGAAAGAAAAAACTTTGTTAAATAAATTTAAATTTATTCAACTAATCAAAATTCTAGTTTTTACAACAAACATATATTAAAAATATTTATTGAAACTTTTAATAAAATTATATTTTTTAAAACATATATAGTCGAGTTATTGGTCAATACTCTATGGTCACGTTTGGTTACATGGTAGAATGGTAATCGGAATGAGAATGGAAAAAAAAGGAAAACTAAGTTTTTTGTTTGGTTGGAACTTTAGAATTAGTCTCTGAATCAATATTATTTTGTTTGGTTAATAACGAAATGGAATGGAGTTAACTGTATTTTGAACAAAATACCCCTAATTATAAAACATTCATAATAGAATGATATATTATGGATAATAATAATAATAAAATATAAAAGTATATTATATATAATAATTATATATTATTTAATATAATATAATATAAATATATAATATATATTAAATTATACAATATATATATTATAATATATTTATATAATATAAATATATAATATATATTATTTAATATATTAATATATAATATATGTAATAATATAATAATATAATACATATATATTACATGATACATATAATAATATATATATATAAATATAAATATATGTAATAATATATAATATATATAATAATATGATATATATATAATAGTATAATAGATATAATATATATAATATATAATATAATATAATATATAATAATAATACATATAGTACATACAAATAAAATATATATATCATTAATATAATATATAATAATATATTATTTTTGGAAAGGAGAGTATTTTTAGAATGGAATTAGGGCATATGAAGGAATATCTAGAATATAAATTTTAGTTTGGAATGGAAGGGCATTCCATTGGTTTTTGAATGGAATGCCCATTCAACCAAAATGGTGGAATCACCATTCCATTGCATTTTAACAAGCCAAACGAATGGAATGGTTTTCTTTCCATTTCATTCCATCCAACCAAATAGGGCATATAGGAGACTCATGATATCAATTGTAATAAATATGATTTGGAATACAACTCTCACTATAGGGGAGATATTTATAAACATACATCTTGCAATTTAATGAACAAATGTAAGACTCAGATTACTAATTTATATAGGTAATTGGATTATTAACGTGTCTCTTAGTATGAAACAAGAGGGTGTAAAATAAATAAACAATTTTTTTAATTATTTTTTTTTTAATTTTTTAAAAGTAAATGATTTAAAAGTAAATTTAAAATTTTACTTATCCGATATAGGTTTGCCCGCATATCGGTTTGCTGGGCAAACCTATATCTTACAATAAAATAAATCCATATCAGGATTTTGTTTGGTGTAGAAAATAGGAAGTTAAAGTTTTAAAAAATTATTAAAGATAAATAAAAATTATATATTACGAATGTTTTATAATATAATATAATATAAAATATATATTATATATTATTATATTAAATAATATATATTATATATTTATTAAATAATATATATTTATAATAATTATATAATACATAATATAATATAATATATATATTATTATATTATATAAATATATTATTATATATATTGTATAATATAATATATATATATATATTGTTAGGATTATGCTCAATAGCAAGAGTGTAATATTATACTTGACAATCTTTTCATATTACTAAAGTGATTTATGTTTATTAACAAAATCTTATATAGCATTTATTATTATAATTGTCAAAGTAAATAATCATAAGGTCAAAAGACTATAAGAAAAGAAGAATTGCTCGTACATCTGGATATGTATGAGGTAGACACAATTCTTTAGTTAGTCTTGAATAACATTCACAACTTAAGTTAGAGGTTAGACACCTTTATCTTGTTAAAGTTGTAGAATTCTTTTACTAGCATTTGAGTGAGATCAAATGTGTTATGATGAGTCTAAAATCATGGAAGGGTCTTCGAGTAAAAGAATCTAGTGCACTGGGTGCATTAAATTGGATCACAATGAAATACTTTTTCTAGAACCGTCAATAGATAAAAGTCTTTTCATTATCAGGACAATCGGAGAGACTATCTTAATCCTGAGATAAATGATGGACTTATGGTTGCAAGTGTTATCATTTGAGTTATCAATGAGTACGTTTATATAGCATAGTCTATCCTCGATAGTTTGGTGGTATTCATTTGTTAATCAACAGAGAACTTCATTTATATATATGGACATCATGGCTCCATTTATTAAATGTGAGTAGAATATCATCATATGGATGCTTTGTGGTTTGGATATGAAATCTTAACGTTGAATTTTCAATAATGTCTATTGAAAGATGACTTCTGGACAAATCATAATATATATCCAAGTTCAAAGTGTGGTCATATGAGTAAATATGGTAACTTGGAGAACTATAGGCGGTCTATGAGCTGTTGGCGATTACAGATATTCTTCACGAGGATTCACTATCTCCTATAAGATTGTCTAGGGTATGAATGAGAATCGTTTACTTATTCCATCTTTATTTAAGAGTGCAATTTTAGTTCTTTACTGGAATGAATTAAAATTAATAGATTGAACCTAAGTGAATCATTTGTTGATTGTGATTAGGTTATATCTATTGGAGCTTAAATTTAGATAGGCCCACCAAGATCCTCAATCCGCACGGACTTGCATGAATCACTTGATATATTCTACCGGACTATTTATGGGTCCATCTAGAATTATATTTAATATATTAAGAATATAATTTACACATTATTTATTTAATGGGCTGTTTAATTATATTAATATATTAATGAAAGGCATGTGGGCTTGTTCCTTTTAGTAAGAATGAGTCTAGTTCACATGTGGGCTTTTTTTATTAAAGTCCGAATGGATTAAATAAAATAAGAAAAACAATATATGGCCCAAGATATAGTCATGGGGGGCAAGGCTATAGTTATTAGCCCATTATATTGTTTTATTTTATTATTTAATTAAATAAAAATTAATTAATATGTTAATTAATTATTTAATTAAGAATCAAATTTTTTTCTGATTAGGAAATATGTTTCCTAGTAGTATACTACTATTAGTAGTATATTAAATATAAAAGACTTTATTTGTTTAGTCAAATTATGAAGTCTTTTATATAGTCACAAATACACTAAAGAGTTGGATTAGGGTTTGCATATAATATATATGCATGTGGAATCTATAGTTGGCATATAACTTATATGCATGCATGCGGAATATACGTATAGATTTTATACATATATGCATGTGGCAGATATAAATTATATATACATATAATGCATGCAGTAAATAATAATATAAAAAAAAACAATATGTATGTTTATATTGCATGCAAGATTATATATGTATATTGTCAGCCACAAGATATATAAATATATTCTTTGTATATTTTCAAAACCCTAGTTTTTGCAATCGTGAGTTTTTTTCCTTTTACTAGAGAAAAATAAAATCCAACTCTAAGACTAGTGAGAGAATTCGGCCAAGAGATGTTGTGAGAGGAGAAATGTTCTTATTTCGATAGTGCACTAGTGATCTTTACATCAAGAGATCTTGTGCACAATTTCGAATAAGGTTCACGCGAATTTCAATCTAACGATTGTGAATTCAAAAGTGACCAGGACATTCTTAGCAAGCTTTTGGAGTTTGTTGTGACTAACAGAATCAGAAAAGTTTTTTGTTGTCCATTCTCAGGTTCACAATTCAAAAGAAGGGAGACCACGCTCCTAGGTGATTCACGTTCGTGATCGGGTTTGGAAGATCTTGCGGATTACCATCAACGCTAGTCAATCGGATCATGCAACAAAGGTATTTTATCTTTTCGTATATATGTTTAATTAATTAAAGGGTTAAGGTTCAATATGGGAAATTTTTTTAAAAATATACTAAACTCTTTTTAGTCTTGCTTCCGCTGCGTGCAAACGTTTTTCCCTACAATTGGTATCAGAGCCTAGTTGTACCCTTTAATTAATTAACGTATATATACGTAAATCTATTTCTTTTTATTGTGATTATGCATGTTTAGAAAGAGATAGCACTCTAGGTATTCTCATATATAATTACATTGGTATGTATGGATTTATATATGTTATATTTTGATATAAAGTGAATTGTTATTGCTCGATTTTGATCCTAGAATTTCAATGTATTTTTTTGTTTCGGAATTGTAACAAGAAGGGTGGCCTATTATCGTCACAATTTCCTTCTTAGTAGTTGCTAAGTTTTTTTTTTTTTTATTGTATTAAAATAAACTGCAGTATTTTTTTTTATTGTATTAAAAATAGTGCAGTATTTTTTTTTTGTATTAAATACTGCAGTGATTAAAAAAAATGCAGTATTTTATTGTTTAAATAAGTTTGTAATATGTTCAAGCATCGAAGATTCGAAGACTTGAAGAATTAATAGCAACCGGAACAAGTTTGGGACCATGCGCACCATAGCAACGTGCACGCGCGCAAAATTGCACGCAGCTGTGCATGTTGGACTGTGGGCTGCACATGGCAGCCCCATGGAGTCCATGGGCTACGCACGGCAGCCCTTGTTAGGGTTGTGGAGTGTGCACGCCAATGGGGCAGCCGTGGGTGCTCAAGTGATCGATGGCCGCTTGAAGATTTGTTCGCCAAGAAAAGAGTTTTTTGTATTCCAAACAAATGTAATTTACTTGCTTTTCTAGGATGGATCAAAATCGTGGCTATTTACTTTGCGTAAATATTACAATATTTGTTATTGTTTGATAACATGTCATATAGAATAGGAGTGCCACTCATATATCTCTTTTGGTATGAACATACATTGAATGATTTAGGTATCTAATTGGTGATGAGCCGTCATTGTGTTACTCAACAAAATGATATTTAAAATGTGTTCTTTTAGAAAACCGATTTTCACCACTTAGATATTAAATTAGTAAAGTGGCAAGTGGGATTCGTTCCACAGGGAATTAGAGTGATTAGTTGAATAAATTAACTAATCTATATGTAATAAAATAAATCATAAAAATATGGATGAGTGAATGGGTTGTCAAGCCATCAAACATACATGAAAAATAAACCTAATAAACTAATAAAAGAATACTTAACAAATCTAGATAAGATAATGGAATAAACAATTAAGAGAATAGCTAGGGAATTAATGGGATCACAAATGAATTACGGGAAATGCTTATCAAGCTACTTTAGTGAACGAATCTCATAAATGTTAACCAAAAATGTTAACCAATTGATTTATAAAACGTGTTTAGGCCATTATTATGAACCCTAAACAACTTCCCACCACAATGCCTAACCGATTAAGGAGAGGGGGTCATGGTGGGATCGATTTGTTACAATTAATGGCTTAGATTATCGTGGTTGATATACCCTCTGACAATCTATCATATTCACTATGTTCTCAATCCATCAAGGTTGTCAATCCAATCAAGATTATATAACAAATCATCCTAAGCAAGATTATAATCAACTAGTGGGTATACATGTCAATTATATAATGCAAAGAATCTAATTATAAAATGAATAGAACACAAATATAAATTAAAATATATTAAAGCTTAAGCAAATCCCAATCCAAATATTCTCACATCAAAACCCTAGAAAGGGGATTTAATTACACATATTACAAACAAAGGGAAGGCAAGTAAAAGATTAGGAAATCACCCATGGGTCTCCTTTTGTAAGCTTGATCATTTCCTTGCCTTTGATTGCTCCTTGTGTAAAGAGTGGATGATGAGGATGTGTCTAGATAGGTGGAGTCAAATGGGAAGTGACTAAAGAGATTTGTGGAGAAGATGGGAAGAAAATGACTGATTAGGGGAAGTAATCTAGATGTTAAGTTTAGGTAAGAGAGAAAATGGAGAGAAAATGAATGATGGAGAAAGGAGGTTTCTTGGTGGTCAAGAGTTGTCTAAAAGAGGAAAAAATGTGAAGATTTTATAGGCTTTTCAAATTAGGTCTCGGGTGACAAATTACCAAAACACCCCTGACCATGGCAAATTACCATTTAGTCCAGCATAGGGGTGCATTTTGTAATTTGCACACCCAATCAGAAAATCACAGAGCAGAGGTTGCTCTTTGCTCAAATGGCGACATTGTGGCAACCCTAAATGGTGACGTTTCTGGAGCCAAAACAACTCCCTATCGCCATGGCGACCTCGGAATGCAAACCGCGACCTCGATTTACGCGGTTTCGTCGCGGTTTGGGAAGTGGCGACACAAAGTGGCGACTTAGGTGTGAAGAGGTTGGCTAGAATCTGGCCATTTAGGGTGCCATAATTGGACTGATCGGGGAGCCGATCGTGTGGCCGTTAATTCCGGCCAAAAACCGATCGACGGTAGCTCCGTTTGGTTGCTTTCCAGTCGGTCAAGGGTTTGGGCAATAAATGTTCAGCTGCTGCATGAGGAAGAAGAAGATTAATAGGAAATGGGGTGCATTCAGCAGGTAGGAGGGGTGCAAATGGTTGTTGGACTTTTGTCTTTTATGGGGGTGCAATGGGCTGCTAGGTGGGGTGTAATCAGGTGCAATGGGATGTGGGTAGGCTGTGCAAACAGATGGGGCACGCGTTTGTGCCATGCTAATTGGGCATGTGCATCAGGTCTGCTTCTCCAAACAGTAGCGTTTCATTAAAGTCCTCTTTGGGGGGGGGGGGGGGGGGGGGGGGGCGCATTCAGTAGCGTGTTTGGGTGCATTCAGTTGGTAATGTGTTGTCTTTTTAGGGGCGCGTTTGGACGTGGCCTGGGGTGCATTCAGTGGCCCACTATTCAACTATGACCAAACGCACCATATCAGCTACTGACGTGGCACATGCTGACTTCTTTGCGTGGTTAATTTCCGTTAGGCCCCTGATCTCTTCCAATATCACAATAACTTCAATTCTTCCTCCAATAATTACTCTTTTGCCCTTATTTCACCAAAATTACTCCAATGCCCCCGAACTCTATAAATTCTTGAAAACACTTAATTTATACCATTAAGTCACGAGATAATGCCCAAGAATCAAGCAAAAAGAGAAGGACATAAGGGCCAAAATCATACCAATTTTGGTTCGATCAATTGGCATCTAGATAACTTGGTAATTCATTCTATGGGATTTAATCACATGCCTTAAATAATTGAGTGGGAGAAGGTGTATTGCAAACACCTATGGCCTCCAAGGTTAGTTGAGCTATATTATTTTTGGTAATCCCCCTAAGGGGCGTCCATGGATGGAATTTAGCAAGATACTTCCTTACAAGGATAGACTAGACAATTGACTCAAACGAGATCTACTCCCCAAGGAGGGATTTTCGTGAGGGAATATATTGAGGGTCGAAATCTTTGTAGTACACTCAATGTGGTTTTATTAATATCCTCCAAAGAGTTCTTGTTAATAAAAACACAAGGCTAAAATTGAAAACGTTGGTTGTTATGTTAACAATTAGGTGGGACCTAGTCCAACTAGTAAATGGTGCGAACTCCCAAAGGAGCCGTAACATTTATGGGTGTTGGATCAAACGTTGAATTTTACGATTGAATTATATATATTTAATTCAAGATAAATATTTGAAAATGCTAAACAATGATTATTTACTTATATATATTTTTTGTTTTATTCAGAAATCATGACTCCATCCCTAATGAACATCCTGAAAGATAATACTTTAACTGGAGATAATTATGTCACATGGAAAAGGAAAATTGGGTTGTTGCTGCAAGCTAAAAAACATAAATTTGTTCTGTCTACTCCTAAATCACCTACTCCTACTAATGAATCTAGTGTTTTGCAAAAAAATGAGTATGAGCAGTGGAAGACTTCAGATGATATGGCTAAATGTTATATTATGGCCACTATCTCCGACGTGTTGTAACAGCCGCATGAAGTAATGAAGTCTGCTGCTGATATAATGATGTCTCTAGAGGAGATGTTTGCTATGAGATCTAGGTCGACTAAGAGAGAAGTAGTGACTGCTTTTATGAATTTTAGGATGAAACCTGGACAGGCTGTGAAAGATCACATGATGAAAGTCATAGCACATCTAAATATTGCAGAACTTAATGGTGCTGAGAAAGATGGTGAGACTAAAATTGACATGATTGTCAACTCACTGTCAGATTCCTTTGATAAGTTCAAGTTGGACTACACCTTGAACAATAAGGAATACACCTTGCAAGGTCTGATGCAAGATGTTCAAAGCACTGAAAAGATCCTTGTGAAAGGCAAAGGTCAAGAGATTCATATGGTTGGTAAAGTTGCTACTGTTAAGACCCGTCAGAAGGTCAAGAAACAACAGAAGAAAAAGCAACTTGGGCCTACCAAGAAGGAGACCAAGAAAGTAACCAAGATCAAAGGGAAATGCTTCCTTTGTGGTGAAAAGGGACATTGGAAAAGTAATTACCCAAAGTCTTAGAAAAATAAGGAACAAGGTAATATTAATTATCTTGAAACATGTTTTTTGGCAGACTCTACCGATTCTTGGATCATAGACTCAGGAGCCACTAATCATGTTTGTTATTCCTTGCAGGGTTTTCAGGAAAAGAAAAGGCTGAATAAAAATGAAATCAATTTGCGTTTAGGCAACGAAGCGTTGGTGTCTGCCAGTGCAGTGGGAGATGTTAGAGTTATCTTAGATTCTAGTATGCATTTAGATTTAATAGACGTTTATTATGTACCTCAATTCAAGAGGAATTTGATTTTAGTTTCTTGTTTAAATAATTTTCGATATTCGGTTACTTTTAATAAAGATTTTATTATTAGTAAGAATAACAAATTTATTTGCAAAGGTACATTGGAAAACTGTCTATTCTTTTTGCATAGGAATATTTCTCACTTGTTAGACACAGAAACAATGGAACCTAATCATAAAAGAGTAAAATTATCAAAAGATGAAACCTACATATGGCATTTGCGCTTAAGTCATATTAACCTTAACAGGATTAAAAGATTGGTTAGTGATTGACCTTTAGACCTTTAAGTGACTTAAAGGTTGATGATCTACCAACTTGTGAATCTTGTCTGTAAGGTAAAATGACTAAAAGGTTGTTCATGACCAAAGGCACAAGAGCCACTGAATGTTTAGGATTAATACACTCTGATGTATGTGGTCCTATGAGCATTCAAGCTAGAGGTGGATATGAGTACATCATCACTTTCACAGATGATCATTCAAGATTTGGTTATGTATATCTCATGAGACATGATCGGTCATTTATTGTATATGTTTTTTATCCCCATTCCTCCAATCAATTGCTTGTTTCTCGAGTCTTTTAGAGTTTTAATTTGTGTGTTTGAGCATTTTCAGGTTGTTGGATCCAAGTATTGTATTTGAAGTATTTCAGAGAAAAAAGGGCAATTTGGCCAATTACCGCGGCCTTGGCAAATATACATCAAGCGAAACATCTTGCGTCAAAGTCCAGAGGTGCTTTATCCAATTTACCGCCCTTTAGGCACTTACCTACCTTGCTTTCCTAACAACCAGTCTACTCCAGAAGTGTCGCCTCATATTTTCCGCAGGGTAGGCAACTTACCTACCCAGCGGTACATCCAGCGGTAGCCCGACAGTGCAGATGGTCCATGTTGCGGGCCCCATAACTCTCAGCTCCGATTAAACTGTGTGTCTTGCAACCTATGGATTTGAATCACCGGAAGTCTAGTTTCCAACCCAATTTATGGCTTGTCAATACGAATTGTTTAGAAGAAGTTATGCCCGTTTTAGTGCCTGAAGGTCAGATCAGTCAGGTATTAAATCCGCGAATACTTTCGAGATTTGTTTCGCAAGTTGTCGGAACGGGAAATATTACCTTCTTGGACATGTGTGAGAGTCTTGGAAAGCAATTAGACATCTAATCCTTATCCTCCTTCAATAAGTAATCAATTTGGATGGATTAAGAAAGAAATAGAATCCCAAAAAGGTAGAGTTCTAAAGGGGAAGTGATTTCCTTGTTGTTTAAGGACTTGGCTTAGCATCTACACCTATTTAAGCCCCTTTGAACCCTAATTTCGGGAGAGCAATCCAAGGGAGGCCCCAAGCCACCAAAGGGACCATCCCCCTTCACCATCATCCATCTTTACACATCAGGGGTTTGCAAGACGAAGAAGACTCATCATTGAAGATTTGAAGAATTCATTGAAGGCCACAATGGGTTTTATCTTTTCTATCTCTTGTCTTTTTATTTCATCTATGTGTAACTAAATCCATACTAGGGATTCAATGTGAACCTCTATGAATACTCTTTGTTAGAATTGACTATATTTTCTTAATTCAAGTTTCGATTTATTCAATTTGTGATTTCTTCTTGTCTATGCATGGTTAGTGCTAGTCTTGAATCTAGGGTTTTATATGTTAAAGGTTGAGATACGCGTGGGTTTCACCATTCTCAACCAATATGCAATTGAATGAATGGAATTTATCGTAGTAGGATATCGCACGTTATTTTCGGTTCTCTTGTTCTTGTGCTTAATGGATTCTCAATTATAGTTTACACACAGGTTTTGTTCTAGACTGTGATTGAGAATACTTGATTTTGTGCTTTGTGGGTTTTAGGTTATAGTTTACATGCAGGTTTTGTTCTAGACTTAACTGAGAATGCTTGGTGTATGGTTGATGTATTTTCTGCTATAGTTTACACGCAGGTTTTGTTCTAGACAGCAGTAGAGAATACTTGATTTATTCCAGGACCACATAGCATTAATTATACATAATTAAAAGAATGAACCGTTAACTTGATTAACATTCTTTGTAAAAGTCAATTCGAAGCATTGAGTAAACGTAGTTGGGGAGCATTGATGACCTAATTCTCTCACCTCTTGATCACATTCACCTATTCTTGTTAACTGCTTTCTTAGTTTAATATAGTTTTAATATCAAATCAATCAATCAATCAATCTCAAATCTCTTGGTTACTGTTAATTGCTTAGCTTTAATTAGAATTAGTTTTAGTCGATAAATCACTTTTCCTCGTGGGAACGATCCCTACTTGTCGCTGTACTTATCTCACGATTCGTGCACTTGGGAGTTAGGTTTTTATAACATGATTTTACACATCAAGACATAAGTTGAATGCTTTTGACATGTTCAAAGCATTCAAAGATGAAGTGGAGAATTAGCTAGAGAAACACATAAAAATCTTGAGATCTGATCCTGGTGGAGAATATCTATCTGGTGGTTTCAGCAATATCTTATTGATAATGGAATCATTTCTCAGTTTTCTGCACCAGGTACACCTCAACAGAATGGGGTGGCAGAAAGAAGAAATAGAACTCTTTTGAATATGGTTAGATCGATGTTGAGTTATTCAACGCTTCCTGTTTCTTTTTGGGGATATGCTCTACAAACTGCAATGTATATTCTAAACGATGTACCATCAAAGTCGGTTCCTCAAACACCGCATGAGTTGTGGACTGGGTGAAAGCCTAGTTCACAACACTTAAGGATATTTGGTTGTCCTGCACATGTGTTAAAAGGAAAGACAAAAAAGATGGAGTCTCGTATAGAAACATTCATATTTGTAGGGTATCCAAAAGGAACTAAAGGGTATTATTTCTATAGTCCTTCAGATCTTAAAGTATTTGTTTCGACATATGCTAAATTTCTGGAAAATGATTATATGAATGAGTTTATACCTAAAAGTAGAATTGTTCTGAATGAGATGTCAGAAGATACAATTCCACAAGAGGTTTCACAACCTAGCCCAATTGTAAGTTCCGTACCATCATAAGATCAACAACCTGTCATTCCTCGTCGTAGTGGGAGGGTTGTAAGACAACCTGAGAGATACATCGGTCTGCGAGAATTAGTGGAGAATCTCTCAGATGACGATGATCCCTACACATATAAGGAAGCAATGGAGGATGTTGATAGTTGCCATTGGCAAAAGGCAATGCAATCTAAGATTGAGTCCATGTTCAATAACAAAGTCTGGTTCTTTGTAGACTTGCCTAAAGGGATAAAACCCATTGGGTGCAAGTGGGTATACAAGAGGAAAAGAGGTATGGATGGAAAGGTGGAAATCTTTAAAGCTAGATTGGTAGCTAAAGGTTATACACAGAAAGAAGGTATCGATTACGAGGAAACCTTCTCTCCTGTGGCCATGCTTAAATCTATTAGGATACTCTTATCTATTGCGGCATCTTTAGATTTAGAGATTTGGAAAATGGACGTCAAGACAGCTTTCCTTAAGGGAAGTCTTGATGAAAGCATCTGTATGATGCAACCAGAAGGATTCATTGAAAAAGGCCTAATGGAAAAGGTATGCAAGTTGCAAAAATCCATATATGGATTAAAGCAAGCATCAAAATCCTAGAACATAAGGTTCGATCAAGCTGTGAAAGGTTTTGGATTTGTTCAGAACCTTGACGAACCTTGTGTATACAAAAGGATCAAAGGCGACAAGTTGGTTTTCCTAATTCTTTATGTTAATGATATACTACTTATCGGAAACGATGTAGGTGTATTGACATCAGTAAAAGAATGGTTAGCAAAACAATTTGATATGAAGGACTTAGGAGAAGCAAGTTATATTCTTGGTATCCAAGTAATAAGGGATAGAAAGAATAGAACGATTGCACTATCCCAAGCTTCATACATAGATAAAATCTTGTCTAGGTTTTCCATGCAAGATTCCAAGAAAGTTAAGTTACCTTTCAGGCATGGAATCAAACTTTCTAAGGAACAAGTTCCTAAGAATGAGCATGAAGAGCAATTCATGAGTAGGGTTCCATATGCCTCGACAGTTGGAAGTCTCATGTATACGATGCTTTGCACTAGACCAGATATTTGTTTTGCTATTGGTAGTTAGCAGGTTTCAATAGAAACCTGGTCCTGATCACTGGACGGTAGTCAAACATATTTTTAAGTATCTCAGGAGAATGAGAGACAATATGATTGTATACTCTTAAGGGGATTTGATTCCCATAGGGTATATAGATTCTGATTTCCAGTCAGATTCTGACTTCAGAAAATCCACATCAGGATCTGTGTTTACTCTTAGAGGAGGAGTAGTCATATGGAGGAGTATCAAGCAATCATGCATTACTGAGTCTACCATGGAAGCTGAGTATGTTGCTGCATGCGAAGCTGCCAAAGAGGCTGTTTGGCTCCGCCAATTCTTGATTGACTTAGAAGTGATTCCTAGTGCGAATAAGCAGATCACTATCTACTGTGACAACTGTGGAGCAGTGGCTAATTCGAAAGAACCAAGAAGTCATAAGAGAGGAAAAAACATTGAAAGGAAGTATCATCTTCTTAGGGAGATTGTGCATAGGGGTGACGTGACGATTACAAAAATCACGTCAGCAGAAAATCTAGTGGGTCCCTTCTCAAAGGCTCTACCACAGAAGAGTTTTGATGGGCACCTAGAGAACAAGGGAATGAGAGATATGACACATTTGCTATATTGCAAGTGGGAGATTGTTAGGATTATGCTCAATAGCAAAAGTGTAATATTGTACTTGACAATCTTTTCATATTAATAAAGTGATTTATGTTTGTTAACAAAATCTTATATAGCATTTATTATTATAATTGTTAAAGTAAATAATCATAAGGTCAAAAGACTATGAGAAAAGAAGAATTGTTCGTACATCTGGATATGTATGAGGTAAACACGATTCTTTAGTTAGTCTTGAATAACGTTCACAACTTAAGTTAGAGGTTGGGCACCTTTATCTTGTTAAAGTTGTAGAATTCTTTTACTAGCATTTGAGTGGGGTCAAATGTGTTATGATGAGTCTAAAATCATGGAAGGTTCTTCGAGTAAAAGAATCTAGTGCACTGGGTGCATTGAACTGGATCATAATGAAATACTTTTTCTAGAACCGTCAATAGATAAAAGTTTTTTCATTATCAGGGCAATCGGAGAGTTTATCTTAATCCTGAGATAAATGATGGACTTATAGTTACAAGTATTATCATTTGAGCTATCAATAAGTACGATTATATAGCATAGTCTATCCTCGATAGTTTGGTGGTATTCGTTTGTTAATCAATAGAGGACTTCATTTATAGATATGGACATCATGGCTCCATTTATTAAATGTGAGTAGAATATCATCATATGGATGCTTTGTGGTTTTTGATATGAAATCTTAACGTTGAGTTTTCAATAGTGTCTATTGAAAGATGACTTCTGGACAAGTCATAATATATATCCAAGTTCAATGTATGGTCATATGAGTAAATATGGTAACTTGGAGAGCTATAGATGGTCTATGAGTTCTTGGCGATTACTGATATTCTTCACGAGAATTTACTATCTCCTATAAGATTGTCTAAGGTATGAATGAGAATCGTTTACTTATTCCATCTTTATTTAAGAGTGCAATTTTAGTTCTTTAGTGGAATGAATTAAAATTAATAGATTGAACCTTAGTGAATCATTTGTTGATTGTGATTGGGTTATATCTTTTGGAGCTTAAATTTAGATAAGCCCGCCAAGATCCCTAATCCGTATGGACTTGCATGAATCACTTGATATATTCTACCAAACTATTTATGGGTTCATCTAGAATTGTATTTAATATATTAAGAATATAATTTGCACATTATTTATTTAATGGGCTGTTTAATTATATTAATATATTAATGAAAGGCATGTGGGCTTGTTTCTTTTAGTAAGAATGGGTTTAGTTCACATGTGGGCTTTTTTTATTAAAGTCCGAATGGATTAAATAAAATAAGAAAAACAATATATGGCCGAAGATATAGTCATGGGTGGCAAGGCTATATTTATTAGCTCATTATATTGTTTTATTTTATTATTTAATTAAATGGAAATTAATTAATATGTTAATTAATTATTTAATTAAGAATCAAATCTTTTTCTAATTAGGAAATATGTTTCCTAGTAGTATACTACTATTAGTAGTATATTAAATATAAAAAACTTTATTTATTTAGTCAAATTAGGAAGTCTTTTTATATAGTCACAAATACACTAAAGAGTTGGATTAGGGTTTGCATATAATATATATGCATGTGGAATATATAGTTGGCATATAACTTATATGCATGCATGCGGAATATACATATAGATTTTATACATATATGCATGCGGCAGATATAAATTATATATACATATAATGCATGCAGTAAATAATAATATAAAAAAAAACAATATATATGTTTATATTGTGTGCAAGATTATATATGTATATTGTCGGCCACAAGATATATAAATATATTGTTTTTATATTTTCAAAACCCTAGTGTTTGCAATTGTGAGTTTTTTTCCTTTTGCTAGAGAAAAATAAAATCCAACTCTAAGACTAGTGAGAGAATTCGGCCAAGAGGTGTTGTGAGAGGAGAATTGTTCTCATTTGGATAGTGCACTAGTGATCTTTACATCAAGAGATCTTGTGCACAATTTCGAATAAGGTTCACGCAAATTTCAATCTAACGATTGTGAATTCAAAAGTAACCGGGACATTCTTAGCAACCTTTTGGAGTTTGTTGTGACTAACAGAATCAGAAAAATTTTTTGTTGTCCATTCTCAGGTTCACAATTCAAAAGAAGAGAGACTACGCTCCTAGGTGATTCACGTTCGTGATTGGGTTTGGAAGATCTTGCGGATTACCATCGACGCTAGTCAATCAGATCACGTGACAAAGGTATTTTATCTTTTCGTATATATGTTTAATTAATTAAAGGGTTAAGGTTCAATATGGGAAATTTTTTTAAAAATATACTAAACTCTTTTTAGTCTCGCTTCCGCTGCATGCAAACATTTTTCCCTGCATATATATTAGCATATGCAATTATTGAGAACATCTATAGATCTTATTCTGGGTTCGTGGTCAGTGATTTTTGTGAGAACTTGTGAAGGGGTTAGAGATGATGGCCCTTCATTGTCATAGACATGAATTTGTTGGGCCACTTGTTCTGGTGTTTTATAGACACCAGTTATATGAGTAGGAGGTTTTGTTGTTGGTATAACTGGTGGTGAATTTCTGGTTTCTATTATAGGTGGAACGATAGGTCTCCTTCTTTTATGAATAAGGTCTGATTGTGAAGAAGCTTCACTATGACTTGGTCTATAATCAGGTATTTGTTTAGCTATTCTAAGATTTGGTCTATAATCAGGTATTTGTTCAGCTATTCTAAGTTTGGTTTTACTGGATAAAGAACGTCTGGCTGTTTGCGGGTTGCTACTAATATTTGCTGGTTCTCTGCTGGATAGGCTTCTTTCTAATGGTTTGAAAGATATTCTTAAGTTTCCATCATGGTCAGTTATACAATCATCTATATTTCTCATAGGTGGTCTGAATATGGGTCAGTCAACTCTTTCTTTTGTCCAGGTATCAAGAAATTTAATCCTATCCCATGGGACAGGAATTGGGACCATCATGTTAATAGTTTCTGAAGCATTGTAACAAATGGTTTGGCCTGCTGGGATTTTAGGAGGTATGTAACTAGGAATAAGTCCAGATGATAAAATACGATAGTGGACTCTGTAAACAAGTTTATAAGGACTGGATCCTTTTACAAATTTATAGTTGTGAATTTGGACATCTACAACTAGGCATTTTTCTTTATGGTCATCAGATTTAAGGCTTATTTGAAAGTTTGGATAACATTGAAAATAAATGGGTCCATAAGTAAGACTTGACTTTGCTATACCAATTATGGATTTTTTATAATCTGTGATACGTCCGTCACAGAGACATACAAGCATAGAATTGTTCAAACCAACTTTAGATAAAGGTTTGATACCAATTTGGACACTCCCTATATGCATATTATTATAACCTATCTTTTAATAATGTTTCATACTACTTTTGTTAAAAAGGTTGGTTGAAAAAATATTATCCTCTTGGAATTTGACATCTATTTCTTTGGTGATTTGTCCTAATAAAGTTTTAAAATTTAAAACACCAATCCTCTTATAGATACTATGTTTTGCTACATTGGGAAGTTGCCAAGCACTTAAGTCTTTATCACTCCAATTAGTCTCATAATTTGCAATAGACTGTCCTGTTATACTATCTCCTTTGTCTGGTTCTACATCAGATCTAGAACTACTTGTAGACATGTTAAAAAACAAAATTAAAGAGAGTTAAAACCTAGGTTTTTACTCACAGCGTGTCAATAGGTCTGCCTAATGCCCTCCTGGCTGGTGGCTATCCTGGTGACTGCTGACTTTTGCACCTAGAATTAAAACCTAAATTAAACCTTCTTCTTCAACAAGTCTTAAGGCTCTGATACAAAAACGTCAAATACGATAGTATAGACAAGATAATATATAGCAAAAGTAGAAACATAAGTTGGATGTGATAATACGAAATTAAAAATAATAACACTTACAATGTCAGTATAAGTCTGACAGCAGTGGTGAACAATAGATATACAGATCAAATAAGTCGCAAACTTTATTTAAGATTTCATAATTTTTACAAAAGAGAGAAAGGTTTAGAGAGGAAAGGTTACAATGGGAGAAGGGGAATTACAAAGAGGGGATCAGAATCGTGAAAACTGAACCTGTCTCAAGTCTATCTAGAGTAATACTTATATAGGAAGAATTTACTCTAGTTACACAAACAACTAACCATAGTTAAAACCTAATGATTACAAAATAGAAATTGCAATAGATTCTGTCTGGAGAATGATGGATTGACCGTCACTATTTTCGGGTTGTTCTTATCTGCCGACAATATCTTGGAACTATTTTAGTTTGTCATTTTCCACCGACACTTTTTTTTTCTTTTTTCTTTTTTTATTGTCCTTATATGCCGACACTCTGATGAGTCATGATACTTAATGATGAATCCCATGCTCTTGTAGGATAAGTCTAGTAAATCTGATAAGGCTAAAGTCTCTGCTGTGGTGATGAGTCATGTCCAAAATAGCTGTGAGCATCATTAGGTTCTTCATCATCATCATCATCTTGGTAATCCGATTCTGAGTCTTTTTGGGACATATTGGTCATTGTCTTTTCCATCTCTTGTGCTATTTTTCTTAGCTCTTCCGGGGTGCTTGCAGCGGCAATTCTAGCTTGATTCTAGGACTTTGCCATTAAAAATTGGGACTGGTCTGTTGATTTGCAAAGAGTAGGGTTTTCTGCGAACCATTTATTGACCCTATTTTTTCCATGATCTGTGATATTCATGCCGCTCCACCATTTAACTTTTGTCTGTCATCCAAAATAAGGAACATTGACATTTCCTACCATTTTGTCTTTGATCGCATAATCAAGCATTAGAATCCAGGTCAGATTGAAATGCTTGAAAAAGAGCAATAAGTCAATGATGAAATCCCAATCATTTGGTTTGTCAAGATAAGTCATTCATTGAGCATATCCTTCCTTTACAGAATGGAATGAGGAAGGAGGTCAATAATCGGACCATATTTATCCCACCATTCAAGAAACCAAAAAGGAATTTGAAGTGGAAAATCTTTGTCAAAATAAACAAACCAGGATAAGGAATTTCTCGGGTTTTGACCATATAAAACATTTGTTCATGCATCTATATAATCCCAGTAGGAATATCCATAAACATGGAATGGTCTGGAAAACTTGTTTTTCTTGTTTGGGTCACCCCCCATTGGTCTAGGGTGATAATTTTGAAAAGTTTAATTTTTCTGAAAATCAATTTTTCTTTGTCTATTTTGTCAAAAACATCAGATACAGAGATGGAATCGGTGTCTACTAAAATGAATTCATAAAATATATGTCTTCTTGTTATATCTTCAGGAATCCTGCAAAACATAGGATCAATAATTGCATCCGCTAGTTTTTTAGGTTCCTTAAAATAATGGTCAAGTAATAATGGTGCCTCTATTGCAAAGTATCTGTCAAAGAAGGGTTTAATCTGGTATTGGTAAGTGGGAGAATTAACTCTTGGGAAAGAGGATAAGTAATTGGGGATTGATTTACTTGGGCTAATTTATTCTGTCTGGAAGAATGGAGATTAATATGGGAAGAAGTAATAGTCTTAAAAGATGGAGATTCTGATCTTAAGGGGGAAAAATTATTTGAAATCTGAATTGGTCCTGCATTAGTAGGCCTGGGAGAAGAAGTTCCAGGTTGGGATAGTAAAGTTTGTGCATATTTGTCTTTGTGACTGGGTTTTGGGCTTTGGTTATTTGGTGATAAGTCGGTAGATAAGTCTAGCCTGATAGTGGGCCTGGGGCCTTGGGGCCTACCTTTGCTGCTACTCATGGATTCTACCCTGCAAAAATTCTCTGGTCAAGAAATCTAGTAGACTATTTTCTGATCATTTGATATGTTCAATAGTGAAATCAAAAACTGATAATAATGCTTGCCATCTAGCAAATATTTGTTTTGAAGCAAGGTTTTTGACATCTTTTTTCAAAATGAATTTTGCAGATTGCCAATCTACTTTTAGAACAAATTTTTTATTTGTCAAATCATCTTGTAATTTTTGCATAGTTAAAACAATTGCTAAAATTTCTTTTTTAACAGTGGAATATTTTTGCTGAGTATCATTCCAAGATCCGGAAACATACCTAACAAGGTATTCTTTTCCATCAATAGTTTGTTTGAGAATCCCTCCAAACCCTAATTCAGAAGCATCTGTTTCAACTATTTTTGGGGCATTAAGGTGGCAGATAGATAAACAAAGAAGTTTTTGGACTTGTTTTTTTAATTGTTTTAAGAGCTTGTGTATGCTGGTCTGTCCATGGTAAGGGATTTTTTCTAAGTCTTTGGAATAAGGGCTTGAAAATGATTCTTAATTCTTTATAGAAATTGGCTACAGAATTTAAACATCCTAAAAACCTTTGGAGTTGTGTCTTATATTTGATCTCATCTGGGAATTTATTAGCAAATTCTAGACTTTTTTGGATGGGTATAATGGTTCCTCTTTTGATATTGTGACCTAAGAATCTGATCTCTGTTTGAAATAAAACAACTTTAGGAGCTAAGACTACTAAACCTTGGGTTTTAACAGTTTTTAAGAATATCTCTAAATGTTTCCAATGTTGATCAACATTATCAGAATATATTAAAACATCATCAATATAAACAATAGAAAATTCAGGATAAGGATTAAAAATTTCATTCATAATAAATTGGAATTCAGTAGGAGCATTTTTTAATCCAAATGGCATAATATTTCATTCATATTGTCCAAAAGGAACAGTGAAAGCAGTTTTATATCTGTCTTTTTCAGCATTCTGGATTTGCCAAAATCCTGATTTCATGTCAAATTTTGAAAATATATTGGCCCTATAAAGTCTTTTTAATAAGTCTGCTTTATTAGGTATGGGATATCTGATCCATTGAAGGGCTTTATTAAGAGACTTATAATTGATAACAAGTCTAGGAACTCCTCTCTCTATTTCTGCATTCTTATTAACATAGAAAGCAGGATAACTCCAAGGTGATTTGGAGGGCATAAATGAGTCCTTTTTGTAATAAGTCTTGGATTTCTTTTTTGCAATACTCAAGGTGTTCTAAGGTCATCTGGATTGGTCTAGCATTGGTCGGTATTCCTTTTTCTGAGAAATCTTTATTATAGGGAAGGCTGACTATGTGTTTTTTCCTATCCCAAAAAGCATTGGGAAAGGAAGAACAAACTTCTTTTTCTAATTTAGACTTGAAGTCCTTGATTTTTGTTGCGTTCTAGGTTCTTCTATATATTTCCTTTGTCTTTCAAATCGAAGGTCATCCTTCAGGAAGGATAAATGATTCTCTTTCATGTTAAGATCATTAACTTGTTGTTCTAGAAAGATAGAATCATCTTTTCCTATGTTGGTATTTTTTTAGAGATTTTAATTCTCTTTCAAGGACAGTGTAAGGATTCCCGGTTTTTGATTGGCTTATTTCGTGTGCAAACCACATATTGGGGTTGTTTGTAAAGGGTAGCTTAAGTGATAGGTGTTCATGCTCAATGACCCTTCTCAAGACCTCAAGGTGGACAAGCACTCAAAGGTATATCTTGTGCTTACTTTCTAATTGAAGAGATTTAGTTACACACACTCACTTGTAATGTTTGCATATGTATGCTTTACTTTAGTGTGCATTCTCTTCAAATGTCACTCTTCACACTAGCACATTGTTTGTCATATCTTGTTGTGTGTTTTGTGTCTTGTAATTCGTTTCCCGAATATGTTCGGAAATGTCCGCGCTTGCACGATAATGTGCTTGATTTTGCGCGAAGATCGCCTTCGGAGAATGCCCTTGGCTTCTTCTTTGGTTTCACCATCATTGGTGAAACGGCAGTTTGATCGGCGACCACGACCGCCGTTTGATTCCAAAAAGCTCTGGAATGAATCTGTGGTTACGATCGGCGGACAGGCCGCCGAATCAAAACCGCCGAATAGACCTGATGCATTTATTATTCTCGGGTTCTGTTCGGCGGTTTAATCGGCGGCTTGGCCGCCTAATTGAAACCGCCGAATTAGATATTTTAGGTCGGTTTCTTTTTGGGTTTTGATCGGCGGTTTCGATTGACCGCCGAATCTGGTCGCCTAATGATCCCCTGCTTCTCGGGTTCAATTCGGCGGTTACATTCTGCGGCCACGACCACAGAATGAAACCGCCGATCGGTGATTTCAAGGGCAAAATTGTCTTTTCACTTGCCATGTTCTTGATGTCTATAAATATCACACTTTCTCATTTCTCTAACTCAGTTCTCTGACTCAAAAGAACCCTAAACTTGAAAGAGAGATTTTAGAGAGAAAATCAAATCAAGAACTCATTTTTATACACTCAAATCATACACATATGCATCAAAGATCATCTAAGCATCTTCTCACATAGATAGTTGCTTATTTGAGTGAGTATTGGTCATCACACTTCCCTTGGTATGTCTTCACTTTTATCCATTGATACTTAGTGTTTTATTTATCAAGGCATCTCTTTTATTATTTGAATGATCTTAGATTAATATCTTATATTCAAAATAGAGATTGTTTGTGATGACATGATTGAGAGTTGTATTATGATAGCTATCTAGGTTTTTATAATCTATTGTTAGCTAAGCTATTTGACATGTCATTTAGCCATTGATATCTAGGATTGCATTTGTTGTCATATTATCATCCTAGATAAGCATATAGGGTTGCCTAGCTCTTATTGCATGTATTGAGTATTTTTATATATTCACACATAGGTTGTTTTATCTCTTCATTGAGAAATTAAGTCTTGTTGGCTAAGGTTGCTTAGGCCACAAGCAAGATGAACTAGAGCCACTTTTAAAGGCCCGCGTGGTAGAAGTGGGGGGTTACAGACGGAGTGTTAGACGAGGTCTACATAGGTTGTAAATTTCATTTCAATTAGTGGATTTCGAGGTTCAAGTGTGGCACACTAAACAGCCCGTGGTTTTTTCCCAGTGGTTGGGTTTTCCACGTATACATCAAGTATCATTTATAATTCCGCACCATATTACACTTGTTGTTTTTATATTGACTATTAGGGGCATTTTCGGAATATTGACCTTAAACGAAAATTGGGTGAAAATTAGTTAAAATCTATTCACCCCCCCCCCCCCCCCCCCCCCCCTTGTGAACTTTTAGACAGGAAATGTAAAAGGAAATAAAATTTCCTTACCTAAATACTCAGTTATTAATCCTTCGTCAGTGGTGGTAAAAGGAGTGATGAGGTATAAGAATGGTAAACCAAAGATGACATTTTGTGATAAAGTTTTAACCATAAAGAAATTGGAATTGTAACATACTCCAGAGTTGCAAACTCTGGCATTGGTTAATTTATAACTGATATCTAATTTTTGTTTATTAGCACCATATAAGGATTCTGTGGTCCTTTCTAAATACTTCGTAGGAACTAGTCCTTCTTTAATGCAGTTTTGGTCAGCTCCTGAATCAATAAGAGCATTGACCCTAAGATTATAGTCAGAGGAGATTCTAATATCTATATCACAATACCATTTTTGAATTCTAAAAGTTCTAGTGATATTGATTATATTAGCAGTATGTTCTATTTCGTTTTTGTAAAGAATATTGGCTATGGTCTGTTTATGTTCAGATTTGCTGATACTAGCTGAATCTGAGTCACTAGAACTCTTAAAGCTTGGTTGTTTAGATTTTGGTTTGCTCCTGGCTCTTGTGGAATCTTCTAGACCTTGTTGTAGTTTTTGTGTGAAGATTTTTAAGTCTTTTATTTCTTTTTTAATGATTTGGATTTCTTTTTGGAGGTCTGGGATGGTGATTTTATTTTGGTTATCATGGAATTTTCGTAAAATATTGTGGTAAAAATCTGGAACGATGGAAGAAGTAACTGGCTTATTTTCTTCTATTAGCTTAGTGGGTTGGGTAGACGTTTTAGTAATTTTTTGTTGTACTTGTCTAATAAAGTTGGCTTTAAGAATAGGATCTTCAATGCTGTCAATCATTCCAATTATTAGGGAATAATCAGATTGATCTAGAACATTGATTTCCTTACAAGTACAAGCATGTTTCTCACAAATTTGTGATTCACTATCGCTGTCTGTCAAAGATTCTGAATCTAAATCTTCTTGAACTAAGACTTTATTGTCAGATTCAGACTCTATTTCTTTACTACTAGTCTCTGTATCTGTTTCATGTAAAGTCTGAATAAGTCTTTCTTTGGTTTCTTCACTAATGTCTTGGGTTCGTATTTTGTTTCTAAGTTTTCTCAGCTCATGGCAGGTTTTGGCAAACTGTCCTTCTTTTCCACAGTTATAGCAAGCTTTACTGTTTTTGTTAGCTTTTCTAAAATTTCTAAACTGTTTGGATCGTTTGTGAGTTCTAACATGGGTTTTTTGTTTCTTATATGGTTTTATTTTCTTGTTATGGTGTCTTTTTCTACTATGGTTAGGAAGTTTTTCAAAGCCAAATTGCTCACACCAAGATCCAAGTTCTTTTCTAGTAGTAAGCTTTTGTTTCTTAAGCTGACTTTTTAATCTAATGTCTGTACATAATTGCATAGCAACAATATTGATTGTTGTTATGATTTCCCCATAAGTCCAAGTATTGATATCTATTTGGGACCAGTCTGGCTTAGTCATTTGCTCCCTCATTTTATCTATAACTTTATCAGCAAATAAAGAAGGTAGTCCAGATATGAACTTCTCCTTCCAATAGGAATTGGCATTATCAACCCTTTGAAGAACTCTTGTTAGGAAAATATCTTTGTACCATTTAAAATCGCTAAGTTTTTTACATTTAAGATTCTATAATTTTGAATATTCTTTGTCTTGGAACCTGTTAGGGTTTCCAATGAAATGTAGAATAATAGTATGGCATAAAACATCTATACCATCTAGTTGGGAGGTTCTAGTGGTATAAGATGTGGCCGGTGGCGTAGTTGAGGTTTCATGAGCATCAGTTGTTGCTCTGAATAATGGGGTAGAGGTGGCTACCTCTTTTGTGTGGGTAATAATATTTGCTCTGGTAGTGGGTGACAAAGTATAAGTCCACCAACCCAAGAGTTGTCCTTCAAAGCCAGATGCAAGTGAATTTACTGCATCACTATGGGTCATATTCTGTTTTTTAACATAAATATATCCTATAGTATACATTTGCCTAATAACCAAAACGTAGAATAAGCAAATACGATAGTATAGACAAGATAATATATAGCAAAATTAGAAACATAAGTTGGATGTGATAATACAAAATTAAAAATAATAACACTTACAATGTCAGTATAAGTCTGACAACAATGGTGAACAATAGATATACAGATCAAATAAGGTGCAAACTTTATTTAAGATTTCAGAATTTTTACAAAAGAGAGAAAGTTTTAGAGAGGAAAGGTTACAATGGGAGAAGGGGAATTACAAAGAGGGGATCAGAATCGTGAAAACTAAACCTGCCTCAAGTCTATCTAAAGTAATCCTTATATAGGAAGAATTTACTCTAGTTACACAAACAACTAACCATAGTTAAAACCTAATGATTATAAAATAGAAATTGCAATAAATTCTATCTAGAGAATGATGGATTGACCGCCACTGTTTTTGGGTTGTTCTTATCTGCCGACAATATCTTGGAACTGTTTGAGTTTGTCATTTTCCACCCAGAAATTCACCACCAGTTATACCAACAACAAAACCCCCTACTCATATAACTGGTGTCTATAAAACACCAGAACAAGTGGCCCAACCAATTCATGTCTATGACAATGAAGGACCGTCATCTCCAACCCCTTCTCAAGTTCTCACAGAAATCCCTGACCACGAACTTAGAATAAGATCTATAGATGTTCTCAATAATCCCAAGGAAATCGACAAAACCTATCTATCCCAAGAAAATTACTACCCAGAAAACATTATTATGAGAGAAAATATGAGAAAAATTACTCAAGTCATAAAGAAAAATGCCTAGTTGTAGATATCCAAATTCACAACTATAAATTTGTAAAAGGATACAGTCAGTCCTTATAAACTTGTTTACAGAGTCCACTATTGTGTTTTATCATCTGGACTTATTCCTAGTTACATACCTCCTAAAATCCCAACAGGCCAAACCATTTGTTACAATGCTTCAAAAACTGTTAACATGATGGTCCCAATTCCTATCCCATGGGATAAGATTAAATTTCCTGATACCTGGACAAAAGAAAGAGTTGACCGACCCATATTCAGACCTTACATGAAACAGATACAAAGACTAGTAGTAAAGAAATAGAGTCTGAATATGACAATAAAGTTTTAGTTCAAGAAGATTTAGATTCAGAATCTTTGACAGACAGCGATAGTGAATCACAAATTTGTGAGAAACAAGCTTATACTTGTAAGGAAATCAATGTTCTAGATCAATCTGATTATTCCCTAATAATTGGAATGATTGACAACATTGAAGATCTTATTCTTAAAGCCAACTTTATTAGACAAGTACAACTAAAAATTACTAAAACATCTACCCAACCCACTAAGCCAATAGAAGAAAATAAGCCAGTTACTTCTTCCATCGTTCCAGATTTTGACCAAAATGTTTTACGAAAATTCCATGATAACCAAAAGAAAATCACCATCCCAGACCTCCAAAAAGAAATCCAAATCATTAAAAAAGAAATAAAAGACTTAAAAATCTTAACACAAAAACTACAACAAGGTCTAGAAGATTCCACAAGAGCCAAGAGCAAACCAAAATCTAAACAACTAAGCTTTAAGAGTTCTAATGACTCAGATTCAGCTAGTATCAGCAAATTTGAACCTGAACAGGCCTTAGCCAATATTCTTTACAAAAACGAAATAGAACATACTGCTAATATATTCAATATCACTAGAACTTTTAGAATTCAAAAATGGTATTGTGATATAGATATTAGAATCTCCTCTGACTATAATCTTAGGGTCAATGCTCTTATTGATTTAGGAGCTGACCAAAACTGCATTAAAGAAGGACTAGTTCCTACGAAGTATTTAGAAAGGACCACAAAATCCTTATATGGTGCTAATAAACAAAAGTTAGATATCAGTTATAAATTAACCAATGCCAGATTTTGCAACTCTAGAGTATGTTACAATTCCAATTTCCTTATGGTTAAAAATTTATCACAAAATGTCATCCTTGGTTTACCATTCTTATACCTCATCACTCCTTTTACCACCACTAACGAAGGATTAGTAACTGAGTATTGAGGCAAGGAAATTTTATTTCCTTTTACATTTCCTGTCCTTGAAAGAGAATTAAATTCTCTAAAAAATACCAGCATAGGAAAAGATGATTCTATCGTTCTAGAACAACAAGTTAATGATCTTAACATGAAAGAGAATCATTTATCCTTCCTGAAGGATGACCTTAGATTTGAAAGACAAAGGAAATATATATATATATAAAAAAATAAAAAATAAATAATAAAAAAAAAAAAACCTAGAACGCAACAAAAAATCAAGGACTTCAAGTCTAAATTAGAAAAAGAAGTTTGTTCTTCCTTTCCCAATGCTTTTTGGGATAGGAAAAAACACATAGTCAGCCTTCCCTATAATAAAGATTTCTCAGAAAAAGGAATACCGACCAAGGCTAGACCAATCCAGATGACCTTAGACCTCCTTGAGTATTGCAAAAAAGAAATCCAAGACTTAATACAAAAAGGACTCATTAGGCCCTCCAAATCATCTTGGAGTTGTCCTGCTTTCTATGTTAATAAGAATGCAGAAATAGAGAGAGGAGTTCCTAGACTTGTTATCAATTATAAGTCTTTTAATAAAGCCCTTCAATGGATCAGATATCCCATACCTAATAAAGCAGACTTATTAAAAAGACTTTATAGGGCTAATATATTTTCAAAATTTGACATGAAATCAGGATTTTAGCAAATCCAGATTGCTGAAAAAGACAAATAAAAAACTGCTTTCACTGTTCCTTTTGGACGTTATGAATGGAATGTTATGCCATTTGGATTAAAAAATGCTCCTAGAGAATTCCAATGCATTATGAATGAAATTTTTAATCCTTATACTGAATTTTCTATTGTTTATATTTTTGATGTTTTAATATATTTTGATAATGTTGATCAACATTAAAAACATTTAGAGATATTCTTAAAAACTGTTAAAACCAAAGGTTTAGTAGTCTCAGCTCCTAAAGTTGTTTTATTTCAAACAGAGATCAGATTCTTAGGTCACAATATCAAAAGAGGAACCATTATACCCATCCAAAGAAGTCTAGAATTTGCTAATAAATTCCCAGATGAGATCAAAGATAAGACACAACTCCAAAAGTTTTTAAAATGTTTAAATTATGTAGCCAATTTCTTTAAAGAATTAAGAATCATTTGCAAGCCCTTATTCCAAAGACTTAGAAAAAATCTCTTACCATAGACAGACCATCATACACAAGCTGTTAAAACAATTAAAAAAAAAGTCCAAATACTTCCTTGTCTATCTATCTGCCACCCTAATGCCCCAAAATAGTTGAAACAGATGCTTCTGAATTAGGGTTTGGAGGGATTCTCAAACAAACTATTGATGGAAAAGAATACCTTGTTAGATATGTTTCCGAATCTTGGAATGATACTCAGCAAAAATATTCCACTGTTAAAAAAGAAATTTTAGCAATTGTTTTAACTATACAAAAATTACAAGATGATTTGATAAATCAAAAATTTGTTCTAAAAGTAGATTGCCAATCTGCAAAATTCATTTTGAAAAAAGATGCCAAAAACCTTGCCTCAAAACAAATATTTGCTAGATGGCAAGCATTATTATCAGTTTTTGATTTCACTATTGAACATATAAAAGGATCAAAAAATAGTCTACCAGATTTCTTGACCAGAGAATTTTTGTAGAGTAGAATCCATGAGTAGCAGCAAAGGTAGGCCCCGAGGCCCCAGGTCCACTATCAGGCCAGACTTATCTACCAACTTATCTCCAAATAACCAAAGCCCAAAACCCAGTCACAAAGACAAATATGCACTAACTTTACTATCCCAACCTGGAACTTATTCTCCCAGGCCTACTAATGCAGGACCAATTCAGATTTCAAATAGTTTTTTCCCCCTAAGATCAAAATCTACATCTTTTAAGACTATCACTTCTTCGAAACAGAATAAATTAGCCCAAGTAAATCAATCCCCAATTACTTCATCCTCTTTCCCAAGAGTCAATTCTCCCACTTACCAATACCAGCTTAAACACTTCTTTGACAGATACTTTGCAATAGAGGCACCACTATTACTTGACCATTATTTCAAGGAACCTAAAAAACTAGCGGATGCAATTATTAATCCCATGTTTTGCAGGATTCCTGAAGATATAACAAAAAGACATATATTTTATGAATTCATTTTAGTAGACACTGATTCCATCTATGTATCTAATGTTTTTGACAAAATAGACAAGGAAAAATTGATTTTCAGAAAAATTAAACTTTGCAAAATTATCACCGTAGACCAATAGGGGGGTGACCTAAACAAGAAAAACAAGTTTTCTAGACCATTCCATGTTTTTGAATATTCCTACTGGGATTATATAGATGCATGGACAAATGTTTTATATGGTCAAAACCCGGGAAATTCCTTATCCTGGTTTTTTTTATTTTTACAAAGATTTTCCACTTCAAATTCCTCTTTGGTTTCTTGAATGGTGGGATAAATAAGGTCCGACTATTGACCTCCTTCCTCATCTTATAAAGGAAGGATATGCTCAATGGATGACTTATCTTGACAAACCAAATGATTGGGATTTCATCCCTGACTTATTGCTCTTTTTCAAGCATTTCAATTTGACCTAGATTATAATGTTGGATTATGCGATCAGAGATAAAATGGTAGGAAATGTCAATGTTCCTTATTTTGGACGATAGACAAAAGTTAAATGATGGAGCGGCATGAATATCACAGATCATGGCAAAAATAGGGTCAATAAATGGTTCTAAAAAAACCCTACTCTTTACAAATCAACAGACCAGTCCCAATTTTTAATGGCAAAGTCCCAGAATCAAGCTAGAATTGCCGCTGCAAGCACCTCAGAAGAGCTAAGAAAAATAGCACAAGAGATGGAAAAGACAATGACCAATATGTCCCAAAAAGACTCAGAATCGGATTACCAAGATGATGATGATGATGAAGAACCTATTGATGCTCATAGCTATTTCAGACATAACTCATCACCACAGCAATTATCACCACAACAAAGACTTTAGCCTTGTCAGATTTACCAGACTTATCATACAAGAACACGGGATTGATCATTAAGTATCGTGACTCATCAGAGTGTCGGCATATAAGGACAATAAAAAAAATATCGGTGGAAAATGACAAACTCAAACAGTTCCAAGATATTATCGGCAAATAAGAACAACCCAAAAACAATGTCGGTCAATCCATCATTCTCCAGACAGAATCTATTGCAATTTCTATTTTGTAATTATTAGGTTTTAACTATTGTTAGTTGTTTCTGTAACTAGAGTAAATTCTTCCTATATAAGGATTACTCTAGATAGACTTGAGGCAGGTTTAGTTTCACGATTCTGATCCCCTCTTTGTAATTCCCCTTCTCCCATTGTAACATTTCCTCTCTTAAACTTTCTCTCTTTTGTAAAAATTCTAAATTCTTAAATAAAGTTTGCGACTTATTTGATCTGTATATCTATTGTTCACCACTGCTGTCAGACTTATACTGACATTGTAAGTGTTATTATTTTTAATTTCGTATTATCACATCCAACTTATGTTTCTACTTTTGCTATATATTATCTTGTCTATACTATCGTATTTGCTTATTCTATGTTTTGGTATATATTATATTATATATATATATTATATGTATTTTATATGTATTTTATATTATATATATTAGGGGTATTTTGGTCAAAATACAGTTAACTCTATTCCGTTCCCTTGTTAACCAAACAAAATAATACTGATTCAGAGACTAATTCTAAAGTTCTAACCAAACAAAAAACTCAGTTTTCCTTTCCTTTCCTTTCCTTTCCTTTCCTTTCCATTCTCATTCTCATTACCATTCGTGACCACAAAGTATAGACCATTAACTCAACTATACAAGTTTTAAAAAATATAATTTCATTAAAAGTTTCAATAAATATTTTTTAATATATGTTAGTTGTACAAATTAGAATTTTGATTAGTTGAATAAATTTAAATTTATCTTAAAATGTTTTTTATTTTTTTATTTGTAACAACGTATATAGGTTATATATAAATATTGTTTAATTGTTGACACATCAAGTCTTGTAGTCAAGTGGTAAGGACTTCTAATTATTGACTTAAGGTCTCAAGTTTAATTCTCACTAATTGTCAAGTTGCCGGACGTCGGCGGGTGGTTTGCGGTGGCCGGGCGGCAGCAGAGTCTGTGGGTGGCCGCGTCGGCGACGGTGGTCGGTGGCGGAGTTGGTGGATGGCCGGCGTCGGTGGGTGGCCGATGGTGGTCGGCAGTGGTTGTGGGTGGTGGTTCAGCGGTGAGGGAGGTGTTTATTATAAATATAAAAAATGTTATTTAATTAAATATTATTATTAAATATTAAATAATGAATTTTAAAAAAAAATTATAAACATTTCTTGACAGTTTTAACTGTCAAGAAAAAATAAACTTAACATTTCTTGACAGTTTTTAAGACAGTTTTTAACTGTCAACAATAAAAACCGTCAAGCAAAAAAAAAAAAAAAAAAACCTTATAATTTATGACAGTTTTACAAAACTGTCATAAAAAAACTGTCATCTATGCTAGTTTTTCTAGTAGTGAAATACATTGTGATCTTGAGCTTGATTGTTGATTTCTAGGTTTAGTTACATGTTCTAAGAGCTAGAATACTTTGATTGTAATATTCTATTGTCTAGTTCTTATTTGATTCACATGCTTTGATTTCTAGGTTTATCTGTGATTGTTTGTTGAAAGCATATCCTAGAATATCTCTAAGCATGTTCATAGAGCTTGATTGATCATCTAGCTTTATTTGATTGTGATTTGCATCATTTGCATCACTTAGATCATTGCATTGTAATAGGTTGAAGTCTCTTTCAAAGTGAGTGAAGTTTTGTATTGAGCAAGAAGTCTTGGCTAGGAATGAGTTTCGGATAGCCAAGCAAAAGTCTTAGCAAGAAGTTTTTATACTCTGGATAGTTGAGCTAGGAAACTTAACTAGGATCACCTTGATCTAGATTGCTAAGCAAGAAAATCTTCCTAGAGGTTTGTTAGCCTTGGATAGGGAGTTGCTCTCTAGAAGTGTAAGACACACCTTGGATAGAGAGTAGGCTAGGTAGTTCACTTGGCCTTGAGGGTAGATTATGTGTTGATAGATTAGGGTGGATATCTCGTGTTGATAGCCTTGAGTATGTAAGATCTTTTCATTTAGTGGATTGCTTTGTCGGTGGTTGTGGTATCAACCCGTGGATGTTTCCTCTTTGAGGTTTTACCACGTAAAAATATTGTGTCTCATTTTCGCTTTAAGTTTTTGTTTATCTTCCATATTTTTCTTGTATTGATTCTCTTGTATATTGATGATTCACATGCATTGATTCTTTCTATACAATCGCTATATCATTTCATTCTTATATTCCACATTTTTTTTTTAATATTGGAAGAATTTGGAACTATACCTATTCACCCCCCCCCCCCCCCCCTCCTCTGGGTATACACTATTGATTTAAGGGAATTTCAATTAGTATAAGAGCGGGTGTCTAGACGCACTTAGATATATCATTTCTTTGTGGTGTTTTTGTTTTATTTGTGATAGTCATGATTAAGGAAGTGTGTTCCTATGTGGTTTCTTTTGTTGAACATATTGACTTGGATGATAAAAAGATCAATGATCTTATTCTTGAAAATGAACGCTTATCTAAAGTCAATGTGTCCCTCAATAAGGAGTTAGAGAATCATGGTCTAAGCTCAAAAGAATTCAATGAACTTAAAGACAAGATCCTAAGTCTAGAAATGAACTTAAAAGATAGCAATGATAGACTTAGCATCTTGAAGAAAGAAATTGAGCAAAGGGATAGTTCTCTTGTTAGTGCTGAGAGGCTAGAAAACATGCTTAAAGCCAAACTTAGTGAGCACTTAAATCAAGAGAAAAAATATGAACAATGGCTTAATAAATCACATGAAGATATTAGGAAAAGTGATGACATCTTAGAGAAATATGTCATTAAAATTAAGTTGCTTAATGATAAGCTTGATGAGGCAAATAGGATGATTCACAAGATGTCATCTAGTTCTAATAAGGTTGAAACCCTCATTAAAAGTGGTAAGCATCCTTGTGACAAAAGAGGTTTGGGTTATATAAATGAGAAGGAGACTCCTTCATCTAACAAATCTATTTTTGTCAAAGCAAGTGTTGAATCAAATGTAGGTACTCTCTCTCAAGGTAAAACAAATGAAAGATCACAACAAGATCAAAGTCAAAATGCATCTACTTCAAAGGAAAATTTTGGAGCATCAAAGGTTGCACATCAAAAAGGTAAAATTGTGAGAAGACTAAGTGCTTTGGAAGAAAATGCAAATGGTAAATTTCTCAAATTCATACCTATTTGTCATCATTGTAATATGATAGGACATATTCGACCTAGGTGCTTTGAATATATTCGGAAATGCAAACTTGATAATGCTTTTTATGATATGTCTTTGAATGGTCCTAGACAATCATCCATGTATGGATTTAGTACTAGACCTAGGAAGACCTTGGAAAAGCATGTTGTGAAAAATCTTGTTGATAACTTGTTTGTTAAATCATGTGTTGTGCCTCACTCTACTATGCATAAGAAAGTTGATAATACTTTGTTTGATATTTTTGAAAATGTGACCAATGAGGTCAATGTGCATTTAAAAAGTCTAACATTGAGTCAAAGCATGAAAATGGTAAGAGTGAGAAGTGTATTGTGAAAAATGTGTGGGTTAGAAAAGACACACCTAAATGTCTAGTTGCACAATATGCTTTGCGTGTCAACTCCTCCTAGTCTTGGTACCTAGATAACGGTTGCTCTAGGAACATGACCGGGAACAAGAATTCATTAAGAATCTTGTGTTAAAGGATGGAGGATGGGCCACCTTTGGTGATGGCACCAAGAAACAAGTTCTTGGCAAGGGAACTATATGTATCCCCGGATTGCCTAAACTTCGCAATACTTTGTAGTTTGATGTGTTACAAGCTAATCTTATAAGCATCACTCACTTGTGTGAAATCTTTAAGGAAGTTAGCTTTAATAAAGATGTGTGCACTATAATTGATAAAAAGGACAATGTTGTCCTAAGAGTCAAAAGGTCTACAGACAATTGCTATTGTCTTGAAATAGATCCTCTAACTTGCAACATGGCATATGAGTGCAACAAGCTTGATTTGTGGTATCAACGTTTGGGTCACATGAATTTTAAAGACTTAAAAAGGCTTGAAAAACATGGCATTGTTAGAGGTCTTCCTAATCTTGGTAAAAGCTAGAGATTGTTTGTGAACCTTGCCAATTAGGTAAACAAACCAAAATGCCTCACAAAAATAACTCTTATATAGCTACCAAGAGACCTTTAGAGCTTGTGCACATGGACCTAATGGGGCCAATTCAAACCGAGAGCATCAATGGTAAAAAGTACAATTTTGTATGCGTTGATGATTACTCTAGGTTTACTTGGGTTTATTTTCTTAGAAACAAGACAGAGGCTTTCGATTACTTTAAAAAATTTTGTAACCAAGTTCAAAATGAAAAAGGTCTTGATATCAAAAAAATATGTCGCATTATGAGTGATCATGGGACGGAATTTGAAAATGCTAAATTTAGTGAGTTTTGTGATGGTTTAGGGATTTCTCATGAGTTCTTGGCACCTAGAACTCCTCAACATAATGTAGTTGTTGAGAGGAAAAATCATGTCTTGCAAGAGATGGCTAAGGTCATGCTTAATAGCAAAAAAGTCCCTAGAAACCTTTGGGCCGAAGCGATCAATACCGCTTGTTATGTGTCAAATAGAGTTTTTAGAAGGCCCGGCACAAAACAAACGTCCTATGAGCTATGGAAAGGCAAGAAGCCTAATGTTAGTTACTTCCACACTTTTGGGAGTAAATGTTATATTTTGAATGATAGAGATCACTTGGGTAAATTTGATTCTAAAAGTGATGTTGGTCTTTTTCCTAGGTATGCTATTAATAGTCATGCTTATAGAATGTTCAACTTGAATACTAAGACTATTATGGAATCTATCAATGTTAAGATAGATGACCTTAGCATGCTTAATTTGTGTGATGATAATGATGTTAATGAACCTAATGAAAATCTTGTTAATGACATTATTGCACCTATTGATGTGGCTAGTAGTGAATCTAGTCAATATGATGACAAAGATAGTTGTACTGAAGTTCAAAGTCAAGGATTGGAAAAATGTTTTAAATGATAATCAACAAAATGACCAAGTTGTTGAAAATTCTCCTCATCCTAGACTTCGAAATCTACACTATCAAGATGACATCATAGGTGACTTAAATGAAGGGGTTAGAACTAGAAATCAAATTGCTAACCAAATTTCTTATGCTTGCTATACTTCTCAAATTAAATATTAATGAAGCTATTGTTGATGAATATTGGGTTGGGGCTATGCAAGATGAACTTAATCAATTTGAGAGGAATGAAGTGTGGTCCTTGGTTCCTAGACCTAAAGATATAAATGTAATTGACACTAAATGAGTTTTTAGGAATAACACAGATGAAAGTGGCAAGATTGTGAGAGATAAAGCAAGACTAGTGGCTCAAGGTTACACTCAAGTTGAGGGTGTAGATTTTGATGAGACATTTGCACCGGTTGCTCATCTCGAGTCCATTAGACTTTTGTTGTCCATTGCATGTGTTAGGTTTTTAGTTTGTGTTGGCATAAATTCCATATCAAAACAATGTTTTTCTTGTATTTGATTAATGGTCATAGGTTGATGATTTGAAGCTTCAAAGAAAGATGTGGCCAAAAGATCAAGTAAGAAGGAGCCTTTGAAGGAGAATGGACTACATTGCACAATTAAGGTAATATAGGCCTCATTCTTCTTCAAGGCAATAGGCACACACACACAAATCATTTATATGTGTCCTTACATCATTGTGCAACATTTATATAGCACATTCACATGTTTTTACATGCTCATGCATTGAACTCAAATTCTCATACATTATAGAATTGCATGTTCTAAGACTATGTCTAGGAAACGGCATACATGTGTGACATTGTGCTTATATGTTTATGTTTTATTGTTTTTACACTTGAACATGATCTTTTATGGCTCCTTATTGAGTTCTGATCATTTCGGTTTCTCATACATTTGATTTCAAGTCCAAACGATTTGCTACTTTTCATTCTCATTCATTGAGTTGTGTTCATCTTTGTTTTTCAAGATGAATTCTCAACCTTTTGTCAAAGTTTCGTAGTTGTTTAGTGCATGAGGGAGTTATGATTCATAATCCAAAAACGAATTCGAATTCGGAGTTCAGAGGCCCGGATACGGTCGAAGAACGCGAGCGGAGCGTGGGAGGAACAAGCAAGGCCAAAAGGCCAGGCTTTCTATCCACGTGTGAGCCACGTGTGACACACGGGCTAGATAGATCTCTGTTATCGTGTGTCACACACGGTCCATATGTGGATTGCCACATGGTTGCTTCTCATTTGGTGGCTTCTCTCTCTCTCTTGCTTCCTTTTAAATATTTTCATTCCTTCCCATTTTCAAGTAAGAAGAAAGAAAGAAGAAAAAGATAGAAACTATTACTGAAAAATCGTCACTGGGGTGAAGTTCCAAATAACCACTTTAAGGGGACCAAGGTCAAAGATTGATCCTGGTCGGAGGGGTATCACGTAGTTCGATACCGATTATGTCCACAATGACACACGTACGATTATAAACAAAATAGGCTCTTTATTGATTGTCACTTTGCATTACAAATACATGAGTTGTACCTTTCTAGATTAATCATAAAGCATGAAGATTCAGCTAGCAATGGAGATGGTGATGGTGGTGAGCTCGTATATGTCGATAAGTAGAACTAAACGTAGGGTTTCTCTTGGTGATCTTCGCTTCTCTCACTTTTCCTAGTGTGTATCATGTTGTTTATATAGGTCTCATTGCTTGCCATGCGCTCCTACAATTTTGGTCAAGGGTTTGGCGATTACAGGACTTACCTTATTGATAGGAGACAATCTCAGAGTTTTCAAAATTAAGACTTTCCTTCCTATGAGGAGACAATCTCGTTGGATCTTTTCAAATTAAGTCTTTCCTTCCTAGGAGGATTCTAATAGAGTTGACTTTGTTGAAAATAGACCTCTCAATGGGTTGGAAGGAATACACTTCTTATGTTTTGGCTGAATGATGGCGTTTCAACAAGTCTTCATAGAGCTTTAATCCTGGCACAAGAGTCCTCCTCATTGGTAATTTCTTCATCTGGTATCTTCCTGCTTAGCGGGCTGATTATAAAAGGTGGTATGGACTCCTAAGTATCCCGCTGCTACTTGAGGATCGATACATCAACCAAGTCTATAGCGGGGTATCTTGTTGATGAAGTAAAGAGATACCTGGATGGTACAGTAGCTATTAGGTCGATAAATGTTGATATTTGAGACCCCTAATTCCTATGTTTGTGTTATGTTCTTTAGCATAACTGAATGTTTTAATGTGTGTTTTGAGATTGTGTAGAAGATAGCTCTTGGAGTGATTTTGTTGATAAAAAGGTGTTTTTAGAGAAAGTTTGGAGAAACGCCGCTGCAGCACATCCAACTTGTGAAGATCATATCTCTCTCCTCAGATCGAAACAGATTGAGATCTACATGTTTTCGAAAAGCCCTGGAAGTCTAGTTTCTGGCTCACTTTACGGTTCGTCAATCTGAGTTTTCTAGAGGAAGTCATGGCTGATTTAGTAATTGAAGGTTAGAGCTGGAAAAGCCTACGGCGCCCAGACCACCGTTCATGCATCATGCACGCGTAGCGGCACAAGCAGCGGTAATTGGCAGAGAAATTCCATGGTGTAAACTGTTGGTGCCTCCCTAGTGGCACAAGCAGCGGTAATTGGCAGAGAATTTCCGTGGTGCAGACCTAGTGCCTTCCTAGCGGCACAAGCAATGGTAATTACATATTTTGGCGTATTTCCAACCCGAAATGGGTCAGATTCATCCCAAAGCTTCCCATATCAAATCCTAATCACTTCAAGAGATCAAGACATGTTTGGGAAACTTCCTAAACTCAAATTAGGAGTCAATCATCAAAAGAGGAGACCCAAGTTAGGACAGGATTATCATTCCTTATTTAAATCTACTTTCCTACTTGATTTGTCTCCTGCATCAAAACAAATTAGGGATCTCCAAGGTGAAACACCTATAAATACCAAGAGCTTCTTCAAGAGCCAGGGGGGGGGGGGGTCAGAAAATCATTATTAAAGATTGAAGTCCGAAGACCTTTCAGAGCTTTAATACCTTTTTTCTTCTACCTTTCTTTAGTTTTAATGTCTTTAATTGCTTTCATAGTTATGATTTATAGCTAAACTTCTCATAGCTAGGGCTAACTTGAAGCCCTAGGCATGATTTCAAATTCATAGACATATTTTAATGGAGTATTATTTTTCTTACATGATGAATTCAATTTCCCCAAAATAATTGTTATTCTACTATTATATTTCTTTGATTGATTACCTTAGGAGCATGGTTTTAGGATCTATGTTGTAGGATATAGTTTGAATACCATACGAGCATACTCTTGCATGCAACAATTAATTGGAGTAAGGCCTAATTAAGGGGAATTGATTCATGAATAGCCTAGAATAAATACCATGTTTTAGGGTTTATGTGATATTCATATTTTCTTTGTTCTTAATGAATTTCAATTATTAAATCTAGTAAATACCCATGCTAGGTTGTAATTTGGGATACAAGTAGTTGTGCAAATACCATGCAATCTACATATTAACTAAGAGAGAATTAATACAACTTGTGTGGAATACCCACCTCCATGTTGTGAATGTCTTCATCGTGTTTGACAATTTGTTCACTAATTGTTGTCTTTGGATTGGATGAATGTTTAGTGGTGGATAGGAAGCTCTAGTTAGCTTCTCCTTATTGATTTTTCTAAATATATGTTCTGCTGCACTTTTTATTTAAGTTTAATTCACATTCTTAGTTTCTAATAAACAATTCAAAACTCCTCATTCGTGTGTGTGAATTGTGTTTTGTTCAAGTTGTTTGAGAGTCATAGAGTGTCTTAATTTAGTATTTTCAAATTCATAACTTCCGTAGGTAATTCATTCCTCGTGGGAATGACCCTTGCTTGCCTATTGTGCTATCGTTTACGATTTGTGCACTTGCAAGGTTTGATAATATTTTGTTTGCTCTTTTGCAACCAACAGTAGAAGGATGCTTGGTGGAACTCCGTGTTGGGTACTTGTAGGACTTGCGAATAGCTCATCTTGGTGCAATCCCTGAGAATTGGGAGGCTGCATGCTAGTTCTGTGAATCGGGATACTAGGTGCAAACTAGCATTGGGATACCACGGGGTCCACGAGAGGCTATGGATTGACTGGGATTAATCCCGTTGAAGGGGGTATGTACTCGGATCAGTCGGCACCCCTCCTTTTCCAGATCAGTCAGGATCCCTCCCTTTTCAGGATAGCCGGATGATGTCTGGATTCCCATATCGTCCTTGTATTAAGGTGGAAAATTTTTCTTTGATCCTCCGCCAATTTTGGTTGATAACAGAAACTGTCCATAATTTTTCTCCCAAATTTTCTCACCTTCCAAACACCATAACTTCCTTATACGAAGTCAGATTTGAGTGATTCAAATTGAAGATTGTTCATAATTGAGTCCTCTACCTTTTCCAAGTGATCTTGCAATCCTTTGATTGAGTTTCCAAGGTGTTCTACCCAAAAAAACGTGATAGCTCATGATTTGGAGGCATTGACTTTATCTTTGTGATTTCTTCTTTTATAACCTTCAATTTGCTTGGGGTTTCTTCTTCTATATGTATGTATATGTTTAGTGAATGCTATTGAGAAAGATAGCTTCATAATCAATCTTAATCAAAAGTCTAATTAGAGACAATTGTGAACTAGAATTTTTGATTCTATGATTTTCACATATTTGAGAGTTGTACTGTGATTAGATTGACATCTAGGATTATTTGAGACTTGATTTAATGATTTCATGATTGATAATCCTTGAAATATGTTTTGATCCTTTGATTGATGAAATCTAGGATTAAGGCTCTTTTATGTATTTTTAGAGATATCTAGGATTTAATTGATTTATCAATATATCCTTTCTCTAAATCTTTGGCTAGATTATTCATTGAATACATTCTATGTTTCTAGCATTTATTTGTATGTTTATAACATCTTGAAATTGTGCTTCATGATTATGATATATTCAAGTGTTATATGTGTGAATGAAACTATGAGCTTTTGTGTTTAGGTGTTTTCACATGCTCTAGGTTTAATTCATGTTTTTGCATCTAGACTTTTATTCTTATGTTTTCACATGTTTAGGTCTAGTTGTTCCATAGAATATATTGATCATATGTTTTATGTTGTGTTGATTGTGATTTGCATCATTTGCATCACTTAGATCATTTGCCTTGAGGAAAGGTTGAAGTCTCTTTCAAAGTGAGTGAAGCTTTGTATTAAGTAAGAAGTCTTGGCTAGGAATGAGTTCTGGATAGCTAAGGGAAAGTCTTAGCAAGGAGTTGCGTACTCCAAATGGTTGAGCCAGGGGAGCTTAACTAGGATCCTAGTGATCTAGATTGCTAAGCAAGGGAATCTTCATAGAGGCTTGAGAGCCTTGGATAGGAAGTTGCTTCCTAGAGGTGTAGAACACACCTTGGATAGGAAGTAGGCTTAGTGATTCACTAGCCTGAGGCTAGATTAGGATTTGATAGCTTGATGTGGATATCATAGAGTTGATAGCCTTGAGTGTGTATGTCCTTTTCATATAGTGGATTTGCTTTGCTGGTGGTTGTGGATTCAACCCGTGGATGTTTCCTCTTCGGAGGTTTACCACGTAAAAATATTGTGTTCATTGTCTCTTTCTCTATCTCTTTTATATTGTGTATGTGTATGTGTTAATTTATTGAATATCATTTACTTGTGCTGTATATTTGAACAAGTACTTGTAAAGAGTGATTTGTAGAACAATCCTCTTTAAATCAATGTGTATTTGTAATCTTTCATATTTGGTTATTATTGTATATAGATATATTTGATCACTCTTGTAATAACTTTGAACAATATTGATATACAAGGTATTCTTTGATTTTGTATTTTTAGTGATATTATACCTCATACAACAACTTGTTATATGTAGACATTGCCTAAATGATGATATGCATATCTTGTCTATGTATGAATGTTCCGTTTGTACGTTTTTATGTTGTATGTAAAGCTACCTTGAGGAACAAACATAAGTTTGTTCAAGGGATTGAAATTAGGTGAAAAACCTATTCACCCCCTCCCCCGTACACTTTAAGCAATTTAACCTTGTTTGTATACTTTCAGCATGCGTTAAAAAGTTCAAATTATTTCAAATGGATGTCAAAAATGTTTTTCTCAATGGATACCTTCAAGAAGAATTGTATGTTGAATAACCTAAGGGTTTTGTAGACCCAGTCTCTCCTAATCATGTGTTTAAATTGAAAAAGGCTCTATATGGCCTTAAACAAGCTCCAAGAGCTTGGCATGATAGGTTGACTCAATACCTTATTGACAACCATTATAGGAGAGGTGGCATTGATAGAACATTGTTTATCAAACATCATGATCATGATATTTTTGTTGCATAAATATATGTTGATGACGTTGTTTTTGGCTCTACTAATAAAACCAAGGTTGATGAATTTGTAAATGTGATGTCAAGTGAATTTGAAATGAGTATGGTAGGTGAGTTAAATTACTTTCTAGGAATGCATGTAAAGCAAACTAGCATGGGCATAATGTTGAATCAATCTAAATATGCTAAAAATCTTGTTAATAGATTTGGCCTAGAAAATGGAAAAGATTTTAAAACTCCCATGAGCACTACTCTTAAACTTGACAAAGATGAAAAGGGAAAAAGTGTTAACCAAAGCCTTTATAGAAGCATGATTGGTAGTCTATGTAAGTGCCTCACTTTTAATTGGCTAATTTCATTGACAAAATCACAATGGGGTTTAATCTTGTAAGGGTAGTTTATAATTGAAGAAATTCTACTCAAATGCTTAAAGACCTCATTGTGGATCTCAAGAGCTTCAAGGAAGGTAGCTTACTTGATCTTGACTCTTTATTGAAGAGATGTAGTTGCACACACTCGCAACCCTTGCGTGATGTTGTTACTTGTTGTTGTGTGTAAATATTTGTGTGCTTACATGGTTAATTGATTGCATCATTGGTTGATATATGCTATGACATATTAGAAATTAGGATGCATTCAAATGTCACTTCCCACACTTGCACTTCATGTATGTTTGTCTTAAGTGTGATGTAATTCATTTGTTGAAATTATTCAGAAACGTCTGCACTTGCACATTGGTGAGCTTGATGTTGCGCAAAGATCGCCCTTGGAGAATGCTCTTGGCTTCTCCTTTGGTTTCACCATTTTTGGTGAAACAGCAGTTTGATTGGCGGCCATGACCACCGAATTGAAACCACTATTCTATTCCAGAGAGTTCTGGACTTGTTCTGCGGTTACGATCAGTGGCCAGACCGCCGTTCGAAACCGCTGATTTGACATGATTGAATTTTAAATAGGTCAGAATTCGGTGGTTTGAATCGACGGCCAGACCGCCGACTTAACCGCCGATTAAAACATGGGTCATCTGTCCCAATTCGGCGGTTAGATCAGTGACTCATACTCGACCGCCGATCCATTCCGGTGGTGATGTTTCACATTCGGCAGTTTGTAATCATCGGCCTGACCACCGATTGAAACCGCCGATCTCGCATTTTCAGGCAAACTTTTCAAAATGACGTCACTTCACTTGGATCTCATATATATATATATATATGTCTTGATAGCCTTTGATTATTTTTAAAGAGCAAAAATTACATCTTTTGAAGGCTTTTGAGTTTCTTTCAAGCTAAGGTATCAAGACTTCATCTTTATCACTCAAAACACAAAAACCCATAATACTTGTATATTTCATTCATCATCTAGCATGTTCTAGTTTGATTCTCATAGGGTTTTCATATTTACTCACATGACTTGTAGTTAGAACATCACTTGCATCACTTCACATGTTCTTTATTTACAAGATAGCTTCTTTATGACTTGACTTAGTTTCAAGATTGTGTTTATTGTGTTTTATGAGTTGTATTATGGTAGATATTGCATATAGGACTTTGTTGCCTATTTTGCTATGTTATATGCATGCCACTTAGCAAAATGATATATATAGGAATGTCTAACATGTTCATCCATGCCTAGATAAGCTAAAATGTCTAACCTTGCATTTTGAGCATCTTGAATATTGAGCATATTCACACTAGGTTGTTTTATCTCTTCATTTAGAGTCAAGTCTTGTAATTGCCTTTTGGTAGTTTGCAAGCAATGAACTAGATTCACTTTTGAAAGCCCGCGGGTAGCAAAGACGGATTAGTAATCGTAGGAGAGATGCGGTCAACCTATATTGTAATCGTATTTGCAATTAGTGGATTGAGGTTCTAGTGTGGCGCACAAAACAGCCCATGTTTTTTTCCCCGTGTGGGTTTCCACGTAAAAATCTCGTGTCATTTACTTTCCGCATTCTCCACACTTGATTTTTGTTGTTGACTAGTTGGTGTTAGTTTTGTAATCTTGATTAATCTCGAAAATTGGTAAAAGGGATTAAAATCTATTCACCCCCCCCCCCCCCCCTCCCCTCCCCTCCCCTCCCCTCCCCTCCTCTAGATTATATTAGGACTCATTAACATATATTTTCAGTCTGTTTTACCTAACAGCTAGTAGACTAGACATTTGCTTTAGTGTAGGCTTGTGTGCTAGATTCCAAGCAAATCCCAAGGAATCTCGCTTAAAAGCCATCAATAGGATCATTAGGTACATCAAAGGAATTCATAGTCTTGGTCTATTTTATTCATTTGATACCAATGATATCCTTGTAGGCTATTGTGATGCCGATTTGGGCGGGAAACATAGATGATCGTAAAAGCACATCCGGCGGTTGCTTTTATGTTGGAAATAACTTGGTTTCTTGGTCTAGTAAGAAACAAAATTTCGTTTCCCTCTCTTCTTCCGAAACCGAGTACATTGCGGCCGGAAGTGCATGCACACAATTACTTTGGATGAAACAAATCCTTAAGGATTATGAGATAGAACAAGGAAAAATGACATTTTATTGTGATAACTTAAGTGCCATTAACATCTCTAAAAATCCGATTCAACACTCCCGCACAAAGCACATTGATATTAGGCATCATTTTATTAGAGATCTAGTTGAACATTCTATTGTTACTCTAGAGCATATGCCTACTAAAAATCAACCTGTGGACTTGTTCACCAAGCCTTTGGACAAAGAGAGGTTTAAAACTCTTAGAATGTCCATTGGCATGATTTGTGTTGATTGATGTGCTTGTGTGATTGTGAGTGGCTTGATGAACAAAACTTTATTTGTATATCAATATCTTTGAGAGCTACTCACTTGAGAAGTAATGATCTTAAGCTAATAACTCTTATTGTTTCTAGATCATGCACTTGAGCTTGAAAAATCTTTTTTTTTTTTTAAAGTGCACAAATGCTTCTCTTATATGTTTTAGTTTTTAGTATATGTGTTTGAATATGTGTAGATAATGGATGCATCTAGAAGCCTATTGCTTAGTACATGATAAATGACCTATGATATGTATCCATTTTGCTTCGGCACTGCATAGTATTCAACGAGCACCCTCTTGGAAAGGGCTACACACATTGGTTGTGAAGCCGCCCAATGTTGGAAAGGGCTACGCCTTTGTGATGAGTGAAAGCCGCCAAGAGGTGTATATGTTTTTGTTAGAAAAATCAAAGAAGCGTTGAAAAGAATCATTAAAAAAAAAAAAAAAATCTTTGACTCTAAGCCTAAAAGAAATGAAAAAAAATAAAATAAAAGGCTTAATGGTGTATAGTTGAGAATTGTGAAAAGCTCGGGTTGACAAATAGAAACGAGAAAACGAGCCACATGCACACATACACTCACATGTTGATAACTATTCTTTTAAAGAGAAAATACGGATGAATATCGGTTTGACCTATTTTTGGAAATGCTTTAGTTGAATAGGTGTGGAAATTGTTTGCATGTTGATATCACAATTACTCCTTCTATATATGTGAGAAGCATTCACACACACACATATATTTTGCTTATGTGCTTGATTCATAATGTGAGAATATTTTTGAGAGATTACTGAAAATCTATGATTCTCTCTTAGACTTTGAAAAGTGATGAAATATTTTCTCTTATTGCTTGAATGTGTGAATGTGTGAGTCCCTTGTGAACAAATCTACTTGGTGATAATATGTGGAGCATATGTTAAGGGGGAGCTTTAGTTTATTCAACTACGCTTTCTATACGATTTGTTTGCTTAATATCTCGTTATTTATCTCTTGTGCCCTTTGTCTATTCCTTGACAAAAAGGGGGAGAAACCTCACCATGTTTAATATGGGGGAAACCATGAGGAGAACCAAGGGGAGAAATCTCACCACAAAATGGGAGAAACCTCACCATGTTCAATATGGAGAAATGTTCCAATTGTGTGAGTTTTGTACCTCGTTGTGCTTATTGGAGATTTTGTCTTAAGGGGGAGAAAAGAATTATTACCTTATTGTGTTAAGGTTTTTTAAGGGAGAGCTTTTAATGTGATAACATTTATTCACATGAGATAATGCATTTTTTTATAAGAGATAAGGGAAGTTTTTATTTTTGTTTATGTGAAAATATCTCACCATTCTTCTTTGGAAGAAGATTTCTTATTGATTTGCTTCTTTTCTAGGTACCTTGAAGTTCAAATAAGGGATTCTTGAAGACTCAAGAAGACTTGAAGACCTTTTAGTCTACGGATCTCTTTGTAATGTGAGGATGAGAGAATGCTATTAACATTGAGTTTATTGGAGTGATCAATGTATGGAGAGGATGAGGTTTTGCCATGGAATCGCTAAAGGGAGAGATTGTAAGATCCTTTATTTGTATTGGCTTGATTCCATTGCAAAACTCTCTATATTTGTATTAGTTGTTGCTTAGGTGATTCCTGGAAGAAAGAAGCCTCAAAGGTGAAGAAACAACATCTTATGCAAATTTCGTCTTCAAGGAGAACATCGCGTAATTGGATGCTAAGGTATCAAGATTCTTCTTCCTCTTGCAAGGCGTAAGCACACACACACACAATTCATACATGTGTGTCCTTGCATTGTAGTTCAAACATTTGGTATAACACTTTCACACACATTTAGTATGCACATGCATTTATCTCATTGTTGACAATCTTGTAGAATTGCATGTTTTTCTCACTATCGCTTAAATATGGCATGCTTGTGTTGCATAGTGTTTATATGTTTTTGTTTCTTGTATTTTGGACTTGAACATGATCTTATTTGATTCCTTATTAAGTCCCAATCATTTTGGTTACTCATTCATTAAGTTTCGAGTCCATACGACGTAGTTATGCTACTTTGCATTCTCATTCGTTGAGTTATCTTCATCATCGTTTTCCGAGATGAATTCTCAACCTTTTGTCAAAGTTTCATAGTTTTCATTGTGCGTGAGGGAGTTATGATTCGTAATCCAAAAACGGATTCGAAATCAGAGTTTGGAGACCCAGATGCCGCATAAGAACGATACTGAGCATGCTTGGGAGGCCACATGTGAGCCACGTGTGCCACACGGCTAGGGCACCTCTCTACCCATGTGTGGCACATGCGCCCCACATGTGGAGGTGACGTGGCCAACCTTGATTGGTTGTTTGTTTTCCCTCTCTCTCTCTCTCTCTCTCTCTCTCTCTCTCTCTCTCTCTTTTAAATACAATTTTCCTTCCCTCCAAACATAATTTGAAAAAATTGAGAAGAAAAGAAATTTGTGCAGAATTTTCTCTATGTTTTTAGTATTTTGATTCAATCATATCTTTCTCATTTCAACTTCAAATCACTTGATTTAAAAGCCAAAAATGTTGGTATTGATGAGAGCTACAAACCCCAAGTATTTTCACAGCCATTTGACTTCATGATTTTCTGCTGTGATCAAATCTCAGTCCGTGATTTATGTTTGTAAGTGATCCATCTTCTTCTTACTCTCATTGTTGATCATCTTTTAATCTTCTTATTTGATTGATGAAAAGAAATATGAATGATGTTAATTCACATGCTAGTGTTATATGATTGATTGATTTTTGTGTTTATCTTTTGTGATTTCATATAAACATACTTTTGATAAACTTGAATAACATGATCTTGATTCTATAAATACATTGTGATCTTGAGCTTGATTGTTGATTTCTAGGTTTAGTTACATGTTCTAAGAGCTAGAATACATTGATTGTAATATTCTATTGTCTAGTTCTTGTTTGATTCACATGCTTTGATTTCTATGTTCATTTGTGATTGTTTGTTGAAAGCATATCCTAGAATATCTCTAAGCATGTTCATAGAGCTTGATTGATCATCTAGCTTTATTTGATTGTGATTTGCATAATTTGCATCACTTAGATCATTGCCTTGTAATAGGTTGAAGTATCTTTCAAAGTGAGAGAAGCTTTGTATTGAGCAAGAAGTTTTGGCTAGGAATGAGTTTCGGATAGCCAAGCAAAAGTCTTAGCAAGGAGTTTTCATACTCCGGATAGTTGAGCTAGGAAGCTTAACTAGGATCACCTTGATCTAGATTGCTAAGCAAGGAAATCTTCCTAGAGGCTTATTAACCTTGGATAGGGAGTTGCTCTCTAGAGGTATAGGACACACCTTGGATAGAAAGTAGGCTAGGTAGTTCACTTGGCCTTGAGGGTAGATTAGGTGTTGATAGCTTAGGGTGGATATTTCTTGTTGATAGCCTTGAGTGTGTAAGACCTTTTCATTTAGTGGATTTCTTTGCCGGTGGTTATGGTTTCAACATGTGGATATTTCCTCTTTGAGGTTTTACCATGTAAAAATATTGTGTCACATTTTCACTTTAAGTTTTTGTTTATCTTCCATATTTTACTTGTATTGATTCTCTTGTATATTGATGATTCACATGCATTGATTCTTTCTATACAATTGCTATATCATTTCAAGTATTCATTTCATTCTTATATTCCACAATTTTTTCTTAATATTGGAAGAATTTTGAACTATACTTATTCAACACCCCCCCCCCCCCCCCCCCCCCCCCTTCTTTAAGGTATAAAACACTATTGCTTTAAGAGAATTTCATGTTGCTTGTCATAGAATATTATAGACTGTTTGTGAATGCTTTAATTTGATTTGTGGATAAACCTTTAGAAATGATTTTAGGCAATACATGTGAAAACCCACTATATTGGCCTAAATACTTCCATACCTTCTAATGTGTGTGCTCCCAAGCCCTTTTGAAGCCAAACATATCTAAACTTTTCATTTGTGAACCACATCTACATGAATAATATAGCCTATATAATTGACTTACCTTGACCAAATGATTTGCTAAGGCTTAGGGAATGAATGTAAGCTCTTGTACTTGAAAGTGTTGAAGCATGTACGTAGGCATGTAAATGTGTGCAAAAGTATTGTAATGCAAGAAAAAGAAAAGGATTGAAATGAAAAGATGAATGCAAAGCTTGAAAAGAAAAGACAAGCAAAGAAAAGAAAAGAGGAAAGAAAAAGAGAACTATGAATTAGGCACAATTGGCCTAGATAAAAAATTAAGAGTTGAATGAGCTACTCAATGAAAAATTTGAGTAGAGATTGCACAATTAAATTGTAATTGTAAGCCTAGATGCCAAAAAGTGTGAATGAGTATGTGTAGATAGTTTATTGAACTCACTATTAGAATGTACGCCTTAGCGTAATCATTTGGTTCTTTGCTATCCATTTTTCCATTATTTTACTCACCATTCACCCATGGCCCCATTACAACTGAAAGAAAGACCTTCATGATCTTTAGGAATGTCCACTTGGTAAATTTTGGTTGATGCATGTTCTTTCTAATTCATGGCTTGTAATTCCATTCATAGGATCGAATTTTAAGAAATTGTGTTTTAAAATACATCATGTGCAATCAATTTGATATCCATGAGATTAACTCATATTGCATATGTTTCTTTTGTGAAACCTAGGAATCTGAGTGATAATAAAAGAATCTGGTGAGAATTAGTTGTCAAGGTGAATTACAGTCTAAACCGAATAGTACTTTTGATTTGAAGTTTTGGCATTTTGAATGTAGGATCACTGTGTGTAATTTTATCTACAGTGTCATGCCCTTAATCTTTACTTAGCGTTTCTTACATGACTAATTCCTCACTAGTTCATCATTGTTTTAATCTCTCCATTATTGATTTCGCATGTTACTCAATGTCTAGTAAATCCTTGCAAAAAATAGTTAGTGCTTTAATTGAAAGTTTTTGAAACGATTTAATGCATGTCCTTGGGCTGTTTTATGATTGTTTTGCTCGAGGACTAGCAAAGGATAGGTTTGGAGTTATTTGATCGAGCCAAAATAGATATGATTTTGGCCTCAATTTCCTTCTCTTTTCGCTTGATTCTCAGGTATTTTCCTGTGTTTTAACTATGTTAATCAAGTGTTTCAGGATTAGTAGTGCCACAGAGGCATTTATGAAGATAGATGAGAATTTGATACGAAAAGTGCCAAAAGGTGAAAACAGAGCATTGTCGTTGTTTTAGGTGTCGCCATATACACACCGTGACTGAAGGCTTGAAGCAATAAAGATCCAAGCCAAAGAAATGTCGTGGTACTGTTGCTATGAAGCCATCACCGTGACAGAGAGAAGAAAACCTAATAATTCAATCAGGTATGTCATCGCAGTTTACTATCGCTATGATCCACAACAGCGACAGAAAAGAGGAAATCCTGAAAAGATGTTCAGGTGTGTTGTTGCGGTGTATTGTCGCTATGAAGCTATAACCACGACAGAGAAGAAGAAAAGTAATTGAACCAAAATAGGTATGATTTTGGCCCCCACTTTTTGTTTAATTCTAAAGCAATATCTCGTGATTTAATGGTGTAAATTAAGTGTTTTCAGGTATTTATGAAGTTTAGGGGCTTTAGAGTAATATTGGTCAATTAGGGGCATAACTGTAATCATTGAAGGAAGAATTGAAGTTATTGTGAATTTGGAAGAATACAGGGGCCAAATTGCAATTTGCCACGCAAATCACAATAGCCCCCACAGCAGTAATGAAACGCTGTGTTTCACTTGTGGGCAATCAGCAGGCCCAAGCCAATAGGCCCAAAGCATAACAGCCCACGCCTATAACTTAAATGAAATGGTGCGTTTGGGATAGGGATGGCCAATGGGGAAATGGGGATGGATATAGGTCCCCCCATCCCCATCCCCAATTTCCAAACCCTCCCCCATCCCCCCCCATTTCCCCATTTGGGGAAAATGGGGATGGGGTAGATTTGGGGGGAGGTCTCCCCACCCCCATCCCCATTTCCCCGTTTTCCCTATTTTTCCCCGTTTTTCCCCGATTCCCCATTTTCCCCATTCTCCCATTCCCCCATTTTGCCTATATAAGTTAGGTTTTAAGTTATAAATATGTATTTATAGTTAGTAAAATAGAAATAATAGAAATAATAAAAATAATAAAAATATAAAAATAACTATATATTAATATATTATATTATATTATATTATATTATATAGTTGGGGGAAATGGGGAAATGGGGATGGGGGAAACTTCCCTCATCCCCATCCCCATTTACATAACTTTTTGGGGAAACTGGGGAAATGGGGATGGGGGGACCCTTCCCCATCCCCATCCCCATTTCAATTTGGGGATAAAATTCATCCCCATCCCCCCCCCCCCCCATTTCCTCATTTTTCCCAAAAAAAAAATCCCCAAATGGGGATGGGGGAGCGGGGATTTGGGGCCCCGGGGGAAAATGGCCATCCCTAGTTTGGGAGGCTGGTTTGGGCCTTTAAATACAACCCAGCTCACTACTGATTACACCCTAGTAAAGACAAAAGACCTAAGTCTGCGTGCACCCCAGCCCCTTGCTGAATACACCCCATTCTTCATCGTCTACCTCTCAACTGGCCACCATTGACGCTTCCAAACCCTAGCTTTTTGCAGCCACCTAAAATCAGCCATTACCGACCTATCTTCGGCCAATTTTCGGTCCAAAAGAACAGCAAGGTCAACGCAATCGAGATTGGCACATTCTCGGTCCTCCAAACCGCTGAAATCTCCAAGCCTCGATTTCCTCTTCATTCGCCGATGTCGCCCCAATGGTCACCACGACCACACCGTGAGAAAAATGCCCTGCAATTGTCGTGGTGGGTTTTTCTTTGTCGCCACAGCGACAGAGAGTGTTTTTGGCACCAGATTGTGTCACTTGATTCGTCGCCGTGAGACTCACTACGAAACACAGCAGTGTCAACTCTGATTGGCTAGGAAAATTACAAGATGCACACTTTTGAGGGGTCAAGATGGCACTTTGACAAGTCAATGGGTTGTTTTGGTAATTTACCATCCTAGACCTAATTTGAAAACACTACAAATTCATCATGATTTTCCATTTGAAATCATCCTAGAATCCTTCTTCAACCTAGGATCACCATCAATCATCTCTCAACATCCTCCATTTCTTCACTTGGACTAATCTCCTCCAACCCAAACTCAACACCTAGTGTAGATTACTTTCCCCCAATCATTCCTTTCTTCCCATCTTCTCCACGTATCTACTTAGTCACTTTCCATTTGACTCCACCTATCTAGACACATCCTCATCATCCACTCTTTACACAAGGAGCATCAAAGGTAAGGAGATGATCAAGCTCTACAAAAGGAGACCCAAGGGTGATATCCTAATCTTTTACTTGTCTTCCCTTTGATTGTAATATGTGTAACTAAACCCCCTTTCTAGGGGATTGATGTGATAACTTTTGGATTGGGTTTTGCTTAAGCTTTAATATATTTGAATCTCTATTTGTGATATATTCATTTTATAAATAGATTATATTCATTATATAGTTGACACGTATACCCACTAGTTGATTATACTCTTGTTTAGGATAATTTGTTATTGAATCTTGATTGGATTGACACCCTTGATGGATTAAGAACATAGTAAGTATGATAGATTGTCAGAGGGTATATCAACTGCGATAGTCTAAACCTTTAATTGTAATAAACCGATCCCGCCTTGACCCCATTTCCTTAATCGGTTAGACATTTTGGTGGGAAGTTGTTTAGGGTTTATAGTGATGGTCTAAAAACATTTAAGAATACAATTGGTTAACATTTGTGAGATTGGTTCACTAAGGAAGCTTGAGAAGCATTGCCCATAATCCACTTGCAATCCCATCAATTCCCTAGAAATTCTCTTAATTTCTTATTCCATACATCTTATCTAGACTTGTTGAGCATTCTATTTTCCCTATCACATTTTATTAGTTTTATTATTTTTATTTCACGTGTATGTTTGATGGCTTGACTATCCATACAACCATCTATTTCTTATGATTTACTTTATTGCATTTAGAGATTGTTAATTTATTCAACTGATTACTCTAATTTCCCTATGGAATGAATTCTAGCTTACCACTTTACTAATTTTACATCTTAAGCGGATTTTCTAGTGGTGAAAATTGGTTTTCAAAACAAACACATTAAAACGTATTTTGTTGAGTACATAACGATGCTCATCAAAAAGCAAGAAATTTATCAGGTCCAACGTCGTTGTTTAGTGTCGCTATGTGACCAAACAACAACCACTCACAAGATCTCAGATCCCTTTGTCGCCTTTCAGATATCACTGTCTTCACGACTGTGAAAAAGATGAAAAACCACAACGGCAACCAAATCAAAGACCGTATAATCATATACCGCGGTAGCGTCATTGTCTCCATAACCATGAAAACGTGACCGCAACACATGCCACATCAGTATTTCTGGCAGTTACAGTACAAATCTAAGAACCAATATAAATGCTCTTCTTCTTCATTTTGAAATACACACTTTCCAAGCATGAAAAGCTGGGATTGAAACAAGCATTCTCTCTTCCATCTTTCCCTTATTCAACTTCCTCCATCTCTAACCTTGAACTACCTTTTCCATCCAAAACTCAACAGAAAAAATCTTGATTACTTCACCTAACCATTCCTCTCTCTCCATTCTCTACATTCCCTACTGTTGTCACTACCCATTAGAAATCCATTCGTCTAGACACACCCTTATCTATCATTCTTTGCACTAGGAGCATCAAAGGAAGGAAGGATCAAACACTAAAGACGGAAGCCCAAGGGTGATTTCCTAATCTATTACTTCTTTGCTTTTGATTGTAACTATGTGTAACTAAATTCCTATTCTAGGGGATTGGTGTGAGGAACATTTGGATTTGGGTTTTGCTTAAGCTATATTATATTTGAATCTCTATTTTTGTTATATTCATTTGATAACTAGTTCTATAAATTATGTGATTAACTTTGTATATCACTTGTTGATTACAATCTTGCTAGGATAAATTGTTGTACAATTAATCTTGGATTGACAACCTTGATTGATTAGGAACATAGTGAATATGATAGATTGTTGGAGGGTATATCAACCACAATAATCTAAGCCTTGATTTGTAATTAGCCAATCCCACCTTGACCCCCTCTCCTTAATCGAATAAGAATTTTGGTGGGAAGTGTTTGGGTTTATTTCAACAGCCTATTCACATATAGGACTATAAATGGTTCATAAGTATGAGCTTAGTCCATTAAAGTTAGCTTGATGAGCATTGCCCATAATCCATTTGCAACTCCATCATTTTCCTAGTATTCTCTTAATTGATTACATCTATACTTTTATCAAAGATTGTTGAACATTCTATTTTCACTCTCATTTTTGTTACATTTACTTTACATGTATATTTGATGGTTTCTCAAACCATACACTGTCCAACTTACCATGATTTACATTATTGTATTGTAGACTAGCTAATTAATCCAACTAATTACTCTAATTTCATATGGAACGAATCCTTGCTTACTGTTTTACTAAGCTATATATCCTAAGTGGTTAAACACGGTTTTCAAGTGAACATATAAATACATTTTTTTATTGAGTACAAAACGACATCATCATGTCTTGATATAGGAGCGGGTGATATTTTGGTTTTTCTTGAACATTCTCTAATACTAGATTATTTCTCTATCATTTATTATTTATGGTTCATTATTTACATAGTGCTTATATCTCACAGATGTTTTGTACATGTTCATCTCACTGATTCGTTTGGAGTTTTATCTCCAACTATATTTGAAGACAATGTAGAGAAATTTTTATGTTGCTCTTCAAAACAACTAATGGAAAGCAGTACAGAGGTATGTTACACTGCAAATACAATCTCTAATATATAGTTATAAATTTTCATTTTATATTATTCATATTTCTTTTTCATTAGGACAGATGGGTTGATATCAAAAGTTTAGCAGACATTTCCAACTCTAAAGAATACATTATCCACATCAAAAGTTGGAAGCAAGAATATGTTGGAGAAGAAAAGGTTAAACACAACACCGTTCAACTTTTTGACAGTTCCGAAATAAACTAAGTATATATCAATCATATTTTAAATATCTCTAAACGAATTCCTACATATTTTGTTGTACATATCTCTAAAGCATAGTTCGACTTAGTTCGACAAGTTGAAAATAGGTATTTGAGGTACTAATAATTTTTTATTATAAATATTTTGTAAATAAGTTTGTATTCATATATATATATATATACATATATATTATATTTAAGGTTCAATACTACAAATTTGGCACGTGCATTGCACATGCCCGTCTCATTAGTATAAATATAGAAACCATGATTTGATTTTTCATAAAAAATAATAATAATAATAACTAATTCTTCAAAAAATAAAGTAAAGTAAAAAAAAAATAACTAAAAAAACAGAAAATTAAACAAAAGTTTTTAGCATACCATTCAAATCCATGAAAGTAACAATTTTTGAATATTTTTTAGGGATCGAAAAGCTCTTACCCACAAAATATTTATTTAAAATTATTGTATAGCATTATTAAGAGAAATCTTTCATAATTTATTTTTAAATAAATTATATTTTTCTAAAATTCATTAAGATATGTCTTCGCTTTGATAAATATAGAGTTGGCTAAGAGTATCTCTAATGGTATAAGCAAATTTGGATCCTCAAAAGTTGCCACCTCAGCATTTGAGGATTGTTTTCAGGGTTTGTTAAATTTGATAATTGTATAGTCCACAATGGTACACTTGTAATGGTACCATAATGATATATTAGTTTTTTTTTTTTGCTAAAAAATAAAATAATTATAAAAAATAAGAGAAGGTATATGATATGGGTATTGATCCATTCGTAATGAAAAGACGAATTTTACCTAATTGAAATTTTTTGGGTTGAAACAATGATGAAATACATAGATGATCAAAGAAAAAAAGAGGGAAAAAAAAAAATAACAGAAGAGAGAGAAATAATAAAATTACAACAATTAATTTGGGTTTAATTTGGATTAAATTTGTATTTGATGATTGAAAGTCAATCTTCAAATTTGATTATTGAAGAGGCAATTTGATTATTGATAATTGCTATTGCTAAATTTTAGTGACTCCATTGGACAATGTTTTTTGGTTAAATAATCAAATTTTGATTACTCTCCTACTTTTGAGGATACCATTGGAGATGCTCTAACAAAATATATTTCATTTCCCTATTCTAGTTGGTTATATTGACTAAGAAAATTGAACTTAGAATTCTCTAGTCCTACTTTTTCAACTTGTTTTAGTCGTCTTGGGGGGCTAATCCGGCTTTTAACCAGGCAAGCTTTTGAAAAAAAAAAAAAGAAAGAGTTTATAATTAATTTAATACTATTTTAATTAGGGTCAATTACATTAACTTACCCTTAACTTACCCTTAACTTATTAAATCTAGAAAAATTTCAAAAAGATGCTTTAAATTAACATAAACACCCCCATCCACCAAGTCAATCCGTTAACTTTAACTATTGATTAACCTTGAAAATTGGAAAGCCAAATATACCCTAAATATATTTTTAATTAAATTGAAAAATCATTTTAAAAAAAAAAAAAAAAAAACAAGATAATCTACCCACGATGGAGCTCTACCGCTAAAGAAAATAAAATATCTTTATCGATCTCTTATTTATTGAAAGAGATCTTCACCAATTCGAAGATCAACCTCTTGCAATTCAGAGAGGAGGCTCCTCAATGAATGGAGGATGTTTTCGTAAACGGTCGATATATTATCTTTTATTTTTATTTTTATTTGTTTAATTAAAAAATATTTTATGTTTGAGATGATGTGGCAGAAGTATATTTGGTTTTCCTTAGGTCAAGGTTAGTCAACCGTTAAAGTTAACGGATTGACTTGATTGCTTCTATTAATTTAGGACATATTTTTCAAATCTTACTATATTCAATAAAATAAGGGTAAGTTAGTGCAATTAACCTTTTTAATTAATCAACAAAAACAATGTCATTGCTAGAGTATAATTAGAGTATTAGTACAGATAGAGTAGCATCATGATTCTTTTCTTTAAATGGACAGTCACATCAACATCTATTTTAATTCTATTTCTCTATCTCTATTACCTGTGCCTTCTCTCTCTCTCTCTCTCTCTCTCTCTCTCTCTCTCTCTCTCTCTTCTTGATTAATAATTCACTATATCCCTTCTCTAAATTCTCAATTACAAAATTAAATATAAAAATATATTCATAATCGTTTTAACTAATTAACAAGTTTGTGAGCATTTTTTATGATGACTATAGAGGTGTTACATTGATTAGGTAGTGTGCTGCCCTTGTTTCTACTAATTAGGATTTATTTATTTATTTATTTTTTTTAGCCCTCCTTTGCACCAAAAAAAAAAAAAAAACTATGCTTTCGTAATTTGGAAAATATAAAAATAAATAATCAATCATCGGGTGGGACAGGGATGGCAACGGGTCGGGTTCGGGCAGGTTTTGCAAAATCCAAACCCGCACCTACGAAAATTTTCATCACCCACGCCCACCCATGAACCCGTGAAAATAAACGGGTTCGGGTTTGGGTTTCACCCACAGGTTTTATGCGGGTTCACGGTTTCGCAGGTCACACCCATCAACCTGCAAAATATATTAATTTATAAATATTTAATATTTAATTATATTTTTATATATACAATACATAACTCTTCTTTATTTATAATATATTATGGAGAATTACAAATACAATAATATAAAGTACTACCAAGAAAAACTCCAAATGGATCTCTAAAGACAAAACAAATAATTAAGCATGATATTTCATTAGAGTAAAACCAACAAGTGTAATCTATCATTAGCTATATATAAATGAGAGTTGAGAATTGTAATTCTCAAACTTAAAATGAGTGGAGTTTTTATATTTTATTCTCTATATGGTTAAAAAGGTTTAATTGGAGTTTAAATTTATAATATTTTAAATAATAAATACTGTATAATTTTTATTTATATGGTGAACCCACGGGTTCGTTTTTCCAACCCACACCCGCACCCAAACCCATTGGGTTTTTATTTATACGGGTTCGTGAGTTCGCAGGTCATAAATTCACCACCCAAACCAGACCCTATAGGGTCGGGTTCGGGCGGGTGCCCGCGGGTGCGGGTCAAATTGCCATCCCTAGGTGGGAGTGGTTTGATTAGTGAAATTTTCTAGTTACTAAATCCAAGTCAAAACATTTAAATCCAATAGTCCACATACAAAGAAATGATATATTTTATATCAGTTTGAACTGACAATATGACAATAAAAAAAAATATATATATAGTTTTGGTTTAGTCAACAAAAAAAAAAAAATCCGGTTGGCTAACAAAATATATTTTATTTCTTCATTCTAGTTGGTTATATTGACTAAGAAAATTGAACTTAGAATTCTCTAGTCCTACTTTTTCAACTTGTTGAAACAACTTTGTCAAAGAAAATAATATAATATTCATTAAAATAATATAATAACATGTAAGAATTGCAATTATCAGCGAGTGTTCTTGGTCTATTTTTTTTTTTACAGTCATTATTTCAACATTCGTTGACTTCAGTGTGTGTTAGTAGTTGTGTTCAGTTTCAAGTTTCCAATTCAAAAAGTGTGAAAAAAAAAAAAAAAAAAAAAAAAAAAAAAAAAAACTGTACAAGACATATGCGATATGACTTACCTCCAATTCTTGACAAACCAAAAAGACAAATCCATCAAGCACCAAATTCGTAGCTCATACAAAGCTCAGATTTAGTGAGAGAAACAAAAAATTAAAAATTTTGAATAACACTCGAGTGTTGGCTATGTTGCTTTTATTAGGGTTTTAAAAGAGATCAATCAAATTTCTGCTTCTTTTCTTCTTCTTGGTAATGGAGTTGAGGAAGGACAAGCTTGTAAGGTAATCTCTTATTTTGTTATCTTATCTTGTTTCTGTTCTGGGTTCTGTTTGTTTTGTAGAAAACAATTTTTTCCTTTTTTATGGGGAATTCTGTTTTGTTGGTATGCTGTGTGTTTGGTAGCTGAGAAAATGTGGGAAAATTATATTAGGATTTGATAAGCTATTGAAATTAGATTAGTTTGTGCTCATTTATTTACATAATTAAAGACCAAAACAACATTCATGGTGATTTCTGTGTCTTCTCTTTTTTCCCCCTTGGTAATAGTTTCTGTTAATATATGTAGAAATGGTAAAAAGTTTTAGATTTTTTGATGAATTTGATAGCTAGAATAGTTTTTGGAGCCTGAAAGAACTCCTTGGTCTTCAATTATCTGAAACCAGAACAACTTAAAAGCATAAAATTCTTGTGACTTCAATCTTCTGGTATTCTTTCTATCAACTTAAACTGTTAGGTTGTTTAGTGAAGGTTAGAAAATCTGGGAATTTTCATTTTCTTGACCTGATTAAACTAGGGGTGCATTTAATTTTTGGAAATTTTCTGCTTTTCTCTTTGGTTTCCATTGAAAATGAATCTGAAAAAGCATTTGATGGATATAGAAAATAGAAATGTTGCTTACGAATGCTTAAAACTTTTCCTCTTTATTTTCTAGTCATATTAAACTCCAAAATCAATATAACAAATACAGATTATTCTTGTCAATGAAATGTATTTTCAAGATATGAACAAAATGAAATGAAAACTAAAAAGATTTTTACTATCCAATAAGGCTCCCGCATAGAGTCTAATAAAAGTGGCTCTGATGTTGTGAGTTATCATATTTTGTAGTCAAAATAACATTATGACCGGGAATTTCACTCTCATTGCCATCAGTTTTCTGGCAACCTGACAGAGGGTTGTATCTTGGTTTAGCTCTATGTCTCCATAGAGTTATTATCTCTACATGTTGAATGCATTTCCATTCCCTGGAAAACCTTTGAAGTCAATATTTTCTGCTGAAAAAAATTGGGAATTATCCATTAAATTTGTTTGTCGAAAACTTTTGTAGGTTTCATTCTGATGGAATACACCATAAAGAAACTTTGTGGGGAAAAAGTGAGCCAATACACCTTGAAAAGTCATCTTCTGCATACAGGATTCCATTACCTACAGTGGTTAATGGGATGGTGGGGGGGAGAGGTCGACTACCAGAGACAGGAAAAACAGGGAAGTCTAAGGTGTTTCTAGGGGACAATGTGCCATGGCACAAGAGAATACTCGACCCAGGTAGTGATATCGTGTTGCAATGGAACCGGGTTTTCATTTTCGCATGCTTAGTGGCACTTTTTGTTGACCCATTATATTTTTACTTGCCTACTGTGGGAAGGGATGCAAAAGTTTCATGTGTGAAGACAGACATGAAGTTGCGAATTGTTGCAACTTTGTTTCGGACTATAGCAGATCTTTTTTATTTTTTGCACATGATTATAAAATTTAGGACAGCTTATGTTGCACCAAGCTCTCGGGTCTTTGGAAGGGGTGAACTTGTCAAGGATCCAAAGAAGATTGCCCGGAGGTATCTTAGATCCGATTTCTTCATTGATCTCATTGCAACCCTGCCTCTCCCTCAGGTATCTTTATTCTGGCATATCCAGCTTTGATTTTCCTGTTTCTACTGTGATCAGTCAACCCTGTTAGGATGTTAAGAAACTGCATCTCAGTTGTCAATTTGTTTGATTAGCATCAGTCCGCCTTGTTGATGAATATTGAGAACCTCACACTTTTGATTGGTAGTAGATAGAACAATGTACTACTTGGATAGAATTTAGCATGTAACACATCGTTATGCTTTTATTCGACAATTGGAAAAACTTGGTTTGCACAGAACAGATGCAAGTTTATAATACCTTCAATGATTTCAGCTGCTTTTCGTGGGTGAATGCAGATACCAAAAGCTTGTATTTAGACTGATTCCTTTGAGGGAATAGTGTTTTACACTTATTTTATGTGTCTGTGTTAAGCCTAATAAGGGTAAATTCAGCAAATCAAAGATGGTATAAATAGAGGTATACTCCTTTTCCTAATTTTAAGAATTCTTCAGTTGCAATTTGTAGTTTAGTATAATACTTTGTTTTGTGGGCCAAGCTAACTTTTTGTGGTGTTAAAATCCCTTAGATGATTCAAGGATAGATAGGAAGAGAAGGCAGTAGCCTTATAATATGCCTTTGAGGTGTGATTAATTTCTTGCCCTCTATGGGGTGAAGTTGGATCACTTCTGTACAAGAAGGTTGGGTTCCTTGTGTCCATCTCTACTTCAAAATTCTTCTTTTTCTTAAACATTTTATCTTTTGGCTTTTATGCCAGATTGCCAGGTTCTATCTATCACACAGCACCAGCCACTTAGAAAATTAATTGATGAATCTCCCTTTCGTACTGGCGTGGCCAATCCTTGAGAAATTTTTTATTAATTGGAAACTTTTTCTTCACTCTTTGGTACATTTATGATTTTTTTTAAAAAATATTCAATAAAATGCTGACACGTTTACGTAGAAATCATTACTTGTGTGTTAAAAAGAAAGAAGTCAGCATTTCCTTGCATCGTTAATCATCCATAATTACTATGGCTTGTTTATTTGAGACTAAATGCTTGAATTGATGGCATGAGGATGGGAATGGTTCTGCTGCTATTCCAAATGGTCTGCTAATTTCAGTAATGATATTATTTTTACATTTTTTGGTTCTAGACATTCTCCAGCTGAGAAAAATGTAGCTCGTTAACTGAATTGATTTTTTCTGCAGATTGTCATCTGGTTTATTATACCGGCAACAAGAAGCCCCCAAACTGATCACAATAATAATGCCCTTGCACTGATTGTTTTGCTTCAGTATGTGCCCAGACTATATTTGATTTTTCCATTAAGTTCTGAAATTATTAAAGCAACTGGAGTGGTTACAAAAACTGCTTGGGCAGGGGCTGCATATAATCTGTTACTGTACATGTTGGCTAGCCATGTATGTAAGCTCAGCTGACTACTTTCATCTCCATTAAATTATTCTTCTGTTTGTCTACACACTTCAATCTCACTCTTCTTTATGCAGGTTGTGGGAGCTTCATGGTATTTGTTGTCAATTGACAGGCATACCTCTTGCTGGAAATCAATGTGCAAGAAGGAAGATGGCCCCATCAAATGTCAACTTCATTATTTAGATTGTGATACTCTTAACGATGAAAAACGCCAGTGGACTGTTAGTACAGATGTCTTCAAAAAATGTGATCCTAGAAACAACACCTTCAATTATGGCATATTTGATAATGCAGTCAAAAAGAACGTTGTCTCCTCAGCCTTTGTTGAGAAGTATTTCTATTGTTTGTGGTGGGGTCTACAGCAACTTAGGTATGACGTCATTCTTCTATAGTTCTATGTATCAAAATTATCAATTTTTTACAGTTCCGCTTTCCGTTGTTTGCATTTACGGTTAATTTTGATGGTACAACCCCTTATGTATTTCATACTCATTTTTCTTTCTGCATCTTTTAACTTTATGATGCACAGGTGCGGTCCCCTTTGGAGGCCGAGGGGACCTTGGCCCCATAGATATTTTGAAAAAAAAAAAAAAATCTACTATGTTCTACCCTTGTGAAAACCAAATACTTTTGGTAAAATCAATAATGAATTATTTAGTTTAATGGTAATTAAACATTTTTATTTTTCTTATATCATTTTCAAGCAATTAAAAAACAAGACACTTGTATGCACTCCTCTCACAAACATGAGGCACCCACCCCACTTTATACCGACAACTAAGCAATTAATTTTTATAAAATCTTCCTAACTCAATTCTTCAACACTTTTTAAGGCCATTTATCTCTTTTTATATTGATTGACTCTTTTTGGATTTAGTTTATTCTTACTCTACTTTTTGTGCTTGTCGGTTCTCTATGAATTGTTTGTTCGAGCTCTTAAATGGAGGATTTAGACTTGTTTAAGTCACAAAAGCATCCAAAAGTTAATCTTCTATTAGGCTTAGGGCTAGTTTGGTATTGCTGTAACTTTTATAATAATCATTGTTAGCTCTGCGGAAAGAATAATCAGTTTTGAAGTTAATAACCAGATGTTTGGTTAATTGTATTTTTAAAATTACTGTATAGCTTAGCTCAAAAGCAACATACATATGTTTGGTAATTTTATTGTAAAAGTGTTGAAATTAGTTACAATGACTAAAATATACAAGAGTTTAGGACTCTATTTCATTTTTTTCATTAATTATATATATTAAATCTATATTTAAGTAAAATATTTAAATTAGAAAGAAAAATTTCATAAGAAGTAAAAATATTTTTAAAAGATTTTATAAATCAAATCAATATTTAAATAGAATATTTAATTTTGAGATGAAATAAGGTATATAAATAATTTTAATTTGATTTTATAAGGATAATAATAATATTTTAAAATATTCATTAAATACTAAAATAAATTATTCCTTAATCACTTTTAAAAAGCAACCCCCACCCACTTTTCAAAATCACTGTCAAAACTTGTCTGATTATCAATTAATCACTTTTTGAAGTTTTACCAAACATCATTTTATGTCAAAATTATAAAATAATATAATTTTAATTTTTCAAAAGCAATATCAAACCGGCCCTTATTAGGATGTATGATTCTACTTTCTATTCTTTATAGAGGAAGCTCTGTCATGGGTTAATTTGAGAATTTCTTTTTTTATTATTATTATTATTTTTTATCATAGCTTCAAATTATGACAAAAATTTAGTTTTTTCTCATATAAGAGTTTGCCTATTTTTACTTATAATCATACATAATGTATGCAGTTTCTTAAATATACTTTGGCCCCTCCAACTTCAGCTCCCTCGTTCCGCCCCTAGTGCTGTATCTTGACTAGGCTAAGGGCCAGTTTGGTATTACTTTTAAGAAGTTAAAATCAACTTATTTTATAATTTTGACATAAAATGATGTTTGGTAAAACTTTCATAAGCAATTAATTGATAATCTGACAAGTTTTAACAGTGATTTTGAGAAGTAGAAGGGGGGTTACTTTTTGAAAGTGATTATGGAATAATTTATTTCAGCATTTTATGAATCTTTTAAAATATCATTATTATCCTTATGAAATCAAATTAAAATCATTTATATACTGTATTTCATTGTAAAATTAAATATTCTAATTAAATATTGATTTGATTTATAAAATCTTTTAAAAATATTTTTATTGTTCTTATAGAAATTTTTTCTAATTTAAATATTCTACTTAAATATTGATTTAATATATATAATTAATGAAAAAAAATGAATTGATGTTATAAAATCATGTCTATTTTAGTTATTGTGACCAATTTTAGCTCTTTTGAAATAAAATTACCAAACATATGTATACTGCTTTTGAGCTATACAGTAATTTTAAAAGTACAATTAACCAAATATCCGTTGATTAACTTCACATCTGATTATTGTTTCAGTACAGCTAACAGTGATTATTACAAAAGTTATAGCAATACCAAACTGGCCCTAATTGTGAAATGTATTTATGTGAATAGACTGGACTGTATGCTAACAAATAAATATGTTATTTTAACAATAAACTTTGAAAATCCCCTTTATATAAAGATACAATAAAATTACATATGAATGTGTGATTGCCACAAAAGGGTAATCTGTATGAGGTGGAATTACGTTTATAGAAATTTAAGTTTGTATTGTATATTTTGGAATATGTCAATTTCATTGTTTCATTTATTCATTTGGAGAAAATGCAGGTTATATGAATGAATGATGCTCACGTTTTGTAAAAGTAAAATTTACCAATGATACAAATGGAAAAATTATCAATAATCTTTTGTTCAAGTAACTGATTATTGTCAAAGGTCCTAGTTCTTTTCTGCTTGGTGATCCAAAGCACTGCTGAAGAATTCTCTATAAGTTTGCCTTTGACATACATGTACTGATGTACAATGAATAAAATGATGGTAGAGACTAATTCTCTTACTTTTATGAAGTGTAGTGTGTAATTATGTTATTTAGTCTGCAAATATTGATCCAGCCTTTTGCTTTCTTATTATTTCAGTTCATACGGGCAGAATTTATCAACCAGCACATTCATTGGGGAGACATTATTTGCCATACTTATTGCCATAGTTGGTCTCGTTCTATTTGCTCATTTGATAGGGAATATTCAGGTATTAGAAGTTTTACTGTGAAATAATTATGTTACAATCTTGTCGGGTTGTCTGTTGGTGGCCATCGGCACTGTAATCTTTTGATTTTCTTAATTTGTTGTACTTGCCATTGTCTTTTCATGTATCGTTGGGAAAAGTAGTAAATGTGGAAAGATTAATAGTGTCTTGTCTAGTTGTCTGTAATTCGCAATTGATACAGCTGGCCATTTAGTTTGTTATAGAATTTAGCTCTATATGTTTTTAGTCTTCAGTTAATATCTGCTTGAAAGTTTGAAGTTTGATCTACTTCCTTTTTCTAACATTCTTGCCATCGTATTTTTTCCCAAATGACTTGATGGTTATAAATTGTTTTCATGATATAGACATACCTGCAATCTCTCACCGTGAGACTTGAGGAATGGAGACTTAAGCGCAGAGACACTGAAGAGTGGATGGGGCATCGCCAACTCCCTGAAGATCTGAGACACAGGGTGCGGCGTTTTGTTCAATACAAGTGGCTTGCGACTCGAGGAGTTGATGAAGAAACCATCCTTCGTGGTTTACCTGCTGATCTTCGTCGTGATATTCAACGCCATCTATGCTTGGACCTTGTTCGACGGGTATGTTTCTTCCGAAGTTTTGTCATTAGATCTTACAAACTGCACACATCGCCATTGTTTTACTCTATACAAATTAATCACACTTAGATGAAAATTAAGCATTGTGTTTTTATCTTAGGATAGTTTATTCCCTTAATGCAATCTTTAGCTTGGTATAATTTTTATCAACGGCAATGGCTTGTCAATTAGCAGCATAAGTTATTAATGGTCTAGCTTGGAGACCTTCTCTGAAAGTCTCTTTAGTACTTTTCTTAAGATTTGTGCCTTTAGTAGTTTCAGTTTCATCTTATATCTGTCCAACTAACAAGACCCATCTTTTTGGTCGAGGTAGTGCCACTGCCCTCAACCAGTGTAGAACACTGACCTAGTTGATTGGGTCAAATGTTTGTAACCTAAAATATTTCGTATCTGACATGTCTCTGTTAGACATGTTAAGTTTGCTTTTGTGTCAGCATTATAACCACTTGCTTATCTTGTTAACAGGTCCCATTCTTTTCCCAAATGGATGATCAGCTGCTTGATGCAATATGTGAGCGTCTAGTATCTTCCTTAAGTACCGAAGGCACATATATTGTTCGTGAAGGTGACCCTGTGACTGAGATGCTGTTTATCATCAGAGGTAGACTGGATAGTTCTACAACCAATGGAGGCCGGACTGGTTTCTTCAACACAATTATGTTGAGACCTGGTGACTTTTGTGGTGAGGAGCTACTTTCGTGGGCTTTGCTTCCAAAATCCACCCTGAACTTGCCTTCTTCAACTCGTACTGTTAGAGCTCTGGTTGAAGTTGAAGGTTTTGCCCTGAGAGCAGAAGATCTTAAGTTTGTGGCCAACCAATTTAGACGCCTCCACAGCAAGAAGCTGCAGCATACGTTCAGGTTCTACTCCCACCATTGGAGGACATGGGCAGCCTGCTTCATACAGGCTGCTTGGCGTCGACACAAGAAAAGGATGATGGGACATAGTCTTATGGCATCAGAATCCTTTGCTTCAGATGAGAGAGAGACGGACGAGACGAGGGAAGAGGAAGATTATCCTGCTAGTTCGAGTTCTTCTCTGGCAAAACTAAACCTTGGGGTTACAATACTGGCTTCAAGATTTGCAGCGAATACAAGGAGAGGAATGCAGAAGAGCAAAGATGTCGAGATGCTAAAATTGCGAAAGCCTGAAGAACCCGACTTCTCCACTGAGCCTGATGATGACTAGTGACTTGCTTTCTCTGCTAAGGGCCACAGTCAAGGAATAACTTTTACATCTGAATCTTTAGGACAAGAAGGTGGTATTTTGGTGTACTTGTATATTACTTGTAATATCATATTCATATTCATATTCATATACAACACGAGAAGTATGGGCTCTTGTGATTTGATAACAATTTAATTCTCTTGTACAACTTTAGTAAAAATTTTAACATTGCAAAATCGTGTAAAAAAAGGAATGAATATTCAGGCTGCAGGCTCAACACCGCAAACAAAGTATGATCATACCTGTACTATTGCAAACCCAACAGAATCATACTGAGTATATTGAAGCACTTTCTTTCTTCCTGCTTCACCTTGTATGCTGCTTACCAGTGGTGGTAATTAACATTCACGAACATTGTATAATACCTTGGGCGATAGTGAGAGAATACAGAAATCCCCGCTGCAGCTGCATGCCGAGGTTGTAATGATTTGGGAATTGGGGTCTGATATACACCGGCCACCAGGAGGATTTGTACCAGTTTGGAATGCCATTTGAACAATGGATGATGCTACCAGTCTACCACCATCAATTGATAAGTATTAAAAACCCCTATAAAATAATATTATTGGGACCGGGGAAAATTATTATTTTAGAGTGTTTATTTATTTATCGATAAATGAATAGTTATTAATTTAAAAAGGAGTTTTATGTTTTTAATACTCTTTTTAAAAGTTCTTTGTTTTTACTTGTACATGTATTATACATATTTTTGACCAAGATACATAAATATACAGAAGTTAACAAGTACTTACATATTAAAGGTTATCGAAGGTTTGACAAATATTGAACTATTTTTCTTGCCTCCTAATACACCATCAAAGATTCAACCATGCGATGCTGAGATTATTCGAGCACTAAAAATTCATTATTGACATCATTTCTACTCTAGCATCTTGGAGGGTTACGAGATAGGAGTAACAATTCCGGAAAAAATTAACATATTGAATGCTATGACAATTAATGCAACTTCGAACATTGATATGAAGACAACAACCATGACAAATTGTTTTCGACATTGCAAGATCCGTTCAGATGAAGATATGCCACTAATATGGCTTCTGAACCACAAGTTGGTGAAGATGAAGGCATCGATGGATTATGTGAAGCCATTTCTGGTCTACACTATGGAAATGTAATAGATGTTGATCACCTTTTGAATTATCCTAATGATGAGCTGTCGTTGTGTACTCGACAAAATGATATTTAAATGTGTGATTGTTTTGAAAACCTTTTTCACCACTTAGATATTAAATTAGTAAAGTGGCAAGTAGGATTTGTTTCACAGGGAATTAGAGTGATTAGTTGAATAAATTAACTAATCTAAATGCGGTAAAATAAATTATAAAAATATGGATGAGTGAATGGGTTGTCAATCCATCAAACATACATGAAAAATAAACCTAATAAACTAATAAAAGAATACTTAACAAATCTAGATAAAATAAATGGAATTAACAATTAAGAGAATAGCTAGGGAATTGATGCGGTCGTTTTGCGCAACAAAATAATGTTTTGAATGTGTTCGTTTAGAAAACCGATTTTTCACCACTTAGATATTAAATTAGTAAAGTGGCAAGTAGGATTCGTTCCACAGGGAATTAGAGTAATTAGTTGAATTAATTAACAATTCCTAAAATACAAAATAAAGTAAATCATGGTAGTTTGAATGGTGTATGGTTTAAGAAACCATCAAACATACATGGAAAAATAAAAGCAATAAAATGTAAAGAGAATATGAATAGATAGGAATCTAATAACAACAACCTAGATAAGAAAATGGATTAAACAATTAATTAGAAGTCTAGGGAAATGATAGAGTAGCTAATGGACTTTGAGCAATTCATAAATGGCTTCATTAATGCACTATTCACACAATTAAGGATCGATCTCATTCAAAAGTGTTGTTTAGACCGTCACTACGAACCCTAAACAACTTCCCACCACAATGCCTAACCGATTAAGGAGAGGGGGTCACGGCGGGATCGGTTAGTGACGATCAAATGGCCTAGGCAATTGTGGTAGGCCTACCCTCCAAAAGCCTATCCTATTCACTATGTGCTATAATCAATCAAGTGTGTCAATAACTTAATCAATTTTATCACAAATTATCCTACAACATATTGTAATCAATAAGTGTGTCAATACTCATATAATCACATAAGTGCAAGATCTAATTAAAAAGTGAATAAAACTATAATTGAAAAAACATAATATTCAAAGCCTTAATAAATACTCATAATCCAAAAGTGTCTCAAATCATCCCCCAAAAAAGGAGGTTTAATTACACATAGTCACAAACAAAGAAAAGAAGTAAAATGGAGAGAAATCACCCTTGGGTCTCTCTTGTAAGCTTGATCCTTCCTTGAGCTCCCTTGCTTGAGTCTTGTGCAAAGATTGGGTGTTAAAGAGGTGTCTAGATAGGTGGAGTCAAATGGAAAGTGACAAAGGAAATGGGTGGAGAAGATGGAAAGAGAGGAATGATTTTTGTGGAGTAATCTAGGTGTTTATTGGAGAGAAGAATGAAGGGATTAGGAATGGTGGAGAAAGAAGGTTTCTTGATGAACAAGAGTTGTCAAGAGTTAGCAGAAAATGGTGTATTTATATGTTAGAAAAGCTAGGGTATGAAATGGGCATGAAAGGACAAGAATACCCCTAAAAAATGGCTTGAAAAACGTCCATTTTGCTGCTTCTAGAAAGTGGAGGTCGCCATGGCGACAGAGAGTGCGCAGCAGCTACGAAAACGGGCATAACTTTCTGTAAAAAACTCGGAATCGCAATCCGTAAAAACCGCTGGAAAGTAGACTTCTGGGGCTTTCCGAATATATGTAATCCAAAATGTGGTTCAATCCAAAGAGAGAGATATGCCTATTTGAAGATGAATGATCTGCACACACTTTTTACAATTTAAGCCCCTTTTGCCACCAATATTACTCCAATGCCTCTGAACTTTATAAATACCTAAAAACACTTAATTCACACCATTAAATCATGAGATATTGCCCAAGAATCAAGCAAAAGGAGAAGGAAGTGAGGGCCAAAATCATACCAATTTTGGTTCGATCAGGAATTAATGCGATCATAAGTGAATTACGGGAAATGCTTCTCAAGCAACCTTAGTGAGTGAATCTCACAAATGTTAACCAATTGATTCCTAAAAATTGTTTAGATCATTACTATGAACCCTAAACAACTTCCCACCGTAATGCCTAACCGATTAAGAAGAGGGGGTCACGGCGGGATCGGTTAATTACAATTACCGGTTTAGATTATCGCGGTTGATATACCCTCCGACAATCTATCCTAGTCACTATGTTCTCAATCCATCAAGGTTGTCAATCCAATCAAGATTATATAACAAATTATCCTAAGCAAGATTATAATCAACTAGTAGGTATACATGTCAATTATATAATTCATAGAATCTAATTATAAAATGAATAGAACACAAATAGAGATTAAAATATATTAAAGCTTAAGCAAAACCCAATCCAAATGTTCTCACATCAAAACCCTAGAAAAGGGGATTTAATTACACATATTACAATCAAAGGGAAGGCAAGTAAAAGATTAGGAAATCACCTATGAGCCTTCTTTTGTAAGCTTGATCCTTTTCTTGCCTTTGATGCTCCTTTTGCAAAGAGTGGATGATGAGGATGTGTCTAGATAGGTGGAGTCAAATGGGAAGTGACTAAGGAGATTGGTGGAGAAGATGGGAAAAAAAGAATGATTAGGGGAAGGAAATCTAGATGTTAAGTTTAGGTAGAAAAATGGAGGGATAAAGGAGGTTTCTTGGTGGTCAAGAGTTGTCCAAAAGAGGAAAAATGTGATGAATTTATAGGATTTTCAAATTAGGTCTCGGGTGGTAAATTACCAAACAGCACCTAAACTTGTCAAATTTCCATTTTGGCCCCTCAAAGGGGTGCTTCTTGTAATTTTCACACCAAACACAGCCAATCAGAGATGGTCGCCATTTATGTTCGCGGTTTAGTTCATGGCGAAGCTTGGGAACGACCTCATCAGGTGCCAAAACAACTCCCTGTCGCCATGGCGACCTCGGAAAGCAAACTGCGACCTCGATTTACGTGTTTTGGTCACGATTTGGGATTGGGGGCGACTTAGGGAGGATTTAGGCATGATTTGATGGAGGAGATTCCAGCCTTTTAGGGTGCCACAACAGGAACGATCAGGCTGCCGGTGTGGTTGCCGTCGTTTTGGGCCAAAAAACGGCCGACGGTAGGTCGGAAAGGAGGTCGTTTCAGACGGCGACGACATTTAGGGTTTAGGGTTCCATGGGTTGTCGCTGGCGTGAGCTGAAGGAAGGGGAAGATGAACAGGGTTGGGGTGCATTTAGCACTGATAAAGGGTGTATGTAACGGCTGATCAGGTTTAGGCTTGCACGCTTGGGCCACATGTTTTTGCACCCCTCCATGAAACGCACCATTTCATTAAAGGTGCATGGGCTGGCTCTTTTTGGGGCACGCTTAGCAACATCATGGGTTGTATTTGGGCTTCTAAACGGACCACGCCTAATGCCCAGCTGATGAAACGCACAGTTTCATTTATAAGGTGGCAAGCAATTCTGGTCAATTGTAATTCAGCCCCTGTCTTCTTCTATAATCACGATAACATCAATTCTTCCTCCATATTTTACACTGACCAAATTACTCCAATGCCCCTAAACTCTATAAATTTCTGAAAACACTTAATTTACACCATTAAATCACGGGATAATGCCCGAGAATCAAACAAAAAGAGAAGGACATGAGGGTCAAAATCATACCAATTTCGATTCGATCAAATACCCTCAAACCTATCTTTTGCTCGTCCTCAAGAAAAACAAACATAAGCACATAATGGACATGTGTTTAAAAATCAAATAATCAACATTTAAGTACCAACTCTTTGCAAAAGACTCAAAAGTCAATATTCGACTCGTAAAACCAAAAGTGAAGAGATTAAACCAATGTTGTGCTCATTAGGAAATAATGCATGTAAGAGATGCTAAATAAAGATTAAAGTCATGCCACTCTAAGTACACATTGCACGCAACACGATCCTACATTCAAAATGCTTAAGCTTCAAAAACTAGAGTGTTATTAGGAAAAGATTGTAATTTGCCTCGACATCTAATCCTCACTAGATTCTCTCATTTTCGTACAAATTCCTAGATTCACTCATAATCCATATGCAATATGAGTTTATGCTCAAGATATCAAATTTAATTGCACATGATTATTTAAAAACGCAATTTCTCAAAATTTGTCTCATGAATGGAATTGAAAACCATGAACTGGAAAGAACATACATCAACCAAAATTTCCAAAGTGGACATCCCTAAAGATCAAATAGGTCTTTCATTTGGTTGTAATGGGGCCAAAGGTGAATGGTGAGTCAATAAATGGGAAGAATTGATAACAAACACTCAAAGGTCACACTAAGGCATACATTCTAATTAATCACAGCTTACTCATTACAACTTGCATATTCCACACTTTGGCGTCCAGGCTTACAATTTAATATGTGCATTTTTTTACTCTTAATTTTCATTGAGTAGCTCATTTGATTTCACAAAATTGATCTAGGCACTTAGTGCCTCATTCATTTTTTTTTCTTTTTCTTTTCTTTTTTTTCTTTCTTTTGCTATGCTTTTCTTTTCTTTTCTTTGCTTGTCTTTTCTTTTTCTTTTCAAGCATTGCATTTCATCTTTTAATGTATTTGCACATACATATTTGCCTAGGAACACACATTACATTTTAATACTCCTCAAAGCTTACATTCAACCCCTAAGCCTTAGCAAACCATTTGGTACAAGGTAAATCTAGTGTTTAGGCTATATGGTTTATGTTGATGTGGTTCATGAATGAAATGCTTGATTGTGTTTGGCTTCAAATGGGCAATGGAGCACACACATAGATGGATTGGAAGTATTTAGGCCAATTTGGTGCTTTTCACATGCATTGCCTAAAATCATTTCTAAAGGCTTGTCCACAAAGTCAATTAAGGCATCCACAAACAGTCTATATGTTCTATGACAAACAACATTTGAGTCATTTTAAATTATACATAACATGTGTTTGAATGAGTGTTTAAAGAGTGAAAACTTTCCCTCAAAAATAAGCTTTTTAGGCTGTGTTTGTTAACCTCACGAGAAGTCTCCACTATTAATTCCTAACCTTCAAGTACAATTGAATATTCACTCCAACATCAAGAGAAAAGAACTAGCGTGCTTTGAGCAATGCAACCTTAAATGGCATGAAGTTAATCATAACTAAGCAAGGCAAAGATGCACAATTCCTTACTCGCACACACAATGACACAATCTCAACAAGCAAAATATACTCAAGCATGGCATTATCACAAGATTTTCAAAAATTTTTGAAAATTTTAGGCTCAAAATATTTGCACACAATTTGCAAACAAGAGATGATGTTGCGCACACACCCCCAAACCTAAATTAGACATTGTCCTCAATGTCTTTAGGGCATATACCGGTAAGTTCGACACAACACACATCCACAATCAAAGAGTTTAAAAACACATCAATGTCCATTTAAAAATTATCCCAAAGAATTAAATCAAGTGGCTCAAGAATATCCTATATGCTCATAATCAACTCAAGAGATATATCAATGCAAGTTCATCAAGAGTTATCATAACAAACCATGTGGATATAATATGTGATCATTCAAGCCTAAATCCACTATCACAAACAACTCACAACCTTATTCTAAGCAAAAATAAAATAAAGATAAAAAAAGAAATTTAAACTAGAAAAGAAATGTACCTAAGTGGGTTGCCTCCCACCAAGCGCACGATTTTACGTCTAGGCAAGACGAGGCATGGTGCTCCCGCACCTCGAACTTCCAAAATGTTGCTTCCTTAGGATAAGGTTCTCGCCCTTTTATGAGCACTCTTGGTTTGCTCGTCCCTCCAAGACTTGCAAGTTGTCTTTGTTTCATCCCAAGATATAAAGAAACCTTGCTTTATCGTACAAGAAACACACATTTGCTTCCTTAAGAAGCAATAAAAAATCCACACAAGCACTAAGAACATTAGAAAGTTTTGGCAATTAAAAATTTGCTCAATAAATGCAATTACCAATAAGAGTTTGGAACACCATTTATTCAAAAGAAATAAACTAAACAAAAAAAGCATAAAAAATTAAAATGCACAAAAGAATTTTTCTAAATTATGTACTTGTGCTAGGAGTGTCTGTTGGGGTTTTGCCCTAAAGCTTGTAGTTTGTAAATGTGAATTGAATAAGAACTAAAAGAAGTAGTTTATTCATTCAAATTGTCTCATACATTTATAATAACATGTGTATATAACATCCAAGATTGCCGGATGTAATTTCAAACTGAGTATATGAATGTTATATATAGATGGATTCAGTTTGAAACGAGCAATCTAAAGCGTTCGTAGATAGCAAATAAAGCTGGGTACTTTATTTGTGATTAATCTACAGCTGCGGTCCATTCCGTAATGTACGGTGATCTTATCCTAGATCATTCATATAGATATATGAGAATCGAGGCACCTTATATGATTTGATCATATAGGATTGGGCCATGATCTATATGAATCTCTCACCAAGATTCGTTAAAAGATGATATTCATATATATCAACAAATGATGGCTATATATGGGTGATCTTAATCATGAGTGTCTTATCGACTCCTTCAGGTTAGATCGTGGTTTTTGATATACCATGGGTGAGATCGGAGTTACATTCCTAGTCAATAACTTCATATGTTGGAATCACGGTTTGGCTTATGGCTGGGAAGGTCTGCACACAATAGTGGAATCCACTCCTTCTGGTGAGAAGTAGATAGTAGTTCCCTTAAGGGTTGATTCGGGGCTTGAACAATATGAGCGCTCTCCTAATTCCTTAAGGAATGTAGGATTTATTGTTCATTAGAGAATCAATGGTACTTAATGGAAAGATATAATTAGAGGGGTATAACGGACATTATAACCCAGCTCTAATTATGAACTACCTGTGGATGATTATACCATATGTAATAGCTATAACGATGGACATAAAGAATTATTGGTTTGTGTAAAAACGTCTACAGTTGAGAGAGCGTAACTTCGGGTTTTTAGTGGAATAACACATAAGTTAATAATCATGAAATATTAATTAAAGAGTTTAATTATTTATTTCTAAGGATTATTGGAGCTCAAAATAATGTGGGTCCATTAGGTCCCCTTGCTAGCTCGATCAATTTAGGTAACAAGGGTCACGGTTAATTAATTGGATTGTCCAATTAATTGTGTTACGAAAGTGACACGTATCTATTCGGGAATTAATTGAATAATGAGATTATTTAATTAATGAATAATGGTGATTAAATAAATTAAATAATAAGATTATTTAATTATGTTGTTAATCACTAAATGGAGGGTGTTAGTTGATATTTGATTTTGAAAAAAAAGAAAGATAATATGATTATTTTATTTTATTAAATTAAATATTTGAAATTGAATTTAAAATGTTTAAATTCAAAAATAAATGTTTAATTATTTTTTTTAAAACATATGAGATATCTTTATAAAGATTTTCTTTTTAAATCAAATAGATTTGGTTTGTTTTTAAAGATATATGAGATATATTTTTAATTTAAAAATAACAACCGAATTATATGAGATCAACTTACACAATAATTTAAAAGGCATCAGTTTTTTGTCTTTTAATAAGAGAAGTTTTAAAAAGGCATCAGTTTTTTGTTTTTTAATGAGAGAAGTTTTAAAAGCAAGTAGGTTGCATAAAACAAAACTAGAAAAAGAGAAACAAGCGTGCGGTTAAAAAAAAAAAAAAAAACTTACTTATTTTTTTTTAGACTTATTTGTTGCCGCACTTCACCAACAAAAGAACAAGAGTTGTCTTTTGTGTGCTCTTCTCATCTACCTCCATTTTTGTTCCTGAGTACCGTGACGCGCCCACACGCCGTTACCAGTTTCGGGAGATAGCGAGGAAGATCAAGTGGTTCAAATCAGGAGCAAATCGTATTAAAGTGAAGGAGTCTCCTACGTTGGTATGAATCATTTACTTTCTTATTGCATTTGATTATTACTGTACAAATGGGTTAGTTTGTGATTGCATTAAAAAATTTTAAAAATCTTTCCGCTGCGCAATCTGTAACCCTAGGTTCCTACAATTGGTATCAGAGCCAATTTTTGTACAGTATAATCAAATTCAATTGCTCCTGATTGCATGTGTGAATGTGTAGGCACAAATTTAACGAATGTATGATGTTTTTGATTAAATTGTTTTATTTAAAAACATGGTTGATCGTAATTTTTTATGGTGTTGTGGATTTAGAGTGTTTCTGGGGTGTATAATGTTTTTATATTTTTTTATATATATATATATTTTTTATTTACTGCTTATTGTATAATAATTTTTTTTTTTTTTGATGTAATCAAATGAAGACCTGGTATACACAAAGATCCACTTTAGTCAAAGAAGGGTGAGGCGCATATTGACTTGCGTGATTGTGCATACCCACGCACATCGTCTTGCATGACTGTGCATGTTGCTTTGTGCAACACTGCTGGTTGGTATGCAAGCGAGGTGTGTCACAGTTGCACGGTTTCATTGGCAAGTGTTGCCTAGTGCGTTCCACGCAGATTTCCTGTTCTGGATTCATGAGATGAATCAGTGTGACCCGAAGAGACTGGAAGACTCAGAAATTACAAGAAGACCAAGGAATGCCTTGGGAATATTTTTGTAATTAGATTTCAATTTTTTTTAGGTCAAATAATCCACAACACTCGGTCAACTCATGTATGTATTTTATTATTTGATGAATAAGCATTGCGTATGTGTTTTAAATTAGTTGTGCCTACACATAAATATATGGTGATATATCATACATGCATGTTAACCTATTTTATTATGTGTTTTAGTTTTAATGTGATTAAAATGGGCTATACACATAAATGGCTATAAATTAATGGGATTAGTTTTTAGGAGTAAAAACTTGTTAATTCTCATTAATCACTAATCTAAGTAATTAAAAAAGAGTTTAATTACTTAGATTAGTAGGGTCTTTTAATATTTATTAGGATTAATTTGATTAAGCCCCTAATAATAATTGGACCCAATAATATGTTTAGTTTTAATAGTTAAAACTTGGTAAATACATTTTTTATAATTCTAGTCTTAGTAAATAATTTACATAGATTAGAATTTTCACTAATGAACTAGATTTTTAAGAGTTAAAAATCAAATTAGTTTATTAGTTATTGGAATAGGATTCTAATAATTTGTGATTAATGCACTTGATGCTTAGATTGAAATTAGCCGTTTAATCTAGTTTTTTCTAGGTGCATTAATATTAATAGAAAACCCTTATTATAAAATAGTGAGTGGGAGAGGGATATATAACATTATATCCCACGGTCTCCATCATTAGTTCAACACCATAAGATTAGAGTGGGGCCTCGTGACGGCTTTGTTTTCGTCCTCCCTAAGGAGGGTTTCCATAAGAATCAATATCAAGGTTGACTTCCCAATGGATAGGATTTCTGAGGGGATTTCGGGATTGACCGACCCTAAGGCGGCAATTCTCGAGTTAAGCTCATGAGATCTGAAATGATGGGTTACGCTCACAAGGTTTTGATTAAATTGGTTAATTATAAACCTGACTGAAATATACGATGGTTGAATGTTAGAGGAATAAGAGTTATTCTGGTATAACATTTGATTGAGAATGTCTCGATCCAATATGCAAGAATTTGACTGACCCTAAGGCAGCACTTGCTTGTGGTATGTTGGATTGTCGTGGCATAGTAACACTTTTTAGGGTTGTTCTTGTTCATTAAACATTTTCATGCATCATGTTTAATTTTATGCCGAACATTCGCACATGTTTTGAATGTATGAATGAATGAATTCTTTATTTATGTTTTTCAGCCATTTCAACTGCACTATTACAAATCATAGCCAATGACAAATTAACTGGTGATAACTACACTAAATGGAAACACAATATCAATGCAATTTTGGTCACCAAGGACCTTAAGTTTGTGCTTACAGAGGAATGTCCTCCAATGCCTATTGCCAATGCCACACGAACTGTTCGTGAGGCATATGAGAAATGGGTCTCATCAGATGAGAAAGCTTGAACATATCTGTTAGCAAGTATGACAGACGTGCTTGTCACAAAGCACGAAGCAATGGGTACTACATTTGAAATAATGGAGTCATTGCAGGCTATGTTCGGGCAACCCTCTGAGCAAAAGCGGCACGAAGCTGTTTGTTCCGCTATGCTCGCTCGTATGAAGGATGGTACATCAGTTCGGGAACATGTCCTGAACATGATGTCCTACTTCAACACGACAAAAATCAATGGCGGGGCCATTGATGAACCCAGTCAGGTGAGCATCATACTGACGACTATTCTGAAGAGTTTTGATCAGTTCAAGAACAACTATGAGATGAACAAGCTTAAGTTCAGTCTCACACAGTTGCTCAATGAGCTCATTACCTTTGAGTCCTTGACTAAGGACAGCAAAGGCAGGACCGGTGAGGCAAATGTTGCCGAACCATCTTCCTCCAATAACAAGAAGAGGAAGAGGTCTGCTGGGAAGGTGAAGGGTAAGCCCAAACCCAAGAAAGCCCAGAGCAAAAAGAAAGGCGCCTCCATCGACAAGAGCAAGGGAAAATGTTTCCATTGCGACAAAGTCAGGCACTGGAAGAGGAATTGTCTTCGATATCTGGAAAAGGTAGCCAAGAAGAAGAAAACGAAAGGTAAATATGATTTACTTGTTCTTGAGTCATGTTTAGTGGAAGATGATTCTTCACCTTGGATAGTTGATTCGGGGGCCACTAACCATGTTTGTTCTTCTTTGCAGTGGACTGATTCTTGGACACAGCTTGAAGAGGGAGCCTTTCTCTATGCGTGTGGGGTCAGGGGATATCGTGTTGGTACGAGCAGTGGGCGTAATTAGATTGCGTTTTTGTAATAATAATTTTATATTATTGGAGAATGTATTTTTCATTCCTAGATTTACACGAAATTTAATTTTCGTTTCTAAATTGTTAGAACAATTATATTCTGTTTCTTTTGATAATAAATCACTTATTATTGAAAAGAATGGTCTGAAAATTTGTTCAAGAATTAATTAAAATAATTTATATGTGTTAAGACCGTTAACACTACTCAACACCGAAATGTTTAAGGTTGAAAAACCAAAAACTAAACGATAAAAGATTTCTCCAGAAAACGAAACGTATCTATGGCATCTAAGACTTGGCCATATCAACCTTGATAGGATAGATAGACTAGTGAAAAGTGGACCTTTAAGTGAGTTAAAGGTTGGCACCTTACTTGTCTGCGAATCCTGTTTAGAAGGTAAAATAACCAAGAGACCTTTTACTGGAAAAGGGCTGAGAGCTAAAAAAACACTAGAGTTTATACATTCAGACGTCTGTGGACTGATGAATATTAAAGCAAGGGGTGGTTATGAGTATTATGTCACCTTTATAGATGACTACTCAAGATACGGATATGTCTACCTAATGCAACGGAAGTCGGAAACTTTTGAAAAGTTCAAAGAATTCCAAGCCGAAGTTGAAAATCAATTAGGAAAGACTAGAAAGACTCTACGATCAGATCGTGGAGGTAAGTACCTTGACCAATAGTTTGAAGACTTCATGGTCAAGTATGGGATATTGTCCCAACTCACAGCTCCTGGTACACCTCAGCAAAATGGTGTCACAGAGAGGAGAAATAGAACCCTAATGGAAATGGTGAGATCTATGATTAGTTTCTCATCGTTACCAAATTCCTTTTGGGGATATGCGTTACAAACGGCTGCATACATTTTGAATGTAATGCCATCCAAATCTATTCCTAAGACTCCTCTAGAGTTGTGGAATGGTCATAAAGTTAGTTTGCGACATTTCTACGTATGGGGGTGTCCAGCACACGTGCTAAAGAACAGAAGTGGAAAGCTAGAACCCAAGTCTGTGGTCTGCTTGTTTGTAGGATACTCCAAGGAGACCAGAGGTGGATACTTCTATAGTCCTGAAGATAACAAAGTGTTTGTATCGACAAATGCAACGTTTCTTGAGGATAACTATATTAGTGACCATAAGTCTCATTCTAAAATTGTATTGAGTGAGTTTGAGCCTGGTGAGACCAGTTCTCAGTCAACAAGAGTTGTTGATACATTAACAATTGAGAGTCAAATGATTCCTAGTCAGGATACACTACCACCTAGACGTAGTGATAGGGTTGTGAGATAGCCTGAATGCTATTTGGGTATAAGTGAGGGACAAGATGTTGTCTTTGCTGATAGTGTGGTTGATCCATTGACATTTAAGAATGCAATGGAAGATCCTGATAAGGAGGAATGGCTTAAAGCCATGAATCTCGAGATGGAGTCCATGTACTCTAACTCAGTCTGGGAACTTGTAGACTTACCAGCTGGGGTGAAACCCATAGGGTGTAAGTGGATCTACAAGAGAAAGAGAGGAGTAGACGGAAAGGTAGAGACCTTCAAGGCAAGGCTAGTGGCCAAGGGTTATACCCAAAGGGAGGGGGTCGATTATGAAGAGACCTTCTCGCCAGTAGCCATGTTTAAGTCTATTCGGATTCTCTTATCCATTGCTGCCTATTTTGATTACGAAATTTGGCAAATGGACATCAAGGCTGCATTCTTGAATGGCAATCTTGATGAGAGCATCTACATGATGCAACCAGAGGGATTTGTGTCTCCAGATCAAGAGCAAAAAGTTTGCAAGTTGCAAAGATCCATTTATGGACTTAAGCAAGCATCTAGATCTTGGAACATAAGGTTTGATGAAGTGATCAAAACCTATGGCTTTGAGCAAAACATTGATGAGCCTTATGTCTACAAGCACATCATTGACAAGAAAGTAGTTTTCTTGGTCCTATACGTAGATGACATCCTACTCATTGGGAATGATGTGGGAGTATTATCTGATGTAAATGGTTGGCTGGCTAGCCAATTCCAAATGAAAGATTTGGGAGAGGCAAGTTATGTTCTAGGGATCCAACTTATAAGGGATCGCAAGAACAAATTTATAGCACTGTCTCAGGCATCGTATATCGATAAAATTCTTGTGGGATTTTCAATGCAGAACTCCAAGAAAGGTAATTTACCTTCCAGGCATAGAGTTCACTTGTCTAAGGAACAATGTCCTAAGACACCTCAAGAAGTTGAGGATATGAGATGTGTTCCCTATGCGTTAACAGTAGGTAGTCTCATGTATGCTATGCTATGCATGAGACCAGACATCTGCTTTGCAGTAGGAGTAGCCAGCAGATACTAGTCCAACCTAGGATTGGATCATTGGGTTGCTGTCAAGACTATTCTCAAGTATCTTTGGAGAATGAGAAACTATATGCTAGTGTATTCTGGACAGAATTTGATCCCGTTAGGATATACGGATTCTGATTTTCAGACAGACAAGGATTCTAGGAAATCCACGTCTGGATCAGTATTCACCATTGGTGGTAGAGCCATTATGTGGAGGAGTGTTAAGCAATCTTGTATTGCTGATTCCACCATAGAAGCCGAATATGTAGCTGCTTGTGAAGTTGCTAAAGAGGTTGTTTGGCTCCGTAAGTTCTTGAGTGATCTGGAAGTTGTTCCGGATATGGATAAGCCCATCACACTTTATTGTGATAATAGTGGTGCTGTGGCTAATTCCAAAGAACCAAGAAGCCACAAGAGAGGTAAGCATATAGAGAGGAAATATCATCTCATCAGAGAGATAGTGTAGAGAGGAGATGTGACCGTGACCAAGGTAACATCACAGGACAATCATGCTAATCCATTTACGAAGACCTTACCGACTAAAGTGTTTACGGGTCACCCAGAGAGTCTAGGTTTACAAGACATGTCTCACATGCTTTAGTGCAAGTGGGAGATTGTTGGGGTTTTGCCCTAAAACTTGTAGTTTGTAAATGTGAATTGAACAAGAAATAAAAGAAGTAGTGTATTCATTCAAATTGTCTCATACATTTATAATAACATGTGTATATAACATCCAAGATTGCCGGATGTAATTTCAAACTGAGTATATGAATGTCATATACAGATGGATTCAGTTTGAAATGAGCAATCCAAAGAGTCCGTAGATAGCAAATAAAGCTGGGTACTTTATTTGTGGTCAATCTACAGCTGCGGTCCATTCCGTAATGTACGGTGATCTTATCCTAGATCATTCATATGGAGATATGAGAATGGAGGCACCTTATATGATTTGATCATATAGGACTGGGCCATGATCTATATGAATCTCTCACCAAGATCCGTTAAAAGATGAGATTCATATATATCAACTAATGATGGCTATATATAGGTGATCTTAATCCTGAGTGTCTTATCGACTCCTTCAGGTTAGATCGTGGTTTTTGATATACCACGGGTGAGATCGAAGTTGCATTCCCAGTCAATAACTTCGTATGTTGGAATCACGGTTTGGCTTGTGGCTGGGAAGGTCTGCACATAATAGTGGAATCCACTCCTTCTTGTGAGAAGTAGATAGTAGTTCCCTTAAGGGTTGATTCGGGGCTTGAACAATATGAGCGCTCTCCTAATCCCGTAAGGAATGTAGGATTTATTGTTCATTAGAGAATCAATGGTACTTAATGGAAAGATATAATTAGAGGGGTATAACGGACATTATAACCCAGCTCTAATTATGAGCTACCTGTGGAGGATTATACCATATGTAATAGCTATATCGATGGACATCAAGAATTATTGGTTTGTGTAAAAACGTCTACAGTTGAGAGAGTGCAACTTCGGGTTTTTAGTGGAATAACACCGAAGTTAATAATCATGAAATATTAATTAAAGAGTTTAATTATTTATTTCTAAGGATTATTGAAGCTCAAAATACCATGGGTCCATTAGGTCCCCTTGCTAGCCCGATCGATTTAGGTAACAAGAGTCACGGTTAATTAATTGGATTGTCCAATTAATTGTGTTACGAAAGGGACACGTATCTATTCGGGAATTAATTGAATAACGAGATTATTTAATTAATGAATAATGGTGATTAAATAAATTAAATAATAAGATTATTTAATTATGTTGTTAATCACTAAATGGAGGGTGTTAGTTGATATTTGATTTTGAAAAAAAATAAGATAATATGATTATTTTATTTTATTAAATTAAATATTTGAAATTGACTTTAAAATGTTTAAATTCAAAAATAAATGTTTAATTATTTTTTTAAACATATGAGATATCTTTATAAAGATTTTCTTTTTAAATCAAATAGATTTGGTTTGTTTTTAAAGATATATGAGATATATTTTTAATTTAAAAATAACAACCGAATTATATGAGATCAACTTACACAAAAATTTAAAAGGCATCAGTTTTTTGTCTTTTAATCAGAGAAGTTTTAAAAGCAAGTAGGTTGCATAAAACAAAACTAGAAAAAGAGAAACAGGTGTGCGGTTAAAAAAATAATAAATAAATAAATAAAATTTAGACTTATTTGTTGCCGCACTTCACCAACAAAAGAACAAAAGTTGTCTTTTGTGTGCTATTCTCATCTACCTCCATTTTTGTTCCTGAGTACTGTGATGCACTCATACGCCGTTACCAGTTCTGGGAGATAGCGAGGAAGATCAAGTGGTTCAAATTTGAAGCAAATTGTATTAAAGTGAAGGAGCCTCCTACGTTGGTGTGAATCGTTTACTTTCTGATTATATTTGATTATTACTGTACAAATGAGTTAGTTTATGATTGCATTAAAAAAATTTAAAAACCTTTCCGCTGCGCAATCTGTAACCCTAGGTTCCTACAGTGTCATCAACTGAAGGAGGTCTTACCAAGTTTGGAAATTGGTTCTTTTTCACAACCCAATCAAGTTGAGTTGATTTCCCCTTTTCTTTTTCTTTGGGTCTAACTTGATCAACCAATTCTTTTCTTACCCAATTCTAGGTGGACTCTTCCTATTCCTAGACTTTCTCATTTTTTTGTGCTTATGGAATTTAAAACAATGAGATTTGAAGTGCCCTTTTTGAAAACAAAAATAGCAAGTAGAAGGATGGTTTAGAAAACTCCCTCTTGGTTGGTGACTATGTGGCCTTTGATGTTGCTTCATTTGTAGCTCTTTGACCTCTTTGTCCACCTTGTCTACATAGACAATGTAGTCACACTCCTTCACTTTTGCTATTTTGAAGGCTTCATCCTTCCTACAAAGTGCCTCCTTCGTTTCTTCCAAAGCTTTTGCTTTTCGTTCCACTTCCATAAGTTTTTTCTTGTCTTCCTTGCTCACTCTTCTTTGAATTCTTCAAATAGCCTTGCAAGGTCTTCGAATTCCCTTGATGTGGAATTCCTCTCAACTTCAAGTCTCCCAACTTGTATTTCCAACTCTTTGTTCTTGTTGGAGACTTCTCCTACCTTCCTCCGTAAGGTAGCATTTTCTTCTTTGAGCATGTTTACTTTAAGAGTGAGCTTCCCATTTTGCACTTCAAGCTCTTCAATCTTCACCTTCCCCAAGGCCTCCTTTTCTTCCAACTCCTTTACCATGAGTTATATTTTTATCTCCAATTCTTCCTTCCCTTGGGAGGTTTTCACCAATCTCTCTTGAAGTATTAAAATGTGAGGTGTGTACCTAGGCAAATATGTATGTGCAAACACATGAAAAGATGAAATGCTATGTGATGAGCGTCGTTTGTGTACTCAACAAAATGATATTTAAATGTGATCTTTTAGAAAACCGATTTTTCACCACTTAGATAGAAAATTAGTAAAGTGGCAAGTGGGATTCGTTCCACAGGGAATTAGAGTGATTAGTTGAATAAATTAACTAATCTATATGCAATAAAATAAATCATAAAAATATGGATGAGTGAATGGGTTGTCAAGCCATCAAACATACATGAAAAATAAACCTAATAACTAATAAAAGAATACTTAACAAATCTAGATAAGATAATGGAATAAACAATTAAGAGAATGGCTAGGGAATTAATGAGATCACAAATGAATTACGGGAAATGCTTCTCAAGCTACTTTAGTGAACAAATCTCACAAATGTTAACCAATTGATTTCTAAAATGTGTTTGGGCCATTATTATGAACCCTAAACAACTTCCCACCGCAATGCCTGACCGATTAAGTAAAGGGGGTCACGGCGGGATCGGTTTGTTACAATTAACGGCTTAGATTATCGTGGTTGATATACCCTCCGACAATCTATCATATTCACTATGTTCTCAATCCATCAAGGTTGTCAATCCAATCAAGATTATATAACAAATTATCCTAAGCAAGATTATAATCAACTAGTGGGTATACATGTCAATTATATAATGCAAAGAATCTAATTATAAAATGAATAGAACACAAATAGAAATTAAAATATATTAAAGCTCAAGCAAATCCCAATCCAAATATTCTCACATCAAAACCCTAGAAAGGGGATTTAATTACACATATTACAATCAAAGGGAAGGCAAGTAAAAGATTAGGAAATCACCCATGGGTCTCCTTTTGTAAGCTTGATCCTTTCCTTGCCTTTGATGCTCCTTGTGTAAAGAGTGGATGATGATGAGGTGTCTAGATAGGTGGAGTCAAATGGGAAGTGACTAAGGAGATTTGTGGAGAAGATGGGAAGAAAAGGAATGATTAGGTGAGGTAATCTAGATGTTAAGTTTAGGTAGGAGAGAAAATGGAGAGAAAAGGAATGGTGGAGAAAGGAGGTTTCTTGGTGGTCAAGAGTTGTCTAAAAGAGGAAAAATAGTGATGTATTTATAGGTGTGAAAAGCTAGGGTATGAAATGGGTATGAAATGACAAGAATACCCCTCTTAAATGCCAACACTGGAATTCCTACGCTGGAATTCCAACGTGGTCGCCACTTGTCCTTCTAGGTCGCCATGGCGACCTCAAATGGCGACCTTTCATGGATTCTTCTGTCGTCATGGCGACCTCATGGCGACAAAGTGGCGACCATTCCCACTTTGGAATTCCTACGTTGGAATTCCTATGTGGTCGCCATTTGCAAGTGTAGGTCGCCATGGCGACCTCAAGTGGCGACCCTCAAAATGTAAAGAGGTCGCCACTTGCAACATCAAGGTCGCCATGGCGACCATAAGTGGCGACCTTGCCATGTTTGTGAGAGGTCGCCATTTGTAGAGGTAGGTCGCCATGGCGACCCCCAAGTGGCGACCCACCTGATGCTTTTGGAGACTTTCTGTCGCCATGGTGCTCAAGTGGCGACCAAATGGCGACCTTCTGATGACTTGAAGAATCCTCTGTCGCCATGGTGCCCATGTAGCTACCTCCTTATGTCTAAGTGGCGAAAATGCCCTGTTTCTTCCCATTTGTGAGCCTTTTTGCACCCAAGTCCTCATCTTCATCCCAAATGCTCTTGAAACCTAATAAAACCTGAAACACTTGATTTTACACCATTAAATCACTGGATAATGCCCAAGAATCAAGCAAAAGGAGAAGGAAATGGGGGCCAAAATCATACCAATTTTGTTTCGATCACTATGCTTGAAAAAGAAAAGAAAAAGCAAGAAAAGAAAAGAAAAGCAATGCAAAAGAAAAGAAAAAGGAAAAAAAATGAATGAGGCACTAAGTGCCTAGATCAATTATGTGGAATTAAATGAGCTACTCAATGAAAATTAAGAGTAGAAAAATGCACAAAGTAAATTGTAAGCCTAGACGCCAAAGTGTGGAATATGCAAGTTGTAATGAGCAAATTGTGCTTAATTTAGAATGTATGCCTTAGTGTGACCTTTGGGTGTTTGCAATCAATTCTTCCCATTTATTGACTCACCATTCACCTTTGGCCCCATTACAACCAAATGAAAGACCTATTTTATCTTTAGGGATGTCCACTTTAGAAATTTTGGTTGATGCATGTTCTTTCCGGTTCATGGTTTTCAATTCCATTCATGAGACAAATTTTTAGAAATTGTGTTTTTAAATAATCATGTGCAATTATATTTGATATCTTGAGCATAAACTCATATTGCATATTGATTGTGAGTGAATTCTAGGAATCTGTGTGAAAATGAGAGAATCCGGTGAGGATTAGATGTCGAGGCGAATTACATTCTTTTCCTAATGGCACTTTAGTTTTGAAGCTTAAGTATCTTGAATGTAGGATCGCGTTGCGTGCAATGTGTACTTAGAGTGGCATGACTTTAATCTTTATTTAGCATATCTTGCATGAATTATTTCCTAATGAGCACAACGTTGGTTAAATCTCTTCACTTTTGGTTTTGCAAGTCGAATATTGACTTGTGAGTCGTTTGCAAAGAGTTGGTGCTTTAATGTGATTATTTAATATTTTGATACATGTCCATTGGTGCTTATTGTTTGTTTTGCTCGAGGACGAGCAAAAGATAGGTTTGAGGGTATTTGATCGAACAAAAATTAGTATGAATTTGGCCCTCACTTCCTTCTCTTTCTGTTTGATTCTCAGGTATTATCCCGTGATTTAATTGTGTGAATTAAGTGATTTTCAGGTATTTATAAGGTCCAGGGGCATTGGAGTAATTTTGGTCAATTGAGGGAAAAAGTGTAAATTTTGCAGGAAGAATTGAAGTTATCGCAATTATGGAAGAGAGCAGGGGAGCGAATTGTAATTCACCAAGCAAATCCTAAAAGGGTGCCACGTCATTAAGTGAAACATGCGTTTTGGTTGGGTTTGTGCCTGCTTCTAAACGCGCCCCAGCCTATTTCTATGCACAGCCCAAAGAAGGACAACTAACAAGGCCCAAATGTACCCCACCTCATTTCTAAACGTGCCTTATTCAAATCAATCAAAGTGCAGCTGTGTGCACCCCAATTGCCTACTAAGTGCACCCCAAGCACTATTCATCTTCTTATTCCTCCAGGGTGGCCTTCATCAACGCAAGCCCCTAAAACCCTAACACTGCCGCCTCCTCAAAGTCATCAAAAACCGTCCTATCTCCGGTCGGTTTTCGACCTAAAATCACGGCAAACTGAACGGTAGCTTGGTCGGTCACCTTTTGACCCCTCCATCGGTCAGAATCTAGCCACCCAATCATGCCTCCCTCACCACTTTGTGTCGTTATTTTCCAAACCGCGACGAAACCGTGTAAATCAATGTCGCGGTTTGCATTTCGAGGTCGCCATGGCGACAAGGAGTTGTTTTGGCTCCAGATTTGTGGCTATTTGGGTCACCCTATAGATCTCCATTAATACAAGTAGCGACCTTGCATCTGTGCAAAACTGATTGGTCAGGAAAATTACAAAATGCCCCCCCTTTGTTAGACTAAATGGTAATTTGCCATGGTCAGGGGATGTTTTGGTAATTTGCCACCCGAGACCTAATTTGAAAATCCTATATTTTTCCTCTTTTGAACAACTCTTGACCACCAAGAAACCTCCTTTCTCTACCATTCCTAATCCCTCAATTTTCTCTTCTACCTAAACTTAACATCTAGATTTCCTTCCCTTAATCATTCCTTTCTTCTCATCTTCTCCACAAATCTCCTTAGTCACTTCCCATTTGACTCCACCTATCTAGACACATCCTCATCATCCACTCTTTACACAAGGAGCATCAAAGGCAAGGAAAAGATCAAGCTTACAAAAGGAGGTCCATGGGTGATTTCCTAATCTTTTACTTGCCTTCCATTTGTTTGTAATATGTGCAATTAAATCCGCTTTTCTAGGGTTTTGATGTGAAAACATTTGGATTGGGATTTGCTTAAGCTTTAATATGTTTTTAATCTCTATTTGTGTTCTATTCATTTTATAATTAGATTCTATGCATTATATAATTGACATGTATACCCACTAGTTGATTATACTCTTGTTTAGGATAATATGTTATATAATCTTGATTGGATTGACAACCTTGATAGATTGAGAACATAGTGACTAGGATAGATTGTCAGAGGGTATATCAACCACGATAATCTAAACCGGTAATTGTAACTAACCGATCCCGCCATGACCCCCTCTCCTTAATCGGTTAGGCATTGTGGTTGGAAGTTGTTTAGGGTTCATAGTAATGGTCTAAACACATTTTAGGAATCAATTGGTTAACATTTGTGAGATTCGCTCACTAAGGTTGCTTGAGAAGCATTTCCCGTAATTCACTTGTGATCGCATTAATTCCATAGCTATTCTCTTAATTGTTAATTCCATTTATCTTATCTAGATTTGTTAAGTATTCTTTTATTAGTTTATTAGGTTTATTTTTCATGTATGTTTGATGGCTTGACAACCCATTCACTCATCCATATTTTTATGATTTATTTTACCGCATTTAGATTAGTTAATTTATTCAACTAATCACTCTAATTCCCTATAGAACGAATCCTACTTGCCACTTTACTAATTTAATATTTAAGTGGTGAAAAAGGTTTTCAAAATGATCACACATTTAAATATCATTTTGTTGAGTACAAAACGACGGCTCATCAAAATTGCAATGGCAAAATCTAAATGTTAAGTTTAGGTAGAAGAGAAAATGGAGGGATTAGGAATGGTAGAGAAAGGAGGTTTCTTGGTGGTCAAGAGTTGTTCAAAATAGGGAAAATATAGGATTTTCAAATTAGGTCTCGGGTGGCAAATTACCAAAACATCCCCTGACCACCTCGAAACAACTCCCCAAAACAACTCCCTATCGCCATGGCAACCTCGAAATGCAAACCGCGACATTGATTTACGCGGTTTCGTCGTAGTTTGGGAAATGGCAACACAAAGTGGTGAGGGAGGCATGATTGGATGGCCGGATTTTGGTCGATAGAGGGGTCAAAAGGTGACCGACCAAGCTGCAGTTCGGTTTTTCATAATTTTGGGTCGGAAACCGATCGGAGATAGGTCAGTTTCCGATGACTTTGAGGAGGCAGCAGCAGCATTAGGGTTTAAGGGGCTTGCATTGATGAAGGCCGCAATGGAGGAAGAAGAAGATGAATAGTGCTTGGGGTGCACTTAGCAAGCAATTGGGGTGCACGCTACTGCACTTTGATTGACTTGAATAAGACGCGTTTATAAATGAGGTGGGGTACATTTGGGCCTTGTTAGTTGACCTTCTTTGGGCTGTACATAGAAATAGGCTAGGGCACGTTTAAAAGCAAGCCCAAACCTAACCAAAACGCACGTTTCACTTAATGACGTCACACCCTTTTATGATTTGCTTGGCGAATTACAATTCGCTCCCCTGCTCTCTTACATAATTGCAACAACTTCAATTCTTCCTGCAAAATTTACACTTTTGCCCTCAATTGACCAAAATTACTCCAATGCTCCTGGACCTTATAAATACATGAAAATCACTTAATTCACACAATTAAATCACGGGATAATGCTTGAGAATCAAACAAAAAGATAAGGAAGTGAGGACCAAAATCATACCAATTTTGGTTCGATCACCTAATGGAAATTATATAATGATGGAATTACCTACTGATGAAGAAATTATTCAATGGGTAATGAATACGCCTACCGATGATCATGATCCAGATGACAGTAGTATTTTTACCCAGCGTTTCTCCAAAAGAGGCATTTCAAGCAATAGTAACATTAAATAACTTCTTACCATAAAATGAAAAAATATATATATACCAATATGTGTAGGTTTCGAAGATCAAAAAATTCAGAGTTGTGATTTTCATAAAATCGACGCAGCGGAAATAATAGATTTTAAAATTTTATTTTTGGACCTTTATATACATACATGAATATAAATAAGGATTCAAGAATACCTTATTGATTTTCTCCTTCGTTTCTTTTTGATCCATTACCACTAAGTTTTCCGAGCTATGACCTATGATCTAGCAATTTTATGTGAGGGTACGTCACGGATTCCAAAAGTACTGGGACAAAGAAGACAACCTGTTGTCTTCTTTCTTGGGTTTAGCCAAGCTTGAGAAAAAAAATTATTTTCTTTTTCTTTTTCTTCTCCTTGCTGCACATTCTCTCTCTGTATTAGGGTTAGGTTATTTTGTTTCCTAATATTATATCTATATATATTATCTAGAGACTAGGGTTTTAGTGGCCAAGTTAAGATAGGATTCTAAATCATATATTAATCTTTTTGTTGTCATTAAAACTTCAACCCTTGACTTCTTTAAAGTAAATCAAAATAATCTCTTATTATTTTATTCTTTTTCTCTTGTCAAGGTTTGAACCTACAACCTCCAATTAACAATTATTAATTATTAATTATTAATTTCTCAATTAAATAATCATATTATTTAATTATATTTAATTAATCAATTAAATATTTAATTAATTAAATAATCATATCATTTAATTAATTTCTAGAATAAATCCAATTCACTTCCATAACATAATACATGGACCATCCAATTGTCCGTAAACCTTGTTACTAATAATCGTAAAGGGCTAGCAAGGGGACCTAATGGACCCACAGTTTTGAGATCCAATAATACTTAGAAAAATTAATTAAACTCTTTAATTAATATATTTAATTAATTTTTCATGATTATTAATCTCGGTGTTGTTAGCGAACAAATGTCGCTATACGCGCGGAAGCGTTGCCGGATAGAGCACAAACAAACACAATAACAAAAAAAAAGTAAGATGAAGAGAAGTAATTAAATCCAATCACACACAACACAAGAATTTAGGTGGAAACCCAAATCAGGGAAAAAACCACAGCTGTCAGGACGACAAGAGAAAGTTCCAATATATATTAAATTGTTACAACCACACACTCAGGATCTCTCTCTAAATAATACCCCAAACCCAATTGCATCCAATGCTCACTTTGAGATCTCTCTAGTATTTGCTATTTTTGCTCCACCACTCTCAAGTGTTTTTCACACACCAATAACCTAGTTATTATGGCCTATTTATATGTATTACAGAGAGTTTAGGCTAAAAGAAAATCCTACTCCTATACATACAAGAATTACTTGTTCCACATAAATACTATTTCCTATTTATGACAAGTCTTCTTTTAAGGAGAAATCATTTTCCTATTAGAACTTCTAGAAGCAACATATTTCCTCTTCTATGAATATTTCCTGATTTAACGCATGCTTGTAATTGACTATGATTCAAGTTGTAGTCGACCACCTGCTTCTTAAACCGTGTTGAACTTGATCACTCAGAAAATCGTAATCCATACGCCACATCATCGTTGACCACTCTCGGTACCGCTGTGGAAGCCACAGTGCTTTCCACAGCGGTGTCCACTGGAATTGGACCGCTATCGTTACGCTGCCAAAATTCGCAGCGGTGTTCTACCGCTGCCATTACTGTTGTTAAAGCCACAACGGCAGCGGTTTGAGCTGTTTGTCGCTTCTACTGTTCGTCACATCCTCAAAACCTCCCTCAAACATAACCTCATACTCCCAAACGCTGTCACATCTTCGGGAAGTCTCCGCATTGGTAAATCGTGTTTTGTAATCATTGGTAATTCAAGCCATATCCAACATGTGTTATTCCACTAAAAACCCGAGGTTACACTCTCATAACTGTAGATATTTTACACAACCAAAATATCAGTGTCTATCGATATAGATATTACATATGGTATGATCCTACACAAGTAGTTCATAATTAAAGCTAGGTCATAAAGTCCGTTATACCTTTCCAATTATATCTTTTCCTTTAAGTACCATCTATTCTTTAATGAACAATTGTATCATTCAATCCTTTACAGAAGAAGAATAGTGCTCTTAATCGTTCAAGTCCTGAATCAACCCTTAAGGAAACTACTCCTCTACTTCTCGCAAGAATGAGTGGATTCCTCTATTATGTGTATACCTTCCCAGCCACAAGCCAAACCGTGATTCTAAGATACGGAGTTATTGATCGGGAATACTATTCTGATCTCACCCATGGTATGTCAAAAAAACACGATCTAACTTGAAGGAGTCAGTAATGTAAGTTCCTCTAAGTTAGATTGTCTTATTTCGGTGACAAACTACAATTGGGGTTTGAAATGTAAGGGTAGCTTAGGTATTGGTAAAGGCCCTCTCAAGACCTCATGTTGTTAAGCACTCCAAATGTATATCTCTTGTGCTTAGTTTTCTTTGAAAAGACTTAGTTACACACACACACACACACACCTATCATGTTTGCATATGTATTTATTGCTCTTGTGTGTTTTCTCTTCACATGTCACATTTCACACATGCACTTCATTATTATATCTTGTTATGTGTTAGTGTGTCTAGTAATTCATTTACTGATTATTGTTCGGAAACATTTGCGCATGTAGGATGGTGTGCTTGGTTTAGCGCGACAATCGCCTTCGAAGAATGCCCTTGGCTTCTCCTTTGGTTTCACCACAATTGGTGAAATGACGGTTTGATCAATGGCCATAACTACCGAATGAAACAACCATTCAATTCCAGAAGTCTATGGAATGATTCTACGGTTATGATCAGTTGTTTCCAACAGCCGTTCGAAGTCACCGTTTAGACCTGATTGATTTTATCTCTCGATTTATTTTCTACGGTTGTGATCGGCGATTTTGAAACCGCCGAATCAAACTGCCATTGATACCCTATTCTCTCAGGATCAATAAGTGTTAACCATTGTTTTGTTTGCAATCCATGTCATATTTTTGTTCAAACATGCATTTTTGGACTAGGAGATCTACTTAGGAAGTACTATTTGAATGACCTATAGTTATCTTTATGACATGATGATTCTTTAAATGACATGCTCAAAATGAAAAAGCATGAAATTCTTACGACATGCTCAAAATGAAAAGCATGAATTGATGATTGCAAATTCCAAAATGCAAAATTATGTGTGAAAAGCAAATTATGAAACTCAAATGAATAAAGGATCTTGTATCCGTTCTAAGGATTATAAAATTCAAATGTCTCTCTTTCTTTATTTGTTGAACATGGCTACTATCATACGTGTTTCATATCCGGAAAAATCGAATAGGGTGCAAAAAGTGACTTATGTCATGTTTTGCTTATAAAATTGGATATAGTTGCTCATAAAAAATTGAATGATTGATAACTCTATATCCTTGCTTTATTCATGACAAATGGTAAAATTGGTTTGAATTCATTAGGAAACCTTTGTCATTTGCTTTGCCAAATACCATTGATTTTTAGACTTGAATGCAATATGTCTTGAATGCAAAGCATCTTAATCACACATTTTCATAAAATAAATCTCCTTGTTTATCTCCAATTAATTGACTTGCATAATGTGCTTGTATATGACTATGCAAATGTCTTATATTCTACTATCTCTCTTTTCTACAAGTGACCCGGTTGGGGAAACTCCTTTTCCTATCTCATGACAAAAATGGGGAGTAGGATGTGGTAAGGGAGATTGCTAAATAATAGTAGCAAATTTGCATATTGGGAGATTATGAATTGAGGGGGAATAACCCGTTGAGGGGGAGGCATTGCATTACACATTCATTGCATGATGTTGCTTAATTTCTTTAAAATGCAAATGCTTGTTTTGTTTTCACTTGATCATCTCACATAACACTTGTCTTGAAAAGAGTAGAAACTTACTTTGTTTTGAAGGATTGATTGTTCTACAAGAGATTGAAGATTTGAAGATCTGCTTTCAAATACCTTTTTATAATGTAGAAAATCATTGTTAACCTTTAGTTTCTATTTTGTTGTGAGGATCAATGTAAGTGATGGTTTTGTCACAAAATAGCCAAAGGGGGAGATTGTAAGTTCCTCAAAGTTTGATTAGCTTATTTTGGTGACAAACCAAAATTGGGGTTTGAAATGTAAGGGTAGCTTAGGTATTGGTGATCTAGCTCAAAGGCCCTCTCAAGACCTCATGTTGTTAAGAACTCCAAAAGTATATCTCTTGTGCTTAGTTTTCTTTGAAGAGACTTAGTTGCAAACACACACCTATCATGTTTGCATATGTATTTATTGCTCTTGTGTGCTTACTCTTCACATGTCACATTTCACACATGCACTTCGTTGTTGTATCTTGTTGTGTGTTAATGTATCTAGCAATTCATTTCCTGAATATTGTTCGGAAACGTCCGTGCATGCACGATGGTGTGCTTGGTTTAGTGCGATGATCGCCTTCGGAGAATGCCCTTGGCTTCTCCTTTGGTTTCACCACAATTGGTGAAACGACAATTTTATTGGCAGCCATGACTGCCGAATGAAAATGCCATTCAATTCCAAAAGTCTCTGGAATGATTCTATGGTTATGATCAGCGGTTTCCAACCGCCATTCGAAATCGCCTTTTAGACCTAATTAATTTTATCTCTCGGTTTATTTTCTACAGTTGGGATCGGCTATTTCGAAACCGCCGTTGATACCCTGCTCTCTCAGGATCAATTTGACGGTTAGATCGGTGGTTGGTGGCCGCCAAATGAAACCGCCATTACTCCCCTGTTCTCTGGAGTTCAATTCGGTGGTTAGATCAGTGGTTTTGAAACCGCCAATCGACGCATTTCAGGGGCAAACTTGACTTTTCACCAATCTTTTTATTGGCCTCCATAAATACACCATTATGCCATTCTTTGAATGCACACTCTTTACACTCTTTGATCATCAAGAACCCTATACTTCAAAGAGAGATTTTTGAGAGATGTCTCGTTGAGTGATGTGTGTAGATAATTGACCCCATGAGGGGAACTCAAGCAAAGAGACCAATTGCATACTTGTCATCGTGCTTCTTTATTAATTGCTTGAGTAGCTTGGTTGCACATATGCTTATATGATATTTTATTCAATAAGTGTGAACCATTGCTTTATTTGCAATCCATGTCATATTTTTGTTCAAACATACATTTTTGGACTAGGAGATCTACTTAGGAAGTACTCTTTGAATGACCTATAATTATCTTCATGACATGATGATTCTTTAAATGACATGCTCAAAATGAAAAAGCATGAAATTCTTACGACATGCTCAAAATGAAAAGCATGAATTGATAATTGCAAATTCAAAAATGCAAAATTATGTGTGAAAAGCAAATTATGAGACTCAAATGAATAAAGGATCTTGTATCCGTTCTAAGGATTATAAAATTCAAATGTCTCTCTTTCTTTATTTGTTGAACATGGCTACTATCATACGGGTTTCATATCCGGAAAAATCGAATAGGGTGCAAAAAGTGACTTATGTCATGTTTTGCTTATAAAATTGGATATAGTTGCTCATAAAAAATTGAATGATTGATAACTCTATATCCTTGCTTTATTCATGACAAATGGTGAAATTGGTTTGAATTCATTAGGAAACCTTTGTCATTTGTTTTACCAAATACCATTGATTTTTAGACTTGAATGCAACATGTCTTGGATGCAAAGCATCTTAATCACACATTTTCATAAAATAAATCTCATTGTTTCTCTCCAATTAATTGACTTGCATAATGTTCTTGTATATGACTATGCAAATGTCTTATATGCTACTATCTCTCTTTGCTACAAGTGACCCGGTTAAAAAACTCTTTTGCCTATCTCATGACAAAAATGGGGAGTAGGATATGGTAAGGGAGATTGCTAAATGAGAGTAGCAAATTTGCATATTGGGGAGATTATGAATTGAGGGGGAGCATTGCATTGCACATTTATTGCATGATGTTGCTTAATTTCTTTAAAATGCAAATGCTTGTTTTGTTTTCACTTGATCATCTCACATTGCACTTGTCTTGGAAAGTGTAGAAACTTACTTTGTTTTGAAGGATTGATTGTTCTACAAGAGATTAAAGACTTGAAGATCTAGCTTTTAAATATATCTTTGTAATGTAGAAAATCATTGTTGACCTTTAGTTTCTGTTTGGTTGTAAGGATCAATGTGAGTGGTGGTTTTGTCATGAAATAGCCAAAGGGGGAGATTGTAAGTTCCTCAAAGTTTGATTAGCTTATTTTGGTGACAAACCACAATTGGGGTTTGAAATGTAAGGGTAGCTTAAATATTAGTGATCTATCTCAAAGGCCCTCTCAAGATCTCATGTTGTTAAGCACTCCAAAGGTATATCTCTCGTGCTTAGTTTTCTTTGAAGAGACTTAGTTACACACACACACACCTATCATTTTGCATATGTATTTGTTGCTCTTGTGTGCTTACTCTTCACATGTCACATTTTATACATGCACTTCGATGTTGTATATTGTTGTGTGTTAGTGTGTCTAATAATTCATTTTCTGAATATTGTTCGGAAACGTCTGCGCATGCACAATTGTGTGCTTGGTTTAGCACGATGATCGCCTTCAGAGAATGCCCTTGGCTTCTCCTTTGGTTTCAGCACAATTGGTGAAATAGCGAATTGATCGGCGGCCATGACTGCCGAATGAAACCGCTGTTCAATTCCAAACATCTTTGGAATGATTCTCTTCGAAACCGCCGTTTATACCTGATTGATTTTATCTCTGAATGCACACTCTTTGCACTCTTTGATCATCAAAAACCCTAAACTTGAAAGAGATTTTTGAGAGAAAAAACAATCAAGATTGCTCATTTGTTCACTCAAAATCATGTCCATGTGCATATAAGTTTATCTAGCATCATCTGGGATCATCTAGAGTGCATCCACGCATGGGTCTTCTTCAACACACAAGCTATGGTAAGTTGAACACTAATTTCATCTAATCTTAGTATTTACACTTAGCTATTTATCTCATTGTTAACTTGTATGTTCTTAGATTACTTTCTAATTACAAGATTGAGATTATGTGTTGAATGTTTGAGTGTTGTATTTTGATAGTTATACCTATGTTTGATTTATCTTATATAGCTATGATTTATGCCATGACATATAGTAATTGATATCTATGATTGATTTAATTATCATCTAATAATCCTAGATAAGCATTTAGTGTAACCTATCATTAAATTGCATTTTGGATATCATCCATATTCACTTAGGTTAATTTATCTCTTCATTGAGAAGTAAGTCTTGTGGCTTAGGTTGCTTAGGGCATAAGTTGCTATTAAAAGGTCTACAGATAGTAGAGGTGGGTTAGTGACCGTGTAGGGTTTTGACATGGTCAACCTAGGTTATGGACACCTTTGCAAATAGTGATTTCGAGGATCGTGTGTGGTGCACAGAACAACCCGTGGTTTTTCCTTATTGAATGTTTTCATGTAAAAATCAAGTGTCATTTAATATTCAACACCTTTACACTTGATTTATTGTTTTAACTAGATTGGGGTATTTTCGTAATATTGACTAATCGTGAAAATTGATAATAACCATCTAAAATCTATTCACCCCCTAACCCCCACCCATCCCTCCCTCTAGATACTCTTATACACACCATGTTATATTTGTTTCAAGTAAGACACTCAGGATTAAAATCACTCATATACAGCCATCATTTGTTGATATATATGAATCTCTTTATGTAAAGGATCTTGGTGATATATTCATATAGATCATGGCCCAGTCATTTATGATCACATAATATAAGGTGCCTTCATTTTCATATCACCATATGAGTAGTCTAAGATAAGATCATCATACATTATGGAATAGACCGCAGCTATAGATTAACCGCAAATAAAGCAAATAAAGTACTCAGTTTTATTTGCTCTCTATGGACTTTTTAGATTGCACATTTCAAACGGAATTTCTCTATATATGGCATTCATATACTCAGTTTGAGATTACATCTAGTAATCTTGGATGTTTAGCACATATGATATAAGCATATGAGTCATTTATTGAATGAAAAAACTGTTTCTTTTATTAATGGATTTATAACATTTACAAATTACAAACTTTAGGGCAAAAATCCCAACAATATGGTGTATAATTTGCAAAAAATTAAGGATCAGATTGAGTTCGGTTTCAATACAAAGAAAAGGTAAACGACTTTAGATTCATATTTTAAGAAAAATTTGAATTGAGAAAATAGAAGTTGTTAAGTTTTATTATTATTATTATTATTATTATTATTTTTAGTGTGAAAGGAAGTTGTTAAGTTAAAAGTTTATAGATATGGGTTATGAATTGATGAAATTGAATTTAGAAAATTTCATTTTTACCCAATAAGTCTCGGAAATTGAAAATATACTTAATAAGTCAAGAAACTACCTAATAAGTCTTGAAAACAACAAAATAAGTCTTGAAAACACTAAAATAAGTCTCGAAAACACAAAAAAGAGTGAGACTTATTTTTGTGAGTGTGTTTTAAGGGTATTTTTTCTTATATCCACACTCTAGGTATTATTAAAATTTAAGTTAATAAGTTGGTGATAATCTTACAACTCACTCTTTAAAGAGTGTTGTTAAAACCCTTTATGTTTTCCTCATTAAACCTGCTTGTATCAAAATTTTATTTAATTTTTTTTTTGCACGAACAATCCAAATCATATTATATTTATATTTAGTTGGCAGTGTGATCAAGCCAAAATTAGTATGATCCTGGCCCTCATTTCCGTTTCTTTTCGCTTGATTCTCAGGCATTTCCCGGTGTTTAATGTTGTTAAAATGAGTGTTTCAGGTTTTATCAGGTTTCAAGAGCAATGGAGATGAAGTGGAGGACTTGTGTGAAAAATGCCTCACAAATGGGAAGGAACAGGGCATTTTTGCCACTTAGACATGAGAGGTCGCTACATGGGTGCCATGGCGACAGAGGATTCTCCAAGTCATCAGAAGGTCGCCATTTGGGCACCACTTGGTCGCCATGGCGACAGAAAGTCTCCAAATGAACCAGGTGGGGTCACCACTTGGGGTCGCCATGGTGACCACCCTTGCAAGTGGCGCAAGTGGCGACCTAGTGCAATCAAGCCATGGTCGCTACTTAGGGTCGCCATGGCGACCTTGATGTTGCAAGTGGCGACCCCTTTACATTTTGCAGGGTCGCAACACATAGTCGCCATGGCGACCTAGAGGTACAAGTGGCGACCTCTACACAAATTGGTCATGGTCACCACTTGCCAGATGGCGAAAAAGATGGTTCTCATGGTGACCTTTGCCTGTAACCGTTTTACGGACCAGGGTCGCCATAAAGACGAAATAGCGAACAAGGCGCCACATCAGCAAATCAAGCGGTTATCAGTACACGTCTAGGAGTGTGTATAAATAGGACGACCATTCTTTTTCAAAGGCATCGAAAATCTGAGAAAGAGATCAGAGAACACATTTGAGATCTAGCTCTTCATCCATGGCACACTATTCCTCATCCTCCATTTCTCTCCTTGAACTCATCTAATTCATCCAACCCTCAACACAAAACCTTGATTACTTCACTACATCATTCCTCATCCCACCATTTCTCCACCAAAATCCTTAGTCACTTCCCACCAAAACACCCACATTCCAAGACATATCCTCTACTTCCATTCCTTGCATCTAGGAGCATAGAGGAGAAGAAGGATCAAGCTTAAAGAAGGTGACCCAAGGGTTATTTCCTTAATATTTACTTCTTTTCATTTATTGCAAATATGTGTAACTAAACCCCTAATTTAGGGGATAGATTTGAGGATCAATTGGTTGTGGGTTTAGCTTAGCTTGTAATGAATCTCTTATGTGTTATATTCATTCAAATTAATTAGATTCCATTCATTATAATTGACTTGTATATCACTTGTTGATTGCTATCTTGAGTGGAGTAATTTGTTATATATTCATATGTGGATTGACAATCCTTGTGTGATTAAGAACCCATTGGATAGGGTAGATTAGTGATGGGTATATCAACCCCACTAATCTAAGCCTCTAAGTGGTTAACATAATGAGATTGGTACATTAAAGTAGCTAGTTAGCTTACCCACATTCAATTGTTAATCGATCTATTCCCTAGCTATCTCATTAATTGATTCTATCACTATTCTTATCAAGGTGTTGAGTATTCTATTTTTCCTAACATTTTTGTGTATTTTCATTTGAGTAGTTAGCATTGGTGGTTTTAGAAACCACACATCTATCAAACACTATGATTTACTTTATTGTTCAAAGATTAGTCAATTTATCTAATTAACACTCCATTCCCTGTGGAACGAACTTGCTCACTATTTTGCTATCAAATCACATTTTAAAAAAGGATTAAGTGGCTTACAAGATTTTTTAATAATCAACCAAAAACTATATTATTTTTTTGAGTACACAAACGACCTCATCAAAAAATGGCGCCGCTGCCGGGGAATTTGGTAGCGTTGATTACATAGATTGACTTTTCTTCACATTTTATTAGTATATTGTAGATTGTTAGTTTAGTATTTTGTCTTGTGGTTATTGAATTGTTCATAGTGCTATTTTTATTTTTTTTCTTTCCTTGTATCTCTTTATTTATTCCTCTTTCAGGTGCTCAGTTTTATGCACGGTAGGAGATCACTAGGTAGAGGAGTTCATCCCCCACTAGAAGGCATTAGCCGTGTGAGAGAGTTCGAAGCAATTCTAAGACAAACTATGAGTACTGAAGGACAACAACCTTGGAGGGAAGACGAAGCTCCTTTTAGAGAGGAGATGACGGAAGAGACTCAAACCAACCGTGGTCAAAGGATGACCATGGGAGAGTATGCCTTGCCGGATATCGGGAACCAACCATCGCCTATCGTGTTAGACCCGATTGCTAGGGGTTATGAGTTGAGGACAATGCACATCAACCTCTTGCCGTCATTTCATGGGAAGTTGAATGAAGACTGCCTCCAGTTCATGAAGGAGTACAGTGCTATTATTGAGATCTTCCCCATCATGCGTCTCATGCGCGAACAGTTGCAAATGCGTTGCTTCCAGTATTGTATGAAGGATGCGGCTGTGACATGGCTCATGGGGCTTAGGCCGGGATCATTGACAAGTTGGAGTCAAATTTGCAAGGTATTTTTCAATAGATTCTTTCCGGCTAGGAAAGTGAAGGAGTTAAAGGTGAAGATAACAGACTTTTATGAGAGTGAAGGGGAGCTTTTTCATGAGTCTTGGGAGAGGTATCAACACCTTGTGGCCCAATGCCCCCCTCACATGTTCACTGAGGAATATAAGGTGTCTTGTTTCCAAGGAGGTTTAACTCGGTTCTCCCAAGTGTTGGTGGATAACGCTTGTGGAGGTTCATATGACACCAAGACCGCCTCGGAGATATATGACATCTATGAGATGTTGGCACAAAACTCCCAACAACGAAATACCAATAGTATTCAAGGAGGGAAATTTGATGTAAATGCTAGTACGAAAGCCGCCATCGAAATCTCAAGGATAAACAAGAAGGTGGAGACCTTGACTTCTCATATTGAGAGTATGGGATTTCCTAAGGCGGGAGTGAAGTTGCTAGGAAGGCAAGAAGGAGGCTCTAGCGGGCAATTCAATGAAAATGAAGGGTTTGAGGACACCTTTCAAGGTCAAGAGCAAGAGGAGGTTCAAGCTATGGGATTTCAAGGACAAGGAAACAACTCCTATTCCAACAACTATGCTCAACCATAGAGGAACCACCCAAACCTTTCTTGGTTAAACAACAATAACATTTTGAACCCACCACCAAGAAATCAACAACAAGGGATGTACAATCAAGGAGGTAGATCACAAGGAGGTTACCGTCAAAATCAACAACAAGGGATGAACAATCAAGGAAGTAGCTCACAAGGAGGCTACTGTCAAAATCAACCACCAGGAGGATTCCCACAAGGAGGAAACCAATAGGGAGGAAACCAATGGAACAACAACAACAATGCTCAACCTAGCTTGTATCAACCTCGCCGAAACATTGATGAAGAGATGAGAGGTATGATGCAAGGTTTCCAAAGAGCCGAGAATACCTTGACAAGTTTGATGCAAGCTAGTGGCCAAAGGTTTGGCAACCTCGAAGCATCTTTTAGGAAATTGGAGACCCAAATGGGGCAAATTGCCGAGGCCCTTCAAAAACAAGAAAAGGGGAAGTTTCCAAGCCACACCGAGCAAGCTAAGGAGGGAAATTTTGTCAAGAAGGATGGAGCTAGGGATGAGGCTATGTTGTTTGAAGAAGCATATGTTCGGAAAGTGGAAGATCCAGGAAGTTTTGTGATTCCTATATCAATAAGAGATAGTGGGGTGCTTAAAGGAGTACTAGATTTGGGAGCAAGTGTGAGTATGATGCCCCTATCAACTTATGTGAAGTTGGGTTTGGTAGGATTGAAACCAACCGGGAAGAAACTTATGCTAGCGGATCAATCCTCACTATCATCGAGTGGTGAAATAAGGGATGTCCCAATTGTCATTGACGGAATAATGGTGTTAACGGATTTTGTAGTCCTTGACATTGGTGACAAGTCAAATGATGTGAAAGAGTGGCAAGTTCTTCTCGGTAGACCATTCATGGCTACCGCTCAAATGAAGATTGATGTTTGCAAGAGGAGAATTTGTATGCATGCATTTGAGAAAGAACTTGAGATTGACATAACCATATGCAATGATAACCTAAAAAGCATTGGGAGTTGCTATGTGGTAGAGGTGCAGCCACCAAGGTCAAAGGGTGGAAAAGTATGTGAATTAGTGCAATTATATGAAAAGAGTAGCCAAGAAGACGAAGTTGAGAGCATTGGTGACTCTGAGATTGAAGGCCTCAAGAATGCCAACCAAGAGCTTATGCTTGAAGTAAAGGTGCTCAAGGCGGAGAAATATGCTTTAAAGAAGAAGCTTGATGATTTAGCAAGGCGGAACCATAAACTCAAAAAGATCAATGTGGCTCTCACCATGGAGAATGAGGTGACGGTGAAAGAGCTTAGGGATTTGGCTAAACTCACCGAAGAATTTGAGGAAGAGTCCTCAAGAAAAATGAGAAAGACCCTAATGAGTATAGATGCCAAGAACAAGGCACTTGAGGAGTTGAAGGAGGAATTGAGCAAGAGGGAGATATCCTTGAAGGTTGCTAAGGTGAAGGAGCGTGACTATTTGGTAGAGATAGATCGGATGGATCAAGCCATCAAGGAACTCACCAATGACGGTCCCTCAAGGCCTCAACCTCCATTGCAAAAGGAAAGATTTCCTTCATACCCTTTAACTTGTTATTTTTGTCATAAGAGGGGTCATGTAAAGTCTAGGTGCTTTGAATTTTTGAAGCATGCTAATCATGAGAAAACTAGACCTAGAATGAGATCTAACCATGTATAGAAAATTTGGGTTAGGAAGGATTTGGTAAATCAAGTCCGGGATGAGTCTATGGGTCCAATTTGGGTAGTCAAGAGAAAAATGAATGATTGCATAGTTGGCTTGGGTGATGAGCATCATGGTTCCATTTCGCATGGTAGGATGCGGTAGTATGATTTACATTTTGTTTTTACATTTCATGCCATGAATAAATTGTTGGTGTTTTATTTTTGCTTGTTGTGTGTTCTTTTGTTTGCCTTGTTTTCTAAATAAGTGTCCATTTATTCTTGCTAGTGGTTTGTATTGTGAGCTTATTTGTGGATTGTGTTTTACTGCAGGAGCTGATGGAAATACATTCAGAAAAGACCTCAAGTGAGGGTCGCAGTTTGGTCGCCACTTGCAAATGGCGACCTCATAAGTGGCGACCTTACTTACAAGAAGACTTCAAGGTCGCCATTTACAAGGTCGCTATGGCGACCACATGGTGCAAATGGCGACCTCGGTATACCTGATGTGGTCGCCACATGGTCGCCATGGCGACCTTACTTATGCAAATGGCGACCACATGTAAATGTGCCAAATCCTTCTTGGTCGCCATGGCGACTGAGAGACACAAATGGCGACATAGGGCATTTAGGATATAAGTGAGCAACTCAAAACATAATGCCGCACAACACAAATTGCTCTCTTCTCAAATTCTCTCAATCTCAAAGCCGTGGCACGCACATAATCATCAAATCCGATAAGCAATCACTCTAGTTCTTCATTTTTCCCATTCAAATCCTTCCTACATTGCATCTAGAAACACTAAGGGTGGTTTTGAGTTTGATTTGAAGTGAATAGTGCATAGGATTGGAGTTTGTGTGTTTTGATTTGTATAGAAGTGATTGTGGTAGTGTTGAAGTCATATTGATTGATTGTGGTGCACTTGGTGAGTGCTAGATTGATATTGAAATGTCGTTGTGCTGTCAGATTTCTGTCAGAAAGTGTAGTCCGAATTTGAGTGTGATTATGGCTCCAAAGATGAAATTACCAAACAAGGGAGGAAAGGGCAGCAAGACCCCCACTCCTAAGAGGAAGGTGGTCCCAGAATACAAACTGAATAGGAATTTTGATGAAAGATTAGAGTCGTTTGCTGAAAAGAAGATGTGGCCTGAGAGAGGCATTGATTTGGAGAGTTTAAGGGATACCCCTATCCCAGCAACTGTGAATGACATGGGATGGGGAGGATTGGCAGCCACTCCTCCACACTATAGTGAGAGCTTGGTGAAGGAGTTTTATGCGGGAATGAATCCCGGGGAGTATATGAGGGGTGGTCCTATTCTAGTGAGAGGGGTTCCCATTTACTTGAATGCAACGGACATTAATATCTACTTTGGGACGACATTGTTGGAAATTGAGGGGTTGCGTGAGAGGATGGTGGAAGGAATCACCACACACCCATTGTATGTGAAGAATTTAGTGGAGTTTGCTAACATTATGACCATCACTCCTATGACTGTCTGGATGGCGAAAGAGATTCCCTCTCAAGCAGTTAAACTTGAAGATTGAGCAAGCCTTTTGGCACATCTTCCTTAATTCTTCCCTCAGGCCAGTTTCCCACATATCCACTGTTCCATTTGAGGTGGCTAGGATCCTTCATAGTATCATTGAGAGGCAGCCTATTGATGTGGGTATTATTGTGAAGATGGAGATTCAGCGGATTGGGAGGAATGAATCAGAGACAGATATCCTCCCTTTCCCATGTTTCATCACAGAGGCCTGCAAGTTGGCGGGTGTAGATGTATCCGAGGACATACTTAAGCCCCCCATGTCAGATATGGACTTGACCACTTAGCGACGCTTTATGATAAAGCGTGGGGAGATACCAACTGGTGGGAAACGTAGGAGAGTGCAGGGGTCAGAGGCTGGCACTAGTGTTAGGGAAGAATTTGAGATAGTTATTCCTGATGAGGACGATGATGATGAAGAGGAGGAGGTTCCTATTTGTGATGATCCTAGGCAGCCGTTAGGTCTTCGGATTCTAGATGGAGTACAGCGCATTAGGAAGACTCAGACTGGTGATTTTGATATTCTTCATGCTGACAAACTTGTGATTGAAGAAAGGCAGAGGGCCTTGAAGGACAGGCAACTGAAGTTGGAAAGCCTGATTCAGGATTTGAGTGAGACAGTGATCACAGGTTTTACAGATCTCCGCCATGATCTGAGGCTCACCCCATATGTCAGGAGGCCGAAGAAGCCCATCACAGGGACTCCACCTACCCCCGTCGCACCTTCAGGACTTAGTACAGAGGAGCCTGATTTCGTTTTTCATACTGCACAGTCTGCTGTTGAGGAGGCAGCACAGTTAGAGGAGGCCATGGCCCGTTCCTTGACAGATCAGGGGCCCCGTTATGTAGGAGGTCCTCCCATTGATGAGGCAGCTGCGCAGAGGAGATGGAGAAAGGAGCAGTCTAGGAGAGCGGCATTAGCAAGAGAGCAGAGAAGGAAGGACCCGAAGGGGAAGGGTAGAGTAGAGCAGGATGAGGAGGAGGATTCAGATTAGTGGGCATACTAGAATTTCTAGGAATTGTTTTAGCCTTCCATCATTTGCATTTTCTATCTTTTTATTTGGACACCGCTAGTTTTATGTTTTTACTTTTGGATTATATTGTTGGATATTTTAGTTTGGTTTTTGCTTATTTGCATTTCTTTCCCTTTTGATCTTTATTTTTTCATTGTTGCCTTTATATTGACTCGGCTTAGAATAAGGGTGTGGATTGATTTTGGTAGTGGATTTAGGACATTTGTGCTTTATTGATATATGTTGTTGTGTGGATTTTGTGTATGGATGATTGAGAGGGCAATATGTCGGATTATTGTTACATTTTGCTTTTGCCTTTGTTGGATTATTACTTGAAACTTGTTGGGTTGTGCTTGTTGTCATTATTTATACCACCCCATGAACATTGAGGACAATGTCAAGTTTAGGTTGGGGGTACATTTGCGCAACGCCATGATGCTTGGTTTTCAAAATTGTGTGCCAAAATTTTCATGCTTGGTTTTCAAAATTGTGTGCCAAATTTTTCGAAAATTTTTGCGATATTGCCATATTGGAGCATGCTTTGCTTGTGGAGATTGTTCTTTACATGATGTAGTGAGGAATTGTGCATCTTTGAGAGTGTTTGGTTTAGATTAACACCATGCCACTAAGGGTGTCATTGAACAAAGTGCGTTAATCTTTTTCTCTTAATGTTGAGTGAATTATCAAGTTGCTTGATGGCTAAGAATTAATAGTGGAGATTCCCGTGAGGATCACAAACACAGTCTTTAAAAAGCATACGTTGAGTTGTAAACATTCACTCTTTAAACACTCATTCTCAAACACTCATACAAACATGTATTGGTCTCATTTGCACTAAATGTTGTTTGCCATAGAATATTATGGACTGCTTGTGGATACCTTATTTTGCTTAGTGGACAAGTCTTTAGAAATTATTTTAGGCAATGCATGTGAAAACCACTTTGGCCTAAACACTTCCAACCAATGTGAATATGTGTGCTCCCAAGCCCCTTTGAAGCCAAACACATTTGAAGCTTTTCTTTCATAAACCACATCTACATGAACCTTATAGCCTATTAATAATTGACCTACCTTGACCAAATGATTTACGAAGGCTTAGGAAATCAATGTAAAATTTTGAACTTGTAAATGTTAGGTGTGTACCTAGGCATGTAAATGTGTGTAAGAGTCTTGCAAAGCAAGAAATGTTTGAAAAAGAAAAATTGAAAGAAAACAAAAGCTTGAAAAGAATGTGAAGAGAAAAGAAAAAAAAAAAATGAAAAGCATGAAAAGGAAAGAATTGGCAAGCAAAGAAAAGCAAAGAAAAAGAGAATCAAGAAATTAGGCACAAATGGCCTAGAAAAGAAAGAGAACTAAATGAACTACTCAAGTTGAAAATATGAGTAGCATACACATGTATAATTGTGAGCCTGGACACCTTGAAGTGTGAACAATATGTGTGAAACTTGTGGAACTAAAAATTAGAATGTATGCCTTAATGTAATCATTAGGTTCCTTGATATCCAATTTTTCCTATTCTTTGTTTCACCATAACCTGAGGCCCCATTACAACCAAAGAAAAGACCTTCATGATCTTTAGGATTGTCCATTTTGTACAATTTGGTTGATGCATGTTCTTTCTAATTCATGGCTTGCAATTCCATTCATGAGACCACTTTTCAGGAAATTGCGTTTTTAATGATTATCATGTGCAATCAATTTGATACCATAACATGAATTCATATTGCACATGTATGATATTGAGTGAACCTAGGAGTCTTGGAGAAAAGAAGAGAGAATCCGGTGAGATTTAGTATCAAAGCGAATTACATTCTAACTTGAAGAGCACCTTTGCGTTGAAGCTTTGGCATTTCGAATGTAAGATCGCATTGCGTACAATCATATCTAAGTGTGGCACATTTTTAATCTTTACTTGACATACTCTTACATGTTGAAGTCCTCATTATTGCATAACTGTATTAATCTCTTCATTATTGGCTTTGCACATTGACCATGAGAAGTAATGACTTTTGAAACATCTCTATGAATGTCTTTGGGGGTTGCTTGTGATTGTTTTGCTCGAGGACTAGCAAAAGATTGGTTTGGGGGTATTTGATCAAGCCAAAAATTGGTATGATCCTGGCCCTCATTTCCGTTTCTTTTCGCTTGATTCTCGGGCATTTCCCGGTGTTTAATGTTGTTAAAATGAGTGTTTCATGTTTTATCAGGTTTCAAGAGCAATGGAGATGAAGTGGAGGACTTGTGTGAAAAATGCCTCACAAATGAGAAGGAACAGGGCATTTTCACCACTTAGACATGAGAGGTCGCTACATGGGCGCCATGGCGACAGAGGATTCTCCAAGTCATCAGAAGGTCACCATTTGGGCGCCACTTGGTCGCCATGGCGACAGAAAGTCTCCAAATGAACCAGGTGGGGTCACCACTTGGGGTCGCCATGGCGACCACCCTTGCAAGTGGCGACCTAGTGCAATCAAGCCATGGTCGCTACTTAGGGTCGCCATGGCGACCTTGATGTTGCAAGTGGCGACCCCTTTACATTTTACAGGGTCGCCACACATGGTCGCCATGGCAACCTAGAGGTACAAGTGGCGACCTCTACACAAATTGGTCATGGTCGCCACTTGCCAGATGGCGAAAAAGATGGTTCTCATAGCGACCTTTGCCTGTAACCGTTTTACGCACCAGGGTCGCCATAGCGACGAAATAGCGAACAAGGCGCCACATCAGCAAATCAAGTGGTTATCAGTACACGTCCAAGAGTGTGTATAAATAGGACGACCATTCTTCTTCAAAGGCATCAAAAATCTGAGAAAGAGATCAGAGAACACATTTGAGATCTAGCTCTTCATCCATGGCACACTATTCCTCATCCTCCATTTCTCTCCTTGAACTCATCTAATCCATCCAACCCTCAACACAAAACCTTGATTACTTCACTACATCATTCCTCATCCCACCATTTCTCCACCAAAATCCTTAGTCACTTCCCACCAAAACACCCACATTCCAAGACACATCCTCTACTTCCATTCCTTGCATCTAAGAGCATAGAGGAGAAGAAGGATCAAGCTTAAAGAAGGTGACCCAAGGGTTATTTCCTTACTGTTTACTTCTTTTCATTTATTGCAAATATGTGTAACTAAACCCCTAATTTAGGGGATAGATTTGAGGATCAATTGGTTGTGGGTTTAGCTTAGCTTGTAATGAATCTCTTATGTGTTATATTCATTCAAATTAATTAGATTCCATTCATTATAATTGACTTGTATATCACTTGTTGATTGCTATCTTGAGTGGAGTAATTTGTTATATATTCATATGTGGATTGACAATCCTTGTGTGATTAAGAACCCATTGGATAGGATAGATTAGTGGTGGGTATATCAACCCCACTAATCTAAGCCTCTAAGTGGTTAACATAATGAGATTGGTACATTAAAGTAGCTAGTTAGCTTACCCACATTCAATTGTTAATCGATCTATTCCCTAGCTATCTCATTAATTGATTCTATCACTGTTCTTATCAATGTGTTGAGTATTCTATTTTTCCTAACATTTTTGTGTATTTTCATTTGAGTAGTTAGCATTGGTGGTTTTAGAAACCACACATCTATCAAACACTATGATTTACTTTATTATTCAAAGATTAGTCAATTTATCTAATTAACACTCCATTCCCTGTGGAACGAACTTGCTCACTATTTTACTATCAAATCACATTTTAAAAAAGGATTAAGTGACTTAAAAGAGTTTTCAAGAATCAACCAAAAACTATATTATTTTGTTGAGTACACAAACGACTTCATCACAGTGCACAGTACAAATTACATGTACAGACAACATACCTAAACCATCTGTATACATGAACCCTATGTCACTTTTTTTTTTTTTTTTTTTTTTTTTTTGGGAGAAAAGAACAGACTTGATGAAATATTAGGTTCCAATTAAATAAAACGCACCTCAATGAAATATTTAGGTTGTTTCACCACACTTGCATGGCCGGTCATGGTTGGATACGTAGATAACAAATTTTTTGTTATCTCTATTAACCATTTTCCAGCTAGGTTATGCTTTCGGTTTAGAATTCCTTGAACAAATCCTGCATGTCCTAAAGTAGATGCAATATGCAGTACTCCTCCTCTGAGTTCTCTCCATCTAACAACAGACCCGTATCTCGAAAGGTACCGTTGAAAACTTAGTTTTATGTTATTTTCTTTTTACATAATCAAAATGTTATCAGGCACTTAGCAATTTTTGTTTTCATCCTTATTTACACAAATGACTAAAATATCATTTTGAATTTGGTAATTGTCCTATTTTAATTATTGTGTCTTAAGTACTCCCTTAAAATAAATAAATAAATCATGTTTTAAAGATGGCAGCCCTTAATAAACTTTATATCCAAAAATGGATTTTAGAACATCTCTAATGTAAAAGTGGCTTACATACCAATAATCATTGACATGACAACAATGTCAAGAGACTTATTTCATATATGACATAAAAATAGACTTGATTGACAATTAATTCAAAATTAATTTGGTTTCTAGTCCTTCTGTCTACAGCACAATTTCTTTTAATGATGTGTCCATTTTTTTTTTTTTTTCTGTTTTATTTTTTATTTTATTTTCTTATAAAAAATAGATGAAAAATTAATATCAATTTTAAATATTTGCTGAGTCAAACAATGTATAGAAATATAGAATTTTAAGTATTTTAAGCATACTATGGATTATAGCATATATTATTCTAGCTATCCTTTAATTTTGGAAGGATTCACCGATGCTAGTTGGATCACATATCGAAGTGATATGCATCCACAAGCAGGTGGATTTCCACACACTTGGTGTATGAGCTAATAGTACATGAAAGTTTGAAGTTTGTTATAGATTTAAGAAGTTGCAGCATACGTTCAGGTTCTACTCCCACCATTGGAGGACATGGGCAGCCTGATTCATACAGGCTGCTTGGCGTCGATACAAGAAAAGGATGATGGGGCATAGTTTTATGGCATCAGAATCTTTGCCTTCGGATGAGAAAGAGACGGACAAGACGAGGGAAGAGGAACATTATCCTGCCAGTTCGAATTCTTCTCGGGCAAAACTAAACCTTGGGGTTACCATACTGGCTTCAAGATTTGCAGCGAATACAAGGAGAGGAATGCAAAAACTTGAGGAACCCGCTAGAGATTTCTCTGCTAAGGGCTAAAGTCAAGGAATAACTTTTAGATGGGTTCTGGAATGTTAGCTGATTATATTACTTGTAATATCGTATACAAATACAACACGAGAACTTCACCAGATGTTAGCTGATTATAGCATTGGTCAGAACTATGGACCTCAAAATCTCTACTGACCCTTGAGATTTGATATCAATTTAATTCTCTTATACAACTTAACCAGAAGCTGAATGAACAAGAAAGTGTAACATTGCAAAATCGTGTAAAAAAAAGGCATGAATATTCAGCCTGGATCAACATTGCAAACTAAGTATTATCATGCTATTTAATATGTTACTATCATACAGAGAGGTATTCCGTTACATGGTTTTTTTTGGTTGTTTATCTGGTCTTCAATCACTCCTCTTTCACGGGCCATACCTGTTGATGTCATTAAACTCTATATTCTTGTACTTCTGGGATATTAACTCTGCTTGAACTTTTCTAGCAGTGTCTGTTGCACAACCAACAAGAATGAGAACAGAAGTACCTGCGAATCCCCTGAATGCAGTCAAGTGCGTAGTTTGTTCAATCACAGCAGGACCGGCAGCAAGGATCGCCAAAAATGCTGAACCAAGCACTGATATCCGACTAAGAACCTACATTCCAACCATCAAAATATATTAATGAGTCCAAGATCATCTTGAAGCTGATCAAGGCTTTGAGTTCAAGCAAGAACTTAAGCAATTCCTGTGAAGGATTTGAAGAGGAGAGTAGCACCAACTTTCAGAAAAAAAAAATGATGGAAAAAGAACATAGGGGATGATATAACTGCAAAGAGTTGTGTATGACATGATTATCCAGAAATTAACCACTTCTGTGAAGGATTCAAATAGGAGACGCATCAAACTTTGAAAAACGCAAACTGATTAGAAAAAAAGTCGGAAAGATAACATAAGACAGAAAAAAGAGTTCCGTACGGGAATAATTATTCCTTTTTATGGAGAACCAAACTAAAGTATAGCAAGGAGTCCATTTATTCAAATAAGAAAATTACCGTTTTTATATATGCAGCTGTACTTTTACCCGGTCGGACTAGGGGAATTGATGCACCTTGTCGCTTCAACTGTTCGCTGACATCGTCAGGATCTAATTGTAGGAAAGTGTAGTAGTAGTTGAAGAAGGCTATCAAGAGGATATTGGTTGGGAGGTAAAATGAACCTACAAAGATTTTACCTGCTTAGCTTTGGACCGTATTAAATCTTATATTATAAAAGGTTAGCTTAGCTAGATTGACTAAATGCCAATGAACCAATGAACCAATGATACCCTAATTCAAGTTACTTTATTTATAAGTCAATAGTTACAGAAAATATAGCCAAAGACCTATTCCACTTATACAAGGTGAAACGTGCAAAAGATTATATAGACCCGAAGGCTAAATCAATATATTTGAGAAAATTAAATTATATTGAATGATATAAACTCATTCACTGGTCAAAATTACAAATCTTACCTCCTGGATTTAAAGCCAATGCAGCCTTCTTTAGCGCAGCTATACCAGTGAATCGTGCTAGAGTACCAGGAAGAGCCAATGATGATGTTGAAAATATTATTGGCATCACTCCAGAACTATTGACCTGCTTGAGTAAAACAATTAAATCTACAAAACAATAAATTTCGAAGATGCACACCTAAAAAGTGAATAATACCCTGTTAACAAGATAAGGTAATACATGATTAAAACCATATAATTAGAAAACTTATTTTTGTATCTTCATCTAACCCTAAGTGGTATCATGGGTTCAATATATCTCATGAGTTTCCTAACTATCAAGGTTGTATGGTCCAACATTAGTCTCTGGTTTAGAATTTGGTAAACGAGGAAACTTGAGAGATTTCTGGATATCAAGGAAAAAAAAAAAGTTGTAGCTTGACCTGATCATCCAGAAGAGCAAGAAATCAAAGTTGAGATGATCATATAAACACAAAAAAATTATGCACTAGAGAGGTGCTTGTGCGTGCAACTTATATAACAAGTATTGCTGGAAAAACTCTAGAAGATGTGCCTGGCAAAACTTAACACTTCAATTTTCTATTCTTCGACCTATATTATCAGTTAACCTATAGACATCAAAGCATGCTCTTACATGTTTGTGCAGACATGCGCATGTGAGAGAGATGTGACCATAAACCATTACCCTTTCTACAGAATAATCATCTTAGAACCAATTATGCAATAGACATCGTAGCATTTATATATATATATATATATATTAGGAAACAAAAGTATATTGAGAAAAAAGAAAGAAACAAAAGAGCTCTATAACATCTTATTTGACCCTGGTCCTTAAGATAGTAAAAGCATTGATTGTTTCCTCCCACATTTGGGGGAAAATATGACCGCTCAATTTTCAGTCCTAAGGATGTGACCTTCAAGTGGTTATTTCTACTTTAGAAATGGTCTGGAGTAGCAGGTTTACTCCTATGATCAGTTAAATTCCTAATCCTTAGAAATAAGAACTCTATTATCAAGCTGATCACGACCTATGACCAATACAAGTTCACTTATATTTTGAGTGAGAAAAATAATTTATAGTGTCAATAACACGCTTCTCAAACAAATTTTGGAAGCAAGAGCACAGTTCTTGCCTTTTATAACAAGCTTAAGTGTGAATACAACTATTTGTTGGTGAAAGTAACATTAGAATAGATATATATTATCTATTAGAAACAAAACTGAATAATTCCAATTCAAAATATTTTACATTTAATGCTCTGCAGTTTTAGTATTTAAGCAGATCAAAGCATCATAACTTTAGAAAAACTAACCTAAAGCATAACCTGGAATACAAACCTTAAAGGGTAGGTAAGCAGATCTTTGGAGCCCTCCACCTCTGCTGCTGTATCTTGAAGCATAGTTGAGTGGAATTTTTCTCTCTGCTTCCTGAAACACTTTGTTGAGATAATTGTTAAAATTTCTATGTTTCTGCTAATCCAAGTATCATCAAACATAACAAATAGACATTACCTGAACATAAACAATACTGAGAACTAACAAGAAGAATGAAACTATAATGCCGATGAACCCAATGTAGTTACCATCCTGAAATGCTTCTGCAACGGTCCTACCAAAAGATGCTGGCAAGTAGGAGATAATGCTTGTGAATATTAAGAGAGATGTTCCATTACCAAGCTTTAGATCAGAGATCCGTTCCCCGATATATGTTGTAAATACAGAGCCAAGTGTCAACAAAGTAACAGATGTGACAACCCACTGCGTACTGAAGTCATTGACGTAGGGACGAAGGAAAAGTACTTGACCAATAGCCTGTCATCAGAAATACATCAAGATTAGGAGGTTGCTTAATCACATGCCCATTATTTGATCTATTCTGACAGTGAAATCCAGCTTGCACAAAAGTTCTCCTTTGTCTACACAACTTTGATCCTCTATGTGATTGAAAGAAAAGACTGTACTGTTTATAATGGTTTTCTTAATAGTTTTCTTCTTCCATCATGTAAATTATCCTTCATTGATTTTTTGTGAAAGATCAAAAACAATAACCAAACACAGCATAATGAAGTTTTCATGAGCAACAAATACTATTACAAAAGTATGGTAAATATGTTTGTGCCAAGAATCCACAGGCCTGAGTTCCTGAGTTCCTTACCTGTACTATTGCAAACCCAACCGAAGCATATTGAGTATATTGAAGCACTTTCTTTCTTCCTGCTTCACCTTCTCTTTTTTGAAGATCTTGCAACTTGGGATAAACTTGGGCAAGAAGCTGAAACACAATTTGCGCATTGATAAAGGGAACAATACCAAGAGAGCATATTCCAAGTCTACCAATGCCTCCTCCAGAAAATGTATCCAATGTGCTTAATAAACTATTTTGATCCAAATTGCCTAAAAAAGCTTCTCGATTTACCCCACCAAGAGGTATATATATTCCAAGTCGGGATAGAGCCAAAAACCCCAAAAGCTTGAGAAATTTTCCAGGTAATGGGCCTTTGAAGAAGTCCCCAAAATCAATGGAACTGTCCTCAATAGCAGCTGCAAATTAAAAAGTATTCTCATCAACTGCTTAGAACTTGTACTATCAATCGACAGTTACTTGAATAGTTGAATATTTCTAAGAAATATGGTTATAAGCCATGAGAAAAACCTGCCAATCCTCGAGCTGAAGAAGATTTCTCCTTTTTTGTACCTGAGGTGTTCTCAAAGATTGGTGACAACAAGCTTAGAAAGCTATCCCATGTGCTATTTAGATCAGAATATATATCTGGATTGATACCCAAGGGATCAAAAACTGAGCCCTTGCAACTGAGAATGAATTCCAATCAGCAAGTGGGATAAATATTACCACGACTGCAAAGTAACCAGATTTCTGGCAATTGTTGAGAAGTGACAAAGAATGAATTTGATATTTACAGCAGTTTACAAATATGGGTATACTATTGAAGATCGCTATTAAAGTGCACCAGCAAGCATCATTTAAGAAATTTTTGTCTGAGTTTGAACCTTAGCACAAGTTATAACACGGGTTAATATTATAAACCTCCTCTCACTTTTGAGCTATTATTGGATGTATAGTTATAAATACTTTTATTTTAGAAACCTTCCCTATGGACTAACACCATTAGCATTCCGTTTGTGTTGAATAAGTTTGACCGTTAAAAAGTCCAAAAATATCTCTATTTAAGCTTCAATTGTATGAATTGAACATTATACCTTCATACTTTTACCAAATAAATTAATAAATAGTTCAAAGGTGAGGGGAGGTTTTTAATATTAACCCTTATAACACCAAAGATTCTAGTTTTTGATATGCTATAGATAGCTTCCAGGATGTTTCAACTTTATAAAGGAAATTGCAAAACAATAGAAATAAGCCACTCAATAACAAGTGGGAACAATGGGGAATAACGATGGAAAATCGGTGAATTTCGAGATCTGTTTGAACCTAATTAATGAAAGTAAGTACGAAATCAGTAAAATTTATGATAGCCTCCAAGTTATAATATATAGTAGCTAGTGTACATTTATCTTAAGGATGGTATTGGCTATTGGGAGATAATGAACTACGGACATAAAGTCTAGTTGAACCGTTGAGGCAGATCATGGTAGCTTTATAATTGAAAACACAAAATGAGAAAGAAATAGAGCGGTTGGGGTTGACTGTAATCAGCAGCATTCCATATAAGATGGTTTAGCTTGTCAAAAAGCCAACATTAAACATCTATAAATTGTATGATCTAATCCACTTAGCAACTCTGCCAAGTAATATGTGAAATCAGAACCAATTCCGATGTACACCTCACAAACTAACTTTTGAGCAATGTATTTGAAATCTTGCTACCTCTAGTATACACTTGGAAACAGGATTTGGATTCCTGTAATTAGTTCTCTTCAGATCATTGTCCACAGTGACTCAAGATCGGACAAGCTAAAACAAAACCACACAATCAATCACTAGACATTGTGCACATTTAGGGAATTTCACTCCTACAATTTCAGCTTATATTAAACTTCTCCCAATGTTTCATTCTATTAGTGCACACCTCATTTTTTATTAATTTACCCAAGTTGAACCGGCAAATGTCTTCTGTAAGATATAATACTGGTTGTGTTCAACAACTTGTATAGCTTCAAAGTTTCAAGTGTATAATTAACTAAAACTAAAGTGAGATTTCTTTTTGTCAGCTTGGGAAATCTTCAAATTCAGGGCCCAACCTAACTTCAAACTGAATCCAAATCCAAATCTTGGCACTCATTCCAAATATCTAGTTCTCGCACTACTAAATTAGTAAATATAAAGAAAGTGTGCACTTTTTAAGATAGAAACCACAAAAAATAACTACTCTTATAATCCAACTATACAAAAACAGAACACCCAATACAAAATATGTACATATATTCAGAGAGGCTCATGGTATGACACAAAAATGATCAAATAATGGGCTCAATTCACAGAAAACAGAAAAGGGTATGTGAGAGAGATACCTGCTAGATAGAAGACCAAAGTTGCATGATTTGGAGGTATTTTTGGAGATGGCGTTGGTGGGTTTTCTCGGAAGAGAAAAACTGGCTCTGCAAATTGAATTTCCTACCTTCTTATGAGTAGAATGGTTAAAGCAGAGAGGCCAAGAGGAAGAAGAAGAAGATTGTCTGACAGTTATCAACATTTTTTTTTTCTCTCTTTCTAGAGACTTGTTATCTATTCACGTTGGCTTTTGTTCTTCATTTGCTTCTCCTCGGCTGAGAAGAGATGTGAGAAGTGGACGTTACCACACCCAGTTTGGATTCTGGTCTCAACATAATAAATATTTTATTTTAGGGGTAAATATTGACATAAATACATTTCAAAGAGTAAGTATGAAAATAATAAAATGACCAAATGTCCTTAGTTATTAAAATTTAAAAATAAAGATGATTTTTTTTATTTTTTAAAAAAAAACTTAAAGTTAGTATAAATAATTTAAAATTTATAAACAATTCATTATTATAAATTTTGAATTTTAAAAACAAAAAAAAAATAATTAAAAAATTATCTTCTTTAAAAATAGTAAAATAAACTAAATTTAAAATAAAGATATTTTATCGTTTTTAAAATAGTTTTTTTTTTCCATTTTAAATTTATATTCCGTTAAAAATATTATATTCAATAAATTTAATTTAAATTTTTCTATATAAAAAAGATTAGCTTCATTTTAAGTTTTAATATATAAGGTCAATTTGATATTTTTTATTAGTTCAATTTTAATAGTATGAGAGGTTTGACCGACAAATGCATACTTACTTTCTAACTCTATTTATGCCAAACGAACTTGCCAAGGAACATGCTCAAAGCGAGAAAAGAGCAGATGAATCACATAAGAAGAATCACTTTCAAGTCAGATCTGACACCACCTATACTTCCAAGCAAAATTAATGGCTAGAGAAACCGCATGAAACTCAGCCTCAAATGCAAACACCTAACAAATAGGGATAGCAAAACAACCATTCACAAAAGCCCGATAAATATGGAAGACTCACCCACAACCTCCAACTCCCGGAGAACTCAAGGCAGCACCAACCGTATTGACTTTGATCCAACTAGGAGCCGGAGGCGACCAAATCACACTCTTGATAACCTAGGCCCTAACATGACGACCACGAAGACTGAACCACCGAAGAATCATAAGATCATCCATATAATTACGCATACAACCAATCTCCATGTGATTAGCATCAGAAACCGCACGCCAATCTCCATTGTTTTTAGCCAAAATTTTAAAAATTTTGCAAATTTCCAAAAATCTTGCTATAATGCCATATTTGAGCATATTTCGCTTGTTGAGATTGTGCTAATTGCATGAGCGAGTGAGGAATTATGCATCTTTGTGGTTGCTTGGTTTAAATTAACGTCATGCCATTTAGAGTTGCATTGCGCAAAGCATGCTAGTCCTTTTCTCATAATGATTGGAGTGAATTATCAACTTTGCTTAAAGGCTTGGAATTAATAGTGGATACTTCTCATGAGTGTCACAAACACGGCCTAAAAAGTGTATTTTAAGGGAATTCTTTCACTCTTTAAACACTCATACAAGCATGTGTAAGTGTTGCAATGGAAAGTTTTGTTAAGATCAATAGGTTTTAAAAATTTTATCGTCTTTAGACCTTTTCATATACACGAATATGAGGAAGATATTTGTTTTCATACCTTTGAAGAACACTCCTTCATTTTCTTTCCGATCATTCACTTTTAAGCCTTCCAAGCTATGTCCCACGATCTACCAACTGTGTGTGTAGGCACGTCACGAATTTTGAAAGTACTTGAATGGAGGCTTGAGAGATCCGGAAGACAACCCTTTGTCCTCTCTTGTGAATTCGGCCAAGGTAGGGGGAAGAGATTTTTTTTTTTTTCTTTTTTTTTTTTCCACTCTATGTTGCCACACCACTTTGGCTCTATTAGGGTTTTAGGTTGTTTATTTTTTCTGATAAGTATATTTAATATACTAGGATCCCGGGGCTTAGTAAACTAAGTTAAAATAGGATTCTAAATCCTTTTTAATTCGGTCACCTCTAGAGTTTGAACCTTTGACCTCTTGAAAGCAAATAAAAATAATCTCTTATTATTTTATTATTTTGCTCTTGTCAAGGTTCGAAACTGAAACCTCCAAATAACAATTAATAATTCTTAATTATTTATATGTTTATTAAATAATCATATTATTTAATATTTAATTAATCAATTAAATAATATATTAATTAAATAATCACTTGATTTAATTAATTCCCAGAATATATTTAAGTTATTTTCGTAACATAATTAATTGGAGCATCCAATTTTCCATGAGTAGAGATTACACATTTGGGAAATGGGGATGGATATAGGTCCCCCTATCCCCATCCCCATCCCAACCCCAACCCCAACCCCACCCCCCATATCAATCCCCATTCCCAATTCCCCATTTTTCCCGTTTTCCTCGTTTTTCCCCATTTTCCTGTTTTTCCCCGTTTCCACATTTTCCCATTTGACTAAAAATTACAAATTAAACTATAAAAAATAAATAAATAAATAAATAAATAAATAACAAATATTCTATTACAAATACAAAATAAAATTCATTAGTGCATTTTATATAAAAATGTGTATATATACTTAGGGAGTTAGGGTTTTCAAAGAATAAAAAAAAATTAAAAATATATATTATAATTATATTTATATATGTTTGGGAGAAATGGGGAAATTCCTCATTTCAATATAATTGTGGGGAAAATGGGAAAATGGGAAAATGGGGATGGGAAGGGGTCCCCCCTCCCTATCCCCATCCCCATCCCCATCCCCATCCCCATCCCCATCCCCATTTCAATATAATTGTGGGGAAAATGGGGAAATGGGGATGGGGAGGGGTCCCCTCCCCATCCCCATCCCCATCCCCATTTCAATTTGGGGATGATTTTCATCCCCATTTCCCCATTTTTCCCAACAAAAAAATATTCCTCAAATAGGGATGGGGACGCGGGGAATTGGGGCTCCGGGGAAAAATATGCATCTCTATTCATGAGCCTTGTTACATCAATCGTAAAGGGCTAGCAAAGGGACCTAATGGACCTACAATTTTAAGCTCCAATAATACTTAGAAAAATTAATTAAACTATTTAATTAATATTTCAACATTATTAACCTCGGAGTTATTCCACTAAAAACCCAAGGTTGTACTCTCATAACTGTAGATGTTTTACACAACAAAATTACCAGTGTCCATCGATATAGCTATTACATATGGTATGATACTCCACAAGTAGTTCATAATTAGAGCTAGGTCATAAAATCAATTATACATCTCTAATTATATACATTCCTTTAAGTACCATTGATTTTCTAATGAATGATTATATCCTTCATTCCTCTATGGAAGAAGGAGAGCGCTCTTAATCGTTCAAGCCCTGAATCAACCATTAAAGGAACTACTCATCTACTTCTCGCAAGAAGGAGTGGATTCCACTATTGTGTACATACTTTCCCAGCCACAAGCCAAACCGTGATTTCAAGATACAGAGTTATTAATCGGGAATGCTATTCTGATCTAACCCATGGTATGTCAAAAACCACGATCTAACTTGAAGGAGTCAGTAAGACACTCAGGATTATGGGTGTACACCCAAACCGCCAAACCGATCAACCCACCCAAACCAAACTAATTTAAGCGGGTTGGTTTGGTTTTGTTAAAGAAAAAAAAACGATTGGGTTATTTTTTAGTAACCCGATTGGTTTGGATTAGTTTGTGAGTTGTGTTTTATCGACCCGCATAACCCAACCCAAACCATTACATACTTATATATATATTTAAATTATCATATAAAAAAATTAAAGTTAACCTAATTTTATATTATATTTAATTCCAAGGTTACCGGTCTCTATTTATTTTTAAAGTTATTTTATCTCATCCGAAGTTGTTGGCACTAAATAAATTTACTGAGGATAAGTAGCTATTTTTTTTTTTTTTCGTACAAAAACACATTAAGCAATACGGTTTAGTTTTTTTTTTTTTTTTTTTTTTTAATAAGTTTTATGTGTTCTACACTTGAGGATTTTTTATTTTATTTTTTTTACTATTATTGTTACACACTTTGGTTAAATTTAGTATTATTGTTTATCTTATTGATAATGAGTTTAATAGCTTATATTGATATTATTATATTTATTCAAATAAAAAATTATTATTATTTTCTTGAACCACCAAACTAAATTGAACCAAACCGATTTTTATTGGTTTGGTTTGGTTTGGTTTGGTTTAACATTATAATTGGTTTGGTTTAGGTTGTAAAAAATTAGCCCGAATAATGGTTTGGATTGGGTATCATAAAACCCAACCCATGCCCACCCCTACTCAGGATTAAGATCACCCATATACAGTCATCATTTGTCGATATATATGAATCTCTTCATATAACGAATCTTGGTGATAAATTCATATAGATCGTGGTCTAATCCTATATGATCACATCATATAAGGTGCTTCCTAGGGATGACAATTGGACCCGGACCTGCGAGTACTGACCCAAACCCGAACCTTATAGGTCAAGTCTGGGTCCTTACATTCGAATCACAGGTCAGGTCTAGGTCTAAAATAAAGGACCCGTATTAGGTTCGGGTCGGGTCGGGTCGGATCTGGTCAAAAAAATAGGACCCAAACTCGTGAACCCGACTAGTCAAAAACGATGATGAGAAACCATTGTTAAAGTCAATTCCTCTTCTGGGTTCATCTTCATTTTTTTTCTTCTCGTAAGAACAATAAAGTACACAAATGGTCAAATGGTCGGTCATACCAAGAACATGCAAGCCAGACCAGCCATCGAACAAGCAGCAAATGCATAAATTCTCTATCCAGACAAAAACCTAGAAAAAAAAATAGTTAAAAACGAAACTTGATAACTAAAACAAGTGGGTGACCTGAGAAAATTTGTGAGATAAAAGTTGAAAAATAGCAGACCTGCGTGTAAGAGAGAGAACAGAGACCATCTGATTCTTCTTCTTCCAAGAAATTATCTTCTCTTTCCTTATCCAAAAAATCCAAAATTTACACCAACCCACATAAAAATTAGACCCAAAATTGCAAAGACAAACAAGAAATGAAGAATTGTAGAGCGTAGTAAGGGCATCTCCAACCCTACTGCATCCCCTGCGCCACCTTCAATTTCTAGCAAAAATTGCCTCCAACTCAGTAGCAAATCCTTCGCAATTTTTGCTTCAATAACGTCGTGCAATATATTGCGTGACACTATTCACTTGGTGCAACTTTTGCACAAATTTTCCTCTTTTTTTTAATTTTTTTATTGTAAATTGGGTTTTGATTGGTTGGAAATTTAGAGCAATATGTTGGAGATGGAATAGTGAAATAGTGTGAAAGTTGCACTATTTTAATGTAAAAGTTGCACTAAAAACACTATTTGGGTTTGAGATGGTCTAAGCAAAGCTAAGAAGAGGGTTGTGTTGTTTATTGTCCATGTTAAAGTGATGAATAGAGCAAGTGAACCAAGAAAAGTTTAGAGAGAAAGATTTTTATTATCTTAAAGATTTTCCAGTTCCATGGGTCGGCGGGTCCATGGGTCCAGACTTGAACCCGTGAAAATTCGCGGGTCTGCGTTTGGTCTAGACCCGAACTCATGAATTTTCATGGGTATGGGTCCAATATTTTTTGATGGGTCTGGGTCTAATAGGACCCGACCCGAACCCGAACCCGAACCCGTGGATGTTTCCTCTTTGGAGGTTTGCCACGTAAAAAATCATGTGTCAAGTATCTCTATCCTTATCTCTTTGATATTTGTTTATTTTAATCAAATTGATCTTTGATTAACATAGTTTCTTTAACATGTACTTGATCATATGAGACATTTATAAAAGAATACAAGTACTTGTTGATTTATGTTTCTAATATAAATCTCTTCATACAAATCATAGACTATGTTTGATCTTTCAAATTGAATATGCTTATCAGTAGTCCATATGTATTTGTATGTGCTTACTGAGGTGTAATACATGCTATCTAGAGGGATTGAAAAAGGCTATGTTTCCTCTTCGAAGGTTCACCACGTAAAAAATCATGTGTCAAGTATCTCTACCCTTATCTCTTTGATTTTTGTTTATTTGAATCAAATCGATCTTGTATGAATTCTTATTGATAATATCTTTGTAAGACAAGATCTTTGATTAACATTGTTTCCTTAACATGCACTTGATCATATGAGACATTTATAAAAGAATACAAGTACTTGTTGATTTATGTTTCTAGTATAAATCTCTTCATGCAAATCATAGACTATGTTTGATCTTTCAAATTGAATATGCTTATCAATAGTCTATATGTACTTGTATGTGCTTATGGAGGTGTGATACATGCTATCTCTCCCGCCCCCCAGTAGGTTAGCTTTAGGCAATTTAACCATGATTGTATTTATATAATATTTTACCCAAATTTCTTAACTTTAGTGTTTTGTAAATAATTAATTTTACTAATTAATTAATTTAGGGTTTAGGATCTAGGGTTTGGGGTTTTCAAGGTTTAGGGTTTAGGGTTTTTAGGTTCTAGTTGCAAATGTCTTAAGTAACCAATTTATCATATCACATTTATACTAACAAATTAATTTAGTAGGTAATTTCTAGTATAATATAATAGATATGTGTCATTTACTATTATTTACAAAGGTTTAATTTTACTAATTAATTTAGTGTTTAGAGTCTAAGGCCTAGGGCTTTCAGAGAAGAATAGAGTATTTTGTGTAGCTTTATGAAATAAATTTAGATAAAAAGCATTTTACAATGAAATCAGTCATGTAATATTTTAACCAAATTTCCTTTATGCTAGTGTTTTGCAAATGTTTTATAATAACTTAAAATTTTATACCTATGTAGAATAGTGTTTTTTGTGTAGTTTATGAAATAAATTTAGATAAAAAGGCGTTTTACGATGAAATATGTCAAGTGATATTTTACCCAAATTTCCTTTACCCTTGTATTTTGCAAATGAAACTGTTAACAAAGCCTTATAATATTTAATTAATATTTATAAACCACCTCCACCTATGGCCACCGTCCAACCACCCCCTCCCACCTATGGCCACCGTCCGACCACCAGATCACCACCAATTAATTGTCATTACTAAGGATTGAACTTGAGATCTCAAGTCAATAGTTACAAGTCTTTACCACTTGACCACAACATTTGATGAGTTAACAATTGAATAGTATTTATATATAACCTATATGAGTTATTAGAAATAAAAAAAAAAAATAATAAATAAAAAACTTGTTAGATAAATTTAAATTTATTCAACTAATCAAAATTCTAATTTCGACGACAGATATATATTAAAAAATATTTATTGAAACTTTTAATAAAATTATATTTTTTAACACATATATAGTCGAGTTATTAGTCAATACTCTATGGTCACGTTTGGTTACATGGTGTAAAGGTAATCGGAATGAGAATGAGAATGAGAATGAGAATGAGAAGAGAAAGGAAAGGAAAGGAAAACTAAGGGCCTGTCCTGTATCGTTTTACATGCCCGTTTTCGTTTTTGTTTTCTAAATCCGATTTTGAATACGCGTTCGTTACCGTTTTTCATTTTATTTTCCATTTTATTTTCCAAAACAAAAACAAAAACAAAAACAACAACAGTGTTAAAAGTGAAAAATTTCCAAAACAACTTTTTTGATGTTTTCCATTTTGTTTTTCATTTAAAATAAAAAAATAATTTTTTTTTTCTTTTTTTCTTCCTTTCACTGATGTTCATCTCCTTCCTTTCCTTCTCTCTTCTTCTTCTTCCTCTTCTTCTCCTTCCCGACTGACGCCAGCACCACCGACCTTCTTCTTCCCGACCGACGCGATTGCACCGCCGTCCGTTGGTCTTCTTCTTCTTCTTCCCGACCGATGCTTCTTCTTCTTTCCGTCGGTCTCTTCTCCTTCTTCACTGCCGATCTCTTCTTCTTCTTCTTCTTCTTCTTCTTCTTCTTCTTCTTCTTCTTCCCTTCTTCTTCTTTCGGTCGATCTCTTCTTCTTCTTCTTCTTCTTTTTCTTCTTCTTCTTTCCGATATGCTTAAGAGAGGACATTTGGAAATTTCTGAAAAATTTCCAGATTTCCAGATTTGTTAATTAAAAAAAAATATGGTATTTTGTTGATAAATCTAGTATTTTGTTGGTAATTTGTTTGATTTGAATGAGTTTTTGGTGTTGTTGTATTTTGATTTGGATTTTGATTTCAAATGTTGGTGTTGATTTTGTTGGTATATTGATTTCAGATTTTGTATATACAGATTATTGATGATTGATTTTTTTTTTAATAGATTGATTTGGTCTTATAAATTGGAAAAAAAATATAGTGATGATGATGATGATTCATAAACTGGAGATTGATCTGGTCTAAAAAATAATAATTAATATTAAATTATTCGAAATACAAGTTCCAGGATATGCTACCAGACGTGTTTGTTATGTTTTCATATTCGGAATCCAACTTTCAGGATATGCTACTAGACGCGTATTTGGATTTTGAATCTGAAACCAAAAACACTGTTTTCATTTTCATTTTTATTTTCGAAAAACAAAACCAAAAACAGCATCTGAAAAATGTTACAGGACAGGCCCTAAGTTTTTGGTTTGGTTGGAACTTTAAAATTAGACTCTAAATTAGTATTATTTTGTTTGGTTAATAACGGAATTGAATGAAGTTGACTATATTTTGACCAAAATACCCTTAATTATAAAACATTCATAATAACATGATATATTTTGGATAATAATAATAAAATAGTAAAGTATATAATATAATAATAATATACTTATATAATATAATATATATTATATTATATTATATATATTAATATATTAATATTATATATATTATATAATATAATATTTATATTATATATAATATATAATAGTATAATATATATAATATATACTATATATTATATATAATAATATAATATATACTATATATTATATTATATTATATATGTTTATATATCATTGTATATATAATATAGTACATATATATATATTTATATATCATTAATATAATATATATATATATAATAATAAATTTTTTTTGGAAACGAGAGTATTTTTGGAATGGAGTTGGGGCATATAAGGGTATTTTTGGAATATAAATTTTTGTTTGGAATGGAATGGCATTCCATTGGTTTTTTGATGCAGTTGGGGCATGTAAGGGTATTTCCGGAATATAACTAAAGTGCCCATAGTTGACTTCCGTTAACTTTAACTATTGACCATAATTTTAACCCACAATGACTAAAGTGTCCCTATTTACCTATTTTATTATTTAAATTAATAATTAAAAAATGAAACAGAAAAGACAAAGAAAACAAAATCAATCATGTATTAAATAATATATAATAATAATAATATATTATTTTTGGAAATGAGAGTATTTTTAGAATGGAGTTGGGGCTATAAGGGTATTTCTAGAATATAACTAAAGTTCCCATAGTTGACTTCCGTTATCTCTAACCATTGACCATAATTTTAACCCACAATGACTAAAGTGTCCCTATTTTCCTATTTTATTATTTAAATTAATAATTAAAAAACAAAACAGAAAAGATAAATAAAACAAAATCAATCATATATTATATTATATATATTATATATTTATTAAATAATATATATTTATAATATTTATAATATTTTATTATATATATTATATTATTATATTAAATAATATATATTATATATTTATTAAATAATATATAATATAATATAATATAATATATATTTATAGGAAATCACATCTAATAATATAATAATAATATATATTTATAATATTTATATAATATATATATTATATACTATTATATTAAATAATATATATTATATATATTATATTATATATTTTAAAACATTCATAATATATAATTTTTTTTAAATTTTTACTTCCTATTTTCAACACCAAACAAAATCCTGATATGGATTTATTTTACAATAAGATATCGGTTTTTGGGCAAACTGATATTGGATAAGTAAAATTTTAAAATTAATAAATTTACTTTTAAAAAATTCAAAAAAATAATTTTTTAAAAAATGTTTATTTATTTTGCACCCTCTTTTTTCATACTAAAAGACACATTAATAAGTAATTACCCATATAAATTAGTAATCTGAGTCTTACATTTGTTTATTAAATTGCAAGATGTATGTTGAGAAATATATCCCCTGTAATGAGAGTTGTATTTCAAATCGTGCTTTTTACAATTGATGTTATAAGTCTCTTATAAGCCATGTTTGGTTGGATGGAATGGAGAGGAAAGAAAGTTATTCCATTCGTTTGGTTTGTTAAATTGCAATGTGTTAGATCCTTTATTTATATTGGCTTGATTCCATTGCAAAACTCTCTATATTTGTATTAGTAGTTACTTAAGTGTTTCTTAGAAGAAAGGAGCCTCAAAGGTGAAGAAGCAACATCTTGTGCAAATATCGTCTTCAAGGGGAACATCGCTTATTTGGATGCTAAGGTATTAAGATTATTCTTCCTCTTGCAAGGCGTTAGCGCACACACACACAATTCATATATGTGTGTCCCTGTATCGTAGTTCAAACATTTGGTATAACACTTTCACACACATTTAGTATGCACGTGCATTTATCTTATTGTTAACAATCTTGTAGAATTGCATGTTTTCTCACTATCGCTTAAATATGGCATGCTTGTGTTGCATAGTGTTTATTTATTTGTGTTTCTTGTATTTTGGACTTGAACATGGTCTTATTTGATTCCTTATTGAGCTCCGGTCATTTCGGTTACTCATTCGTTTAGTTTCGAGTCCAAACAATGTAGCTACACTACTTTTCGTTCTCATTCTCATTCGTTGAGTTATGTTCGTCGTCATTTTCCGAGATGAATTCTCAACTATTTGTCAAAGTTTCATAGTCTTCGTTGTGCGTGAGGGAGTCACGATTCGTAATCCGAAAATGGATTCAAAATCAGAGTTCGGATGCCCAAATACGGCTAAAGAACATGAGAGGTGTGTGGGAGGAGCACCATGGCCAAAGGCCATGGCATGGCCATCCACGTGTGGAGGCCGTGTGCCACACGGCCCAACATGCCCTCTAGTCCCGTGTGGTACACGCGCCCCACACGGGGACAAGGCTGGTTTGGCTTGTGTTTGTTGGACAAAAATGCCCCTCTTCCCCTTCCTTTAAATGCCTTATCTTCCCTCCATTTCCAACAACTTGAATATAATCAAATTGGAAATTCTGAAGAAATGTTCATGATTTTTGCTTACTTACTTTGATCATAACTTCTTCATACGAACTCGAAATCGAGTGATTCAAAAGCCAAAATTGTTGGTCTCGACGAGAGATACAAACCCTAAGCATTTTCAGAGCCATTTGATTTCATCATTTTTCACAGCACTCTGATTTTCAGTCCGAGGTCCATTGGTTGTAGGTGAAACTTCTTCTCTTGCAATTTCATTTGATCATCTCTATGATTCTTTCTATTTGATTATTGAAATATGTTGAGAAGTATGTTAGATCATATGCTAGGGTTGTATGATTGATTAGTTAATTGAGTTTAGCTTTGTGATTTCTCTTAAACATATTTTTGCTAGACTTGAGGTTGATTGAAATTGATTCTAGAAATTGATTTTATAATGTGCTTCATATTATCTTTTAGGTTCAATTTCTTGATATAAGAACTAAGATTTTTGTGACATATATTGAATATCCTAATCTTGTTCTTATTGTTTTGGCATGCTTTGATTTCTAGATAGATTTGTGATTGTGTGTTGATAGTATATTCTAGATTATCATTAAGCATGTTCATAGAGTATGTTTGATCTACTTACTCTATTTGTGTGTGTTTGCATCATTTGCATCACCTAGATCATTGCTTTGTAATAGGTTGAAGTCTCTTGTCAAGGTGAGTGAAGCCTTTGATTTGAGCAAGAAGACTTGGCTAGGAAAGGTTTCCGGATAGCCAAACAAGAAGTCTTAGTTAGAATCAAGGTGATTCGGATAACTAAGCAAGAAGTCTTAGCAAGGAGTTTAATACTCCGGATGGTTGAGCTAGAATAGCTTAACTAGGATCTCTTGATCTAGATTGCTAAGCAATGAAATCTTCCTAGAGGCTTTTTAGTCTTGGATAGGAAGTTGCTCTCTAGAGGTGTGAGATACATCTTGGATAGAGAGTAGGCTAGGTAATTCACTAGGCCTTTGAGAGGTGATTAGGATTTGATTTGGATGTCATAGTGTTAATAACTTTGAGTGTGTAAGTTATTTTCATATAGTGGATTTGCTTTTCCGGTGGTTGTGGATTCAACCCGTGGATATTTCCTCTTTGAGGTTTTACCACTTAAAAACATTGTGTCTCATTTTCGCTTTATATTTCCTTATCTTCCATATGTTCACTTGTATTGATTCTTTTGTATATTGATGCTTACATGAATTGATTCATATTATATAATTGCTATATCATTTCAAGTATTCATTTCATTCTTATATTCCGCATTTTTGAATATTGGAAGAATTTGGGACTATACCTATTCACCCCCCTCTAGGTATAAAACATTATTGCTTTAAGGGAATTTCAGAATGGAATAGTGATTCCATTGGAAATAGGGATTCAAACATTCCAGCCAAAAACCAATGGAATGCCCTTCCATTCCAAACTGAAATTTTTATTCCATAAATACTCTCATATGCCCCAACACCATTCCAAAAATAATATATTTTTTTTAATAAAATTGGACTGATCTAAGGGGAAAAAGCATCACAAGCGATCATATGCTGAAAAACCCCTAGACAGTATCCGTATATAAAAGAGATAAAAGAAAGTAAAAAGTGACAAAAAGCAACAAAGCACAAAGAGCCAGGGAAAACAACCCCAAACAAAAAGAGGCACGTAGGCCACACCAAAAAGAAAAAGAAAACATCAAGAAAAACGAAAAGACTCGCGGCCCATGCAGTCATTGCCAACTAAAGAAGAACAGAATGGCGGGGCAGAGAACCACCAAGAATCTGTCTGAAGCTCCAAAGCATGCTTAGAAAGCATATCTGCAACTTGATTACCCTCCCTAAAAATATGTGTAACCTGAAAATCCATATGTGAGATTTGGAAGATGCAGCGCTGCCACGCCTGACGAACCCTCCAAGGAACCAACTCAGAACGAGAAGAGAGAAGCTGAACCACATAAGAAGAATCGCTCTCAAGCCAGATTCGATGCCACCCATACTTCCAAGCAAAATTAATGGCCAATGAGGCCGCCAGAAGCTCAGCCTCAAAAGCGAAAACCTGACCAAGAGGAATAGCAAAGCAACCCTTCACAAATGCTCTACAGTTCCGAAAGATACCACCACAACCACCAACCCCCGGAGAGCCCATAGCAGCGCCATCAGTATTCACTTTGATCCAGCCGGGGGCCGGAGGCGACCAAACCACACTCTTGATAACTAGTGCTTTAGAAGGGCGACCCTGAAGACCAAATCGACGAAGAATCAAAAGGTCATCCATACAGTTACGCATACAACCAATCCCTAGGCGATTAGCCTCTGAAACCGCACACCAGACCAAAGAAAGGACGGATCTAAAGTCCACCGACTTCCCTTCAAAGATCCACTGATTACGAGCAGTCCACACCCCCCATACCACTGCATGGATAGCCGCTTTCCACAAAATCTTGACCTGCTCACTAAAGGAAACTGACATGGCTTGCAAGAAGAAGGATTGCCAAGTGTCGGTAGAGACACGTCGCTGGAAAGTCAAGAAAACCGCCTCCCAAAGAGCAACCGCCAGGGGACAATGAAGAAAAAGATGATCTGCAGATTCACTACTAACCCCACAAATACTGCAACGAGAAGCCAACTGGAACCCAGACCTGCAAAGGCGATCCTCAGTAGGAAGCCTGTTCAACATCAAACGTCAAGTCAAAGCAGAGCGAGAGGGGGGAATAAAACGGGACCAAACATCTCTCCACCAAACAACCTGAGGAATATCACAGAAAAACTGGGAATAAGCAGCCTTGCAAGAAACACGACCATCCCGAGAATTAGCCCAAACCAGAGAATCCACAACAGGAGAAATTGCAATACGATCAATCCGAAAACACAGATCCGGGAAACGCGCTCGAAAACAATCGGCTAGCACCCATCTACCCTGATGAATAAAATCCGAAACCCTCGCCCGGAGCAGATTAGCTAAATAATCAGGAATCCCTAAAAGGTCCAAAATGGGAACCCCCAACCAATTATCCCGCCAAAAGTCCCTCTGAGAGTTCTCGCCAATTAGCCAGATACCTTCCTTAAGAAGGGAACTATAATTAGACCGAAGAGAAGACCAAATCGAGGAGGTGACATACCCTCCATGAGGCTTCTGTAAATGCCTGAGATACCTCTCCCGAAGAAAAGAGAAAGCAAAACCATCAGAGGTCATAAACTTCCAGGTGAATTTCCGCAATAGTGAGTCATTCAGCAACCCAATATCTTTCAGACCAAGACCACCTTGTGAGTAAGGCCTACAACAACGATCCCATGCAACCCGAACCAACTTAGTCTCCTCACAGGAACCGGTCCACAAAAAGTTTCTCAACTTGCGGTTAATTAGTGACAGAAGAGAAGAAGGCCACTTGTAAATCATGAAAGAGTGCACAAATGAACCAGTGATGACTGACCTGATCAGAGTAGCACGACCGGCCAGAGAGAGAGACTTGCCCTTCCATTTAGCGAATTTAGACAAGATCTTATCCGCAATAGGGCGTAGCACTGCTTTTCGAGGCTTACCTCGAAATAAAGGGACTCCCAAATAAGAAAATGGAAGATGCCCAATCTGCATACCAACCAGAGACTGCAAACTACCAATCCTAGAGGGGGAGATAGAAGATCCGAAATAAATCGAAGACTTACCCCAGTTAACCAACTGGCCTGAAATATCACCATAATTGCCAAAAGCACCCATGATATGCTTTAGATTCTTTTGAGTGCCTCTGCAAAAGATCAAAACATCATCTGCATAGAGCAAATGAGTTGGAGCCAAAAAACCCCTTGGGGAGGAAATCGGCGGAATCTGAGAAGAACCCACCAACCTCGTTAATAATCTACTAAGGAAGTCCTCTACAATACCAAACAAAAGTGGAGAGAGCGGATCTCCCTGACGAACCCCTCTAGAGCAACCGAAATATCCCTCTGGGACCCCATTCAAAAGAACTGAAAGCCTAGATGAACGAAGAATACTGTTCATCCAATCCACAAAAATAGAAGAGAACCCAAAAGCCTGAAGCACTCTGCAAAGGAAAGACCAATCCAGGGTGTCAAAAGCCTTACGAATATCAATCTTCATGGCCAAGTTACCCCCATAGCACTTCTTATGCAACACATTCACACAGTCAGAAGCCAAAGCAATACAATCCTCGATATGCCGGTCTCGAATGAAACCGAACTGCTGAGGAGAAATAATCCTGGAGGCAACAAGAGCTAAACGATCAGCCAAAATCTTCGAAGAAATTTTAAATAGAAAGTTGCTAAGAACAATCGGACGAAACTGATCAACCGAAATAGATTCCCTCAGCTTCGGAAGAAGAATAATGAAACTGGAATTAAGACCCGGGAAAATAACTCCGGTGATGAAAAAATCCTGAACAGCAAGGACCACGTCACTACCAACAACATCCCAACATCTTTGATAAAATCTACCAGAAAACCCATCTGGCCCAGGGGCAGAAGCAGCATCCATAGCAAAGACTGCATCGTGAATTTCATCTGCAGATGGAACGCTAATCAAGAAAACGTTCTCTACGGCAGTTACCAAGGAAGGAATCACATCATCTACAATAGATAAATCTCTTCCAACTTGAGAAACATCCGAGGAAAAAAGGTCAGAATAATAACTAATGATATGATCCCTGATGGTAGGCCGATCCTCCGAGATAACCCCATTAATCGAAAGGGCTGATATAACATTACGATACTGCCTACGTTTGATAGAGGCATGAAAGAATGATGTGTTCCGATCCCCATCACGAAGCCACCTAACTCTAGACCGATCCCGAAAAAAACACTCCTGTCTCTGTAACAACACATCAAGCTCAGAATGAACACTCGCCTCGGCCATAAAAAGATCATCTGAAAAACCCCGGTTAGACAAATCTAGCTGAATAGAATGAAGCTCCGCACACTTCCCAGCAATGGTAGAGTTAAGATCACCAAAAACCTCCCAATTCCAAGACTTGAGAGCCTTCTTCAAGCTTCTCAGCTTATAGATAACAACCTGAGGAGGCCTACCCACAACATGAGAGCTCCAAATCCTACGAATAATAGCAATAAAATCAGGATGCTCTAACCACATGCTCTGAAACCGAAACGGTCTATGACTAGAGACCTCAAAATCTGACAACCGAACCAACAACGGGCAGTGATCTGAACAGATACGGGGAAGAGCCACACACGAAATTTCCCGCCAACAGGAAATGCAACCATCAGAAACCAAAACTCTATCTAATCGTCTCTCAACTCTAGTGCGGTTACTGCGACCTCTAACCCAAGTGAATCGGGCACCCTGAGAACGAATACCAACCAAATCACAATCCTCAATCATCGACCTGAAATCCTCACAAGAACCATGGGCAGGAGAACGAGAACCCAAAGCCTCATGAGCACCCAGAACCGCATTAAAATCCCCAACAACCAACCAGGAAGAAGAAACCAAACTAACCATATCACGAAGAGACTGCCAAAGAGACCTACGAACCACTGTAGAAGTGCTCGCATAAACAAAAGTGTACCAATGCACCCGAGAACCGATCGAAAGTGAAACAGTAAGATGTTGCTCATGACAATGAACTATCTGAACCTCAGGAAAAGAAACACAAGCGAAAACCCAAATAGTCGGAATCAACCCACCCCTATCATTCATGCCCACCAGACGAAGATCGAGAGAAGACCAGAAACCTGAAGAGATAGAGGAAAAATCAACCATAGGCTCTGCAATACAAACCAAAGCAGGTCTATGTAAACGACATAACTCTCTAAGTACTCGCCTCATGGGCTCGCCCCGGATCCCACGACAGTTCCAAAAGAGAACATTAGTCATCGGAAACCGTCGGAGGAGCCCGATATCCGGACTTTAAAGAAGCCAGCCTACGCTCAACCCTCAAAGCTCTCTGAGCAATCTCATCATCGGCGAACTCACCCTCCTCCATTTGGGAAGCCCATGAGGAATTTGCAATGAGGTGAAGCTCGGCCTGAGATTCTGACAACAGACCCGAGGTCCGAATAAGCCCCCTAGGAACCACAACCGAAGAACAAGAAACACCAGATCCATCACTACTCTGATCCACATTGACATTCGAAATTGAAGACACAACCGCCTCCTCAGAAGATTGATTGCTTGAAACCTCATGAACCCTAACTTGCCGACGAGCTGTCTGACCCGGACGAGAAGATGACCTGGATAAAATGGTAGAGACCATAGGACGAACCTGATTGACCAACGAAGAACCTTGAACAACAGTCTTAGCATCATGCATTACCCCTACAGTCGAACTGACAGAACTAATAGAAGGATTAACAACCGAAGAACTAGAAACCAAAACTGAATCAGTGCCCTCATAATCAAATCCTGAACCCTTGCAAATCTGCAATGCCTGGGAAATCATTGGAGGAACTGAACTCGAAACCACTTCAGAAATAGCTGACACGGTAGACGAAGATGGATCCGAAGAAAGAACCAAACTAGCGGACGGAATGGATCCTGAAATCAAATTAGACCCTACTGAAGTATGGACAACCACCGAATCTTGACCACCTATATCCTGATGAATAGCTGTAAAAACATTGGATAACGGGACCTCCTCCTGAGGTGCAATAACAGGGCGATAAACTGATTTAGAAGAACGGGTCCGAACAGGCTGAAAACCATCAGCTCCAAAAACTCTAGAATCCTCCGCTATATCCTGGGTTGATTTTGTAGAACTAGTTAGAGGAACCTTAGAAGACTTGTTCCAACGACAAGAACTAGGCAAATGACCTATAGAAGAGCAAGTAGAGCAAAAAACTGGGAGATTCTCATACTCAATAGCTATAAAAGAACTATGAAATTCATCCCTCTCTAGCAACACTGAAGTAGGTAGCACAGATGACACATCCACATCAACTAGAACTCTAGCATAATGACCAAAATCCCCATCACTAGTAGCCTTGTCCAACCGCAATGGCACCCCAATCCCTCTAGCCAAGTCAGAAATAATTTTTGGATGCCAGTATTCCCACGATAAATCAAAGAGCCTAACCCAAACCTGAGCATTGGTGGACTTCTGTAGCGATGGGTTAAAATCCGGGACCCAAGGCTGTAAACGAAGAATACCTGGCTTCAGATGAACTGAACCTAACCCCCAAACATGAGTCTTCTCAGCAGGAGACTTCAAAAGAATCTGATAATATCCTCTCCCTAGAGAGATAAGTCGCCAATCGGAGTTTAGCATCCAATGCTTGCTAAGTCTTACCTTAAGATCCACAAGCTTCCAAGGCCGCTCACCACTGGAAAGCACCACACGACCAATAAGAGCATTCTTACACAACTCAAGACGAGCCTGATAAGCAATCGGATCCACCCGAACAGAAACATACCCCCCCTTCTTAGAGGGAACTGATGGCACCGGTAAAGTCTCAACAGGAGAAGATTTGAAAAGACCCGCAAAAGACTTACCACCCTGGACCATAGGCGCTGGACTCTGAATGAGACCTGTAACAGAATCCGAAACGATCATCGAAACATCCCCCTCAGGCTGAGAAGGAATCAACTCTCCAACCAATGAACACACCCCACCAGATGCAAGAGGAACAACCCGATAAGAGGAATTCACTCCATTCACTGTACTCCGACCAACCAGACTATTCGAGGTGGAAGACACTGCCACCGGAGATGAAAGAGACAAAGCGGCCTCCATGCACATAGGATCCATCAAATACTGAAGAAAATCACTGTAGCAAAATCACTGTAGCGGGATACTGTAGCGGAATCCTGTAGCGAATCACTGTAGCGGACTGGAATAGTGACTGAAACTGTAGCGGAAACATTGTAAGCGGTGCCAATACTGTAGCGGAAACACTGTAGCGGCAATGGAACACTGTAGCGGGACACTGTAGCAGTAACGGAACACTGTAGCAGCACTGTAGCATTGACGGAACTGTAGCGGGCACTGTAGCAGCGACGGAAATACTGTAGCAGCGGCGGAATCACTGTAGCAACGACCACTATTCACTTTTTTTTTTTTTTCTCCCTAGGGTTCTTTCATTGAGTAAAAACTGTCCCTCAAATACCTCCAAAAATAATATATTATTATTAA